>BQMB01001866.1:0-206074 GCA_027943415.1 Closterium sp. NIES-67
ATATCCCCGCTCATCCCCGCTCATCCCCCGCTCATCCCCCGCTCATCCCCCGCCTCATCCCCCGCTCATCCCCCGCTCATCCCCGCTCATCCCCGCTCATCCCCCGCTCATCCCCGCTCATCCCCCGCTCTCATCCCCCGCTCATCCCCCGCTCATCCCCCGCTCATCCCCCGCTCTCATCCCCCGCTCATCCCCCGCTCATCCCCGCTCTCATCCCCCGCTCATCCCCCGCTCATCCCCCGCTCATCCCCCGCTCATCCCCCGCTCATCCCCCGCTCATCCCCCGCTCATCCCCCGCTCATCCCCCGCTCTCATCCCCCGCTCATCCCCCGCTCATCCCCCGCTCATCCCCGCTCTCATCCCCCGCTCATCCCCCGCTCATCCCCCGCTCTCATCCCCCGCTCATCCCCCGCTCATCCCCCGCTCATCCCCGCTCATCCCCGCTCATCCCCCGCTCATCCCCCGCTCATCCCCCGCTCATCCCCGCTCATCCCCCGCTCATCCCGCTCATCCCCCGCTCTCATCCCCCGCTCATCCCCGCTCATCCCCCGCTCATCCCCCGCTCTCATCCCCCGCTCATCCCCCGCTCATCCCCCCTCTCATCCCCCGCTCATCCCCCGCTCATCCCCCGCTCATCCCCCGCTCATCCCCCGCTCATCCCCGCTCATCCCCCGCTCATCCCCCGCTCATCCCCGCTCATCCCCGCTCATCCCGCTCATCCCCCGCTCTCATCCCCCGCTCATCCCCCGCTCATCCCCCGCTCATCCCCGCTCTCATCCCCCGCTCATCCCCCGCTCATCCCCCGCTCTCATCCCCCGCTCATCCCCCGCTCATCCCCCGCTCATCCCCCGCTCATCCCCCGCTCATCCCCCGCTCATCCCCCGCTCATCCCCCGCTCATCCCCCGCTCATCCCCCGCTCTCATCCCCCGCTCATCCCCGCTCATCCCCGCTCATCCCCGCTCTCATCCCCGCTCATCCCCGCTCATCCCCGCTCTCATCCCCGCTCATCCCCCGCTCATCCCCCGCTCATCCCCGCTCATCCCCCGCTCATCCCCGCTCATCCCCCGCTCATCCCCCGCTCATCCCCGCTCATCCCCGCTCATCCCCCGCTCATCCCCGCTCTCATCCCCCGCTCATCCCCCGCTCATCCCCCGCTCATCCCCCGCTCTCATCCCCCGCTCATCCCCGCTCATCCCCCGCTCTCATCCCCGCTCATCCCCCGCTCATCCCCCGCTCATCCCCCGCTCATCCCCGCTCATCCCCGCTCATCCCCCGCTCATCCCCCGCTCATCCCCCGCTCATCCCCGCTCATCCCCGCTCATCCCCCGCTCTCATCCCCCGCTCATCCCCCGCTCATCCCCCGCTCATCCCCCGCTCTCATCCCGCTCATCCCCCGCTCATCCCCCGCTCTCATCCCCCGCTCATCCCCGCTCATCCCCCGCTCATCCCCCGCTCATCCCCGCTCATCCCCCGCTCATCCCCCGCTCATCCCCGCTCATCCCCCGCTCATCCCCCGCTCATCCCCGCTCATCCCCCGCTCATCCCCCGCTCATCCCCCGCTCATCCCCCGCTCTCATCCCCCGCTCATCCCCCGCTCATCCCCCGCTCATCCCCGCTCTCATCCCCGCTCATCCCTTGCTCATCCCCCGCTCTCATCCCCCGCTCATCCCCGCTCATCCCCCGCTCATCCCCGCTCTCATCCCCCGCTCATCCCCCGCTCATCCCCCGCTCATCCCCCGCTCATCCCCCGCTCATCCCCCGCTCATCCCCCGCTCATCCCCGCTCATCCCCCGCTCATCCCCCGCTCATCCCGCTCATCCCCCGCTCATCCCCCGCTCATCCCCCGCTCATCCCCCGCTCATCCCCCGCTCATCCCCCGCTCATCCCCCGCTCTCATCCCCGCTCATCCCCCGCTCATCCCCCGCTCATCCCCCGCTCTCATCCCCCGCTCATCCCCGCTCATCCCCGCTCTCATCCCCCGCTCATCCCCCGCTCATCCCCCCGCTCATCCCCCGCTCATCCCCCGCTCATCCCCCGCTCATCCCCCGCTCATCCCCCGCTCATCCCCCGCTCATCCCCCGCTCTCATCCCCGCTCATCCCCCGCTCATCCCCCGCTCATCCCCCGCTCTCATCCCCGCTCATCCCCCGCTCATCCCCCGCTCTCATCCCCCGCTCATCCCCCGCTCATCCCCGCTCATCCCCGCTCATCCCCCGCTCATCCCCGCTCATCCCCCGCTCATCCCCGCTCATCCCCCGCTCATCCCCCGCTCATCCCCGCTCATCCCCCGCTCTCATCCCCGCTCATCCCCGCTCATCCCCGCTCATCCCCGCTCTCATCCCCGCTCATCCCCCGCTCATCCCCGCTCTCATCCCCGCTCATCCCCGCTCATCCCCCGCTCATCCCCCGCTCATCCCCCGCTCATCCCCCGCTCATCCCCCGCTCATCCCCCGCTCATCCCCGCTCATCCCCCGCTCATCCCCGCTCATCCCCGCTCTCATCCCCGCTCATCCCCCGCTCATCCCCCGCTCATCCCCCGCTCTCATCCCCCGCTCATCCCCCGCTCATCCCCCGCTCTCATCCCCCGCTCATCCCCGCTCATCCCCGCTCATCCCCCGCTCATCCCCCGCTCATCCCCCGCTCATCCCCCGCTCATCCCGCTCATCCCCGCTCATCCCCCGCTCATCCCCCGCTCATCCCCGCTCATCCCCCGCTCATCCCCCGCTCATCCCCGCTCTCATCCCCCGCTCATCCCCCGCTCATCCCCCGCTCATCCCCCGCTCTCATCCCCCGCTCATCCCTTGCTCATCCCCCGCTCTCATCCCCCGCTCATCCCCCGCTCATCCCCGCTCATCCCCCGCTCTCATCCCCCGCTCATCCCCCGCTCATCCCCGCTCATCCCCCGCTCATCCCCCGCTCATCCCCCGCTCATCCCCCGCTCATCCCCCGCTCATCCCCGCTCATCCCCCGCTCATCCCCCGCTCATCCCCGCTCTCATCCCCCGCTCATCCCCCGCTCATCCCCGCTCATCCCCGCTCTCATCCCCCGCTCATCCCTTGCTCATCCCCCGCTCTCATCCCCCGCTCATCCCCCGCTCATCCCCGCTCATCCCCCGCTCATCCCCCGCTCATCCCCCGCTCATCCCCGCTCATCCCCCGCTCATCCCCCGCTCTCATCCCCGCTCATCCCCCGCTCATCCCCGCTCTCATCCCCCGCTCATCCCCCGCTCATCCCCGCTCATCCCCGCTCATCCCCCGCTCATCCCCCGCTCATCCCCCGCTCTCATCCCCCGCTCATCCCCCGCTCATCCCCCGCTCATCCCCCGCTCTCATCCCCCGCTCATCCCCCGCTCATCCCCGCTCTCATCCCCCGCTCATCCCCCGCTCATCCCCCGCTCTCATCCCCCGCTCATCCCCCGCTCATCCCCGCTCATCCCCGCTCATCCCCCGCTCATCCCCGCTCATCCCCCGCTCATCCCCCGCTCATCCCCCGCTCATCCCCCGCTCATCCCCCGCTCATCCCCCGCTCATCCCCCGCTCATCCCCCGCTCATCCCCCGCTCATCCCCCGCTCATCCCCCCCTCTCATCCCCCGCTCATCCCCCGCTCATCCCCCTCTCATCCCCCGCTCATCCCCCGCTCATCCCCCGCTCATCCCCCGCTCTCATCCCCCGCTCATCCCCTTGCTCATCCCCCGCTCATCCCCCGCTCATCCCCCGCTCATCCCCCGCTCATCCCCCGCTCATCCCCCGCTCATCCCCGCTCATCCCCCGCCTCATCCCCCGCTCATCCCCCGCTCATCCCCCGCTCTCATCCCCCGCTCATCCCCCGCTCATCCCCCGCTCATCCCCCGCTCTCCCCCGCTCATCCCCCGCTCATTCCCCCGCTCATCCCCCGCCCCCCGCTCATCCCGCTCTCCCCCGCTCATCCCCCCGCTCATCCCCCGCTCATCCCCCGCTCATCCCCCGCTCATCCCCCGCTCATCCCCCGCTCTCATCCCCCGCTCATCCCCCGCTCATCCCCCGCCTCATCCCCCGCTCATCCCCCGGCTCATCCCCCGCTCATCCCCCGCTTCATCCCCGCTCATCCCCCGCTCATCCCCCGCTCATCCCCCGCTCATCCCCGCTCATCCCCCGCTCATCCCCCCGCTCATCCCCCGCTCATCCCCCGCTCATCCCCCGCCTCATCCCCCGCTCATCCCCCCTCACCCCCGCTTCATCCCCGCTCATCCCCCGCTCATCCCCCGCTCTCATCCCCCCTCACCCGCTCATTCCCCCCCCGCTCATCCCCCGCTCATCCCCCGCTCATCCCCGCTCATCCCCCGCTCATCCCCCGCTCATCCCCCCTCCCCCGCTCATCCCCCGCTCATCCCCCGCTCTCATCCCCCGCTCATCCCCCGCTCATCCCCCGCTCTCATCCCCGCTCATCCCCCGCTCATCCCCCGCTCATCCCCCGCTCATCCCCCGCTCATCCCCCCGCTCATCCCCCCGCTCATCCCCCGCTCATCCCCCGCTCATCCCCCGCTCATCCCCCGCTCATCCCCGCTCATCCCCCGCTCATCCCCCGCTCCATCCCCCGCTCATCCCCCGCTCATCCCCCGCTCATCCCCCGCTCATCCCCCGCTCATCCCCCGCTCATCCCCCGCTCATCCCCCGCTCATCCCCCGCTCATCCCCCGCTCATCCCCCGCTCATCCCCCGCTCATCCCCCGCTCATCCCCCGCTCTCATCCCCCGCTCATCCCCCGCTCATCCCCCGCTCATCCCCCGCTCATCCCCCGCTCATCCCTGCTCATCCCCCGCTCATCCCCCCCGCTCATCCCCCGCTCATCCCCCGCTCATCCCCCGCTCATCCCCCGCTCATCCCCCGCTCATCCCCCCGCTCATCCCCGCTCATCCCCCGCTCTCATCCCCCGCTCATCCCCCGCTCATCCCCCGCTCTCATCCCCCGCTCATCCCCCGCTCATCCCCGCTCATCCCCCGCTCATCCCCCCGCTCATCCCCCGCTCATCCCCCGCTCATCCCCCGCTCATCCCCCGCTCTCATCCCCCGCTCATCCCCCGCTCATCCCCCGCTCATCCCCCGCTCTCATCCCCCGCTCATCCCCCGCTCATCCCCCGCTCTCATCCCCCGCTCATCCCCCGCTCATCCCCGCTCATCCCCCGCTCATCCCCCGCTCATCCCCCGCTCATCCCCCGCTCATCCCCCGCTCATCCCCCGCTCATCCCCCGCTCATCCCCGCTCATCCCCGCTCATCCCCCCGCTCATCCCCCGCTCATCCCCCGCTCATCCCCCGCTCATCCGTGCGCAGGTCGCTCTTTGAGTCGAAGGTAACCTGTCCCGTCTCGGGCTCGTGCCAGCTGAAGCAGGAAGCCATGTCCGCCTTCTGCCTCGAGTGCCCGGACTTCTGCTCCTCCTGCACGCCCTCTCCTGGTGCCGCCCTGGCCCTTCCTACAACCTCATCGCGATTCACATCCCTGTACCCTGTCCGCCATGCCGTCCCTTCGAAGCACACCCCTTCCTCTTTCAATCCAGGCAAATTCCGCCGCTTCCACCATGCCCATGTGTTCTACTTCCTAGTCCCATCCCAACACATCTCTTCCCCCCCTCTGTATTCCCTTCCCACTTCCCCCCCTCTCCCCCCCTCTTCCCCACCTTTCCCCTCCCTCCACACGCCCCATTCTTTCTCCTCCCTGCCCCACTCGCCCTTCAGGAAGCCCACCTCCCCCGGCTCGCTCCCCGCGCCCTGCACCCGCATTCCCCCCGCCACGTGCATCCCTCCCCCCGCCACCACCAGCATCACCACCCACAGCAGCCTCCCCTCCCCTCTCCTCCTCACCTTCGCCCTCTCCACCTTCTCTTCCCCCTCCAGCTCCCTTTATCACACTATCTCCTCCTGTACCCGCGATTTCTCCTCCTCCTGAGCCCTCTGCTTCTCCACCTCCCCTTCTCCCCCTCCCCTCTCCTCCTTCCCCACCCTCGCCCTCACCTTCCGTGCCTCCACCCAACATCGGCAGCGGCAGCAGCAGTGGTGGTGGTGGTGGTGGTGGTGGAGTGTCGGTGGCAGTGGTGGCGGGGATAGCAGCTGCTGCAGTGTGTGTGGTGGTGGTGCTGCTGGTGCTTGGCTTTTGCTGGTGGAAGAGGAAGAAGCAGCGGCAGCATTCATCTGGTACGCGCGTGGGTCAATGCTCATACACAAGATTCCCTGGTCAGTGGCCCAAAATGGCCGGCCTTTCTTCCCTAGGTTCCTCACTTTTCCTACAAACCCTGCTGCCCCTCCTCATCAGTTCCTTTTTAATAAGATGGATGCTTCCTTTCCTGCTGGTCTCCGCTGCCCCACCTCCCCTGCCCGCTTCCAAATCCTGCCTGCTTCTCGTTCGCTCCCCCCATCGAATCTCCTCTCATGCACCATGCATGCCATCAGGAGAGTCATATCCATCCGCCCAGCCGTTTCTAGACACACAGGCCAGTGCAGGTACGCCGCTGGACGGGAGGGGGTGGGAAGAAGAGGACGGGAGGGGGTGGAATGGCAGCAGGATGGCCAGATATGGTGACATGTTGGGAATGGTGTGGAAGGGCTAGTGGTTACGGTGGGTTTTAAAGGGAATCAGCATACCTCAACGACCATGTGGGCGTGTGTGCGCGCTAGAGGTTCAAAGGCGACTCCTGTCTGAGCAATCCGTCTTCCCTCATTAACATTCTCTCCTACTTTCTGTTCTATCACATCACTCCCCTCCCCCCTCCCCCCCCATGACCACCATTTCACACCCAAACCACGAGCTGGAGGAGGAGTCGTAGATGGATTATAAGTGGGCTGCAGAGGCCTTATTTCCATTAAGTCTGTTGGTTAGTAGAACAACTACCTCCCCCCCCCCCCCTCTTCACCACCATTTCACACCCAAACCAGGAGCAGGAGGAGGGGAAGCGGCAGCAGCCAAGCCGTCCCTCGGCACCACAAGCAGCGGCGGCGGCGGCGGCGGCAGCAGCAGCAAGGGCCACTGCACAGGGCCATACCAGCCGGTGACGCCCATGGGGTCCACAGACGCCCCGCCTCTCTTCCACCAGTTCGCCCTGCGCGAGCTGGAAGCTGCCACCGGTTGCTGGTCCACTGACTGCAAGATTGGCAGCGGGGCGTTTGGCGACGTGTACCGTGCTGTGTGCCCTGGGAATGCCGATGTGGTGTGGGCGGTGAAGCGCGCACGGATCATCAGCGCAGACTTCAGGAGAGAGGTGAGGCGGGAGGGAGGGATGCACATGCTGGGATGTTGAGTTAGGCTTAGGAAGGATCGTCGTCACCCCATTTCTGGTCCATGCATGAGGAGTCTATTTTTGAGGCGCCTCAAAAATAGTCATCACCCCATTTCTGGTCCGCTCCACTGTCCCCCCATCCTTCTTGCAAGGCCATCATTTGGCATCCACACCACCAGCTTCTGCTCCTCTCATCCTGCATGAATGCATTCTCCAATGCTTTCTCCTAGCAATGCCTCGTGTGTCATGTCAACAACACCACTCCTCTCTTTCGTGTCCCCACTCTCGGTCCCTACCTCTCTCGCCGTTCTCTCGATCGCCACGACACCACTACTTTCAGGTGGATCAGATGGCATCGAAGCACCACCCCAACCTGGTGCGGCTGCTGGGCTTCTGCAGTGATGTGGACACGGCCTCGCAGCTGCCCCAGCAGATCCTCGTGTACGAGTTCATGGCGCAGGGGGACCTTGCTAAGAGGATCAAGACAGGTGGGTGAGAGTGCTCCAAGCAACGTGGGAAGGCGAGTGGGTAGCACTCACGGCAGGCTGGGTTTCTTCTGGATACTCGCATCACTGCATTGGAGGAGGCAGGCAGGCAGGTGCATGTTGGCTCCTTGCCCCAGAGGCTTCCACAAGTTATTTTAACAATCATGTATGCCTTGATTGCCCTTATTTTCCCTTTACGACTATCAGATCCTCCTTTGACCCTGCAGCAGCGACTGGACATTTTGATCGGAGCTGCCAAGGGCCTGGAGTACCTGCACAGCTTTGGCATTGTGCATCGCGACATCAAGCCAGCCAACATCCTGCTGGACAGCAACATGCAGGTGGGCTCTCTCTTCCTCCTCTCCCCCCCCCCCGCCCCCTCTCCACCCAGCATCCTGCTGGACGCCAACATGCAGGTTTGTCCAGACCCTTGCTCATGGGCTTGACAATAGGTTCTGGCGAGCTTGCCTCTATGCTGTAGGTGCCGGCGAGCTTGGCTACTAGCGAGCTTAATGGGTGAGTGGGTGAATGGGTGAGTGGGAGAATGGGTGAGTGGGAGAATGGGTGAGTGGGTGAATGGGTGAGTGGGTGAATGGGTGAGTGGGTGAATGGGTGAGTGGGAGAATGGGTGAGTGGGTGAATGGGTGAGTGGGTGAATGGGTGAGTGGGTGAATGGGTGAGTGGGTGAATGGGTTAGTGGGTGAATGGGTGCGTGGGTGAATGGGTGAATGGGTGAGTGGGTGAATGGGTGAGTGGGTGAATGGGTGAGTGGGTGAATGGGTGAGTGGGTGAATGGGTGAGTGGGTGAATGGGTGAGTGGGAGAATGGGTGAGTGGGTGAATGGGTGAGTGGGTGAATGGGTGAGTGGGTGAATGGGTGAGTGGGAGAATGGGTGAGTGGGTGAATGGGTT
This sequence comes from Closterium sp. NIES-67, assembly GCA_027943415.1. NCBI lineage: Eukaryota > Viridiplantae > Streptophyta > Zygnematophyceae > Desmidiales > Closteriaceae > Closterium > Closterium sp. NIES-67. Next base: position 8,640 of record BQMB01001866.1, read on the forward strand.
AGTGGGTGAATGGGTGCGTGGGTGAATGGGTGAATGGGTGAGTGGGTGAATGGGTGAGTGGGTGAATGGGTGAGTGGGTGAATGGGTGAGTGGGTGAATGGGTGAGTGGGTGAATGGGTGAGTGGGTGAATGGGTGAGTGGGTGAATGGGTGAGTGGGTGAATGGGTGAGTGGGTGAATGGGTGAGTGGGTGAATGGGTGAGTGGGTGAATGGGTGAGTGGGTGAATGGGTCAGTGGGTGAATGGGTGAGTGGGTGAATGGGTCAGTGGGTGAAGCTGAGGTGAGCTTGACAATAGGTGCTGACGAGTCTTACTCTTGGTGTTGGCGAGCTTGACTGTTGGTGTTGGTTTGCTTGCCTCTACGCTCTAGGTGCTGGCGAGCTTGCCTCTAGGTGCTGCCAGTGAGTGGAATATCCTTTCCTCCCACCCCACAGTTGTTCCCCTCATGCTGCTTTCTGACTCGTCTCATGTTACCTCCCATGTCGGCCGTCCACAGTCCACCGTCCACGGTCCACGGTCCACCGGTTGACAACGTCCACCGTCCACTGGCGGACGCCGTCCACCGTCCACCGGCGGACGCCGTCCACCGTCCACCGTCCACCGGCGGACGCCGTCCATCGTCCACCGTCCACCGGTAGCCGCCGTCCACCGTCCACCATTTGCCGTCCACCGTGGACGCCGTCCACCGTCCACCGACCACCGCCCACCGGTGGACGCCGTCCACCGTCCACCGTCCACCGATGGACTCTGTCCACCATCCACCGTCCACCGTCCACCGACCATCGTCCACCGACCACCGTCCACTGACCACCGTCCACCGACCACCGTCCACCGTCCACCGTCCACCGACCATCGGTGGACGTCGTCCACCGTCTACCGTCCACCGTCCACCATCCACCAGTGGACGCTGCCCACCGTCCACCGCCCACCGTCCACGTGTGGTCACCGTCCACCGTCCACCGCCCACTGGTGGACGCCGTACACCTTCCACCGTCCACCGTCCACCGTCCACCGACCACGTGTGGACGCCGTCCACCGTATCCACCGGTGGACGCTGTCCACTGTCCACCGCCCACCGCCCACCGTCCACCGTCCACCATCCATATCCACCAGTGGACGACGTCCACCGTCTACCGTCCACCGTCAACCGGTGGACGCTGTCCACCGTCCACTATCCACTGGTGGACGCCATCAACCCTCCACCGTCCACCGCCCACCGGTGGACGCCGTCCACAGTCTACCGTCCACCGTCCACGAGTGGATGCTCTCCACTGTCCATCGTCCACCGCCCACCGGTGGATGTCGTCCACCGTCCACCGTCCGCCGTCCACCATCCACCAGTGGACGCCATCCACCGTCCACCGTCCACCAACCACCGCCCACCGGGGGACACCATCCACCGTCCACCCTCCACCGGTGGACGCCGTCCACCGTCCACCGTCCACAGTCAACCGCCCACCGGTGGACGCCGTCCACCGTCCACCTTTGGACGCCGTTCACCGTCTACCGTCCACCGTCCACGTGGACGGTGTCCACAGTCCACTGTCCACTGGTGTACGCCGTCCACCGCCCACCGACCATTGCCCACCGGTTGACGTCGTCCACCGTCCACCGACCACCATCCACCAGTGGACGCCGTCCATCGTCCACCGCCCACCATTCACCTGTGGGCGCCGTCCACCGTCCACCGTCCATCGTCAACCGTCCACCGGTGGACGCCGTCCACCGCCCTCCGTCCTCTGTCCAACGTCCACTGGTGGACGCCGTCCATCATCCAACGTCAACGGTCCACCGGTGGACGCCGTCCACCATCCACTGTCTACCGTCTACCATGCACTGGTGGACGCCGTCCACCGTCCACCATCCACCTTCCACCGTCCACCATCCACTGCCCACCGGTAGACGTCATCCACCGTCCACCGTCCACCGCCCACCAGTGGACGCCGTCCACCGTCCACCGTCCACCGGTGAACGCCGTCCACCGTCCACCGCCCACCGTCCACCTGTGGACGCCGTCCACCGTCCACCGTCCACCGTCCACCGTCCAACTTCCACTGGTGGACGCCGTCCACCGTCCACCGTCCACCTGTGGACGCCGTCTACCGTCCACCGTCCACCGTCTACAGTCCACCGGTTCCCACCGTCCACCGTCCACAGTCCACCGTCCACTGTCCACCGCCTGCTATGGCCAGCCCCCACCATGCCCATGTGCTCCCACCCAGCTTCCAGTGTTACCACTGGCCAACTGCCACAATCCCCCCCCTGTCTTTGTTCGCCCTCGCCCCACCTCCCTGCACATACTGGTTTGCAGGCTATGGTGTCCGACTTTGGTCTCTTGCGCATGGGAGAGGGACGCAGCAACCCCACCCCCACCACCACCACCACCACCAGCGGCAGCAGTGGCAGCAGTGGTGCGGCATGGGGGTCAACACGTGTGATGGGCACGCCAGGATATGTGGATCCTGTTTACTACAAAACACACAAGGCCACACCGTCTCTAGATGTATACAGGTACACCACTGCCCTTGTTACTCTGATACTGACCTGAGGTCCGCTCCCTTTGGCTCCCTTTGGCCCCGTTTGCCCTTGTTCCTCCTCTTGCCATCGCTCCCTTGACTGCCCGGAATCCTCTTGCAGGTCGCGTTCTACTTGCTCTCTCTCTCTTCCCTTGCCCCCTAAGATTCCCACCCTCACCCCCCTCCCCCCTGTGGCACACCAGCTATGGCGTGGTGATGTTGGAGCTGGTGCTGGGGAGGGGGCCAGTGGTGCTGGTGGGCACGGAGTGCGTCAACATCAAGGACTGGGTGAGACGCACACTCGTGCACGGTTGAGCCTGTGTGTTCTTGGCCGTTTCGTTTCCGTGGTTGTGCACGCGAGCGTGTGTGCATGCATGGAATTGCAGCCTGCTTGTGGCTAGCACTGGCTTGTCTGAGCTCTCCCTGCCATCCTTGCCCCTCTCTAAACGCTGCATTCCCCCTCACCGTCCTTGCCCCTCTCCTCACTCTGTTTCACCCCTTCTGTCGTCTTACTCCACTGCCTCCCACCCCACACCCTTCCCCCATTTCCCTGCCATCCATCCTTCCCTCCCCTTCTCGGTGTTTCCCCAGGCCGCCCCTCTCCTGGCTGCGAACAATCTCACCCCGCTACTAGACCCCTCGCTGCAGTCACAGCCACCAGCCAGCCTCAGCAGGGAGAAGCAGATATCCCTCACGAAAGCCCTGGCAGAGCTGGCCATGGCATGCACGCGTGTGCCCACCGCCTCGCGCCCGTGCATGAGCGACCTCATCTCCTCCCTCTCCTCCCTCAAACGTGAGTTCTTCGGAATGAAGGAGGGGGGCAGGGGCAGCAGCAGGGGCCGCAAGGGGCAGGGGGATGCAGGGGCTGGTGGTGGTGGCGGTGGTGGCGGGGTAATTCATGAGGAGGGAGAGGATTATGGGACGTTAGGGCAAGGAGACGGGTTTGACGCAGGGCCAAACGGGGGAGGAACAGGAGCAGGTGGAGCAGCAGGGCCGCCGGGAGAAGCCCCAGGGAAGAAGAAACAAGGTGGAGGAGGGGGTGGGAGCGGGGTGGTGGGCGCGGTGGAGAGTGCGGAGGAGGTGGACCGGGCGTTCATGGAGGGGGTGAGGGAGCAGGGGCGCACGTTGGAGGAGGAGCTGGCGATGCTCAACCACATGCTCGTGATGTCCGCCGTGCACCACAGTGGCATGCACCTCTCAGCGCCCTCCTCCTCCTCCCAGGAGCATTGACGCGCCAGTGCCACCTGAAGGAATCCTGACACTCTGGGTTATGTAGCTGTCGTGCTCCAATGAATATGCAGGCCGTAGCAGTGGCACCTGAATAATGCTCCTCTCGGGCTGCATCTCAGGAGCATGGAGGCCACAGTGGCACCTGATGCTTTCGGGCAGGATGGTGCTAGGTATGTGCCGGGCTGGGGCCCTGATGGTACCGTATGGTATTGGTAGGTTGCAAGCAAGCACCCCCTAGGTAACCAGCAGGTCACGTTGGTTCTCATCTCATGCCAGTATGGCAAGGCTAGATACGTTGTTTTTTGTAACCACTGAATTTTATCGATGAGTTGTCAGCATTATGCAGGGTGTAGCAAGATGTCCTACGGTGGGTAGGGCAAGACTGTCAGAAACCCAGTCACTAACCACTGGGTTAAAAGGGCTTGTTGAATAGCGGGTAAGTGCGCCCATAGCCCCCCAGGCTCTGCACCTGTGGCCCTTCCCCGAGGATCTCAAGGTCAACCCCAGCGGGTCACTCAACACCCCCCCCCCCCGCTGGGATAGGTGGAAGACACAAGCGCCTCTGCAGCGCTGGCACTGGGAGTTGAACCCAAGACCTTTGGCTCTGATACCATGTCAGAAACCCAGTCACTAACCACTGGGTTAAAAGGGCTTGTTGAATAGCGGGTAAGTGCGCCCATAGCCCTCCAGGCTCTGTTCAAATTATATAAGTTATAATTTAATATAGGCTTGGTAGGTTGTTACTGAACCTTTCTGTAGGGGGTACAAACCCCTCCTTGTACTCCCCTCTCTTCTAATCCAACTCTCTTTTCTCTCCTCAACTTTCCTAGCACCTAAAACCTCTCGCAATTCTCATGGCTCCTCCTACCTTGTGCCATTCTATGGCTTCCTAGCTAAGCTAGTCTTTTGACATGGTATCAGAGCAGTTCGTTCCGTGTGGGCCTGCTCTGCTCCTCGCGTTTCCGCTGCGTGCTCGTTTCTCTCTCTATCTCGCGCTGCCTTGGTGGCCGCGTCAAGCTGCTGTGGCCGCGTCGTCGTACCGCGGCGCCGCCGTCGACGTCCATGGCGCCCGCGTCCAGCTGCTGTGGCCGTGCCGTCGTGCCGCAGCTCCGCCGTCGCGTCAAGATGCTGTCGCGACGTGACGGCGCCGTCACGCTGCCGCGGCGTCTACGCGACAGCGCGCGGTCGGCGTAACGGCGACGTCGTGCTGCCGTCGCAACGTCGACGCCCCGCTGCGGCATCGACGCCGCTCCATGATGGCGTCGTCGGGCTGCAGCCGGCCGCGTGACGCTTGTGGCGCCGCTAGACCGGCCGCCCGCATGTCAGCCTGTGGCGCCCCCCCCCCCCCCCACCCCCCTCCTTCCCCTGTGCCCTCTTCCATTCCGCAGACGACGGCTGACTCCCGCCGGCCGTCCCACCGTCGCGGGGCCTGGCCACGTCACCGAGAGGTGCGGGTGCCGCCGCCGCTGCCGCTGTTGTCGAAGCCGCCGCCGCCGCCGCTGTCGCCGCTTGCGTCGGGGCCACGCAGCCGCACGCCGCCGCCGCCGCCGCTGTCGACACTGCCGCCGCTGCTGCCGTCGCCGCCGCAGCCCCTGCGGTCGACGTCGCCGCCTCACGCACCGTGGGTCGACCGACCTAGAGTCGCTGTCACTGTGGCTGGAATGGGGGTGCTAGGTGTTAACGTAGAAACGAATGATTACTAGAGGTGGAAACCTAGAACAAATACTAGTTGGTTGTACTCACTAGAAGCATACCTCAGTCTAGCCTATAACTTCTACATAGATAATATGTATAAGTTGACACACCCCCTAGGCTAGACAAGGGGTGAAACTAAACAAGAAGCAAACAGCTCAGGGCGGCACTACTAGTCCAACCACTGAGGCAGGGGTCTGGAGACCAGTCAGCAAGAATACAACCAAAACTGAAGCAAGCCAGGGTGGCACTACTAGTCCAGCCACTGGAGGTAAGGCCACAAGGCCAGTCTGACAAGCATATATAATAGAGAGTACACAATCAGGATCCTAACAGGGGAGCAGCTATAGGAACAAGACCAAGCTGTACACAGTGCCGCTGATGATCTTTAGGCGCAAGCGCCTTAGTAAAGATATCAGCTGTGTTGGCACCTGAGGCCAAGTGAACTACGCGGGCCTGGCGGCGCTGCTGTAGCTCGCGCAGGAGGAAGTACCGCAGCTGGATATGCTTCGCTCTGCCCTCAAGCCGAGGCTCCTGACACAGGAGTATCATGGCCCTGTTGTCAGCGTACAGGACCGGGGCAGAGCTAGGCCGCTCACCTAAGTCTGTGAGCAAGAAGGTCAGCCAGCGGAGCTCCTGTGCCGCCATGGCACCAGCGTAGATCTCAGCCTCACAGCTAGACTGAGCCACAGACGACGAGCGAGTGGATCTCCAAGAGATAGCACCCGAACCAAGGCTGAAACAGTAGCCCTGCGACGACCTGAGCGTCTCAGCGTCGTCTGCCCAAGAAGCGTCTGTGTGCCCAGTAAGGACCACTGGCCTGCGTCCTCCTAGCACTAACCCCATGCCTGATGTACTAGCAAGATAACGCAAAACCCTCTTAGCGGCAGACCAGTGCTGAGGTCGGTGTCTGCCTGTAGCCACAAAGCGAGCCAGGATGCTGAGAGGGTATGCGAGATCTGGGCGAGTGCAAGTCATCAGGTACATGAGGCAACCCACCAGCTCTGCGTAGGGGCCACTGGGCTCTACTGGCTCCTCAGGAACGGGAGCAGAGAGCCCATGGTCTACGGGTAGAGGTGTGGGCTGTGCGGAGGAGAACTGAAGACCGAACCTCTGAAGGACCTGACGCACCAAGTGTGACTGGGTCAGAGTGATGGTGCGTGCTGCTCTGTCCCTAGAGATCTGCAGGCCAAGATAGCGACGCAGCTCTCCAAGGTCAGTGCAGGTGTGTCTCTTCAGCAGCTCAGCCTTCACAGAGGCCAGTGCGTCCCTGTCAGGAGTAGCGAAGACCAGGTCGTCTACGTAGACAAGGATGTAGAACGGAGTCTGGCCGGAACGCACAAACAGTGAAGGGTCAGCAGAGGACGGAAAGAACTGCAGGTCTGCTAACGTGGCACGTAGCGTGTCGTGCCACTCGCGGGGAGCCTGACGCAGGCCGTAGACCGGGCGCCTGAGAAGCCACTGGGTCCCAGGAGGGAAGGTACCAGTGAAGCCCTGTGGTCGGCGCAGGTAGACCTGCTCGTGTAGGCTGCCCTGAAGAAAGGCAGTAGAGAAGTCGAGGGAGTGAAGCTCGTAGTCACGCTGTGCTGCTACGTGTAGCAGCGCCCGAAGAGTGGTCATCTTCGGGGTCGGGGCGAAGGTCTGGAAGAAGTCAACCCCCTCGCGCTGACTGAAACCTCTGGCCACGTAGCGCGCCTTGAAGACAGGCGGCTCTCCAGGGGGGCGCTTCACCTTGAAGAGCCACCGACCATCGACTACGTTCACCCCAGGCGGGGGAACTGCGTCGACGTAAGTGCCGGTGGATCTCCAAGATGCCATCTCCTGCTCCATGGCAGCTATCCACTGAGAGGCCCAAGGTCCCGAGGTGGCCTCAGCGTAGGTGCGAGGGGTCGGGATGTCGAAGGCGTCTGGGTCACCCTCAGGGACTAACAGCATGGAGCAGAGATGGGGAGCAGCCTCGGAAAGGAAAGCCAGCTCGTACTGCCTGTCCTCTAGGACGTCACTGCCAAGGGCAGGAGCACCCCCGACGGACAGAGGACGGGCAGGGTCAGAGACCAGAGCGGTAGCGTAGTCAAGGCGGCGGGTAGAAGCGAAGTCAGCGACAGCAGCGACAAGCGCGTCAAGGCGCGAGACAGGAACAGCAGGGTCGGTAACAAGAGAGGCAAGGACCCGAGGGACAAGGGGACGAGCAGCACGGAGGTAGTCAGAGAACGGAGGAGGTGCAACAGCAAGGGACGAGGGAGGAGGGGACGGGAGGAGGGGAGGACGAGACGAGTGGGAACGGAGCAACATAGGGTGGGTGGGCAGGACAGGAGAGACGGGACGAGCACGGGAGGGACGGCGAGCCCAAACGTGAGACGGAGGGGTAGGGTCAGGGGACAGCGGAGGAGACACAGGAGGGGAACGAGGAGGAAGACGGGCCGGAGACGAGTCTGGCGGCGGGAACACAGGACCGTAGACAGGGAGGTCAGGAGGCGGTGGGGGAGACACTGGCGCGCGGTCCGGGGAGGGAAGGCCGAGCAGGCGGAGAGCGGAAACCGGCGGCGACGGCTGCTGTGGCGGCGACGACGGCTGGGCCGGAACTCTCGGACCAGCAGAGGCAGAACGACCGTCGGCAGAACACTCAACAGCAGCACCCCCAGAACCAACACCCCAAGAGTGAGAACCCCCTCCAACACCAGCGGCACCCCCAGAAGCCGCAGGACGAACACCCTCCTCCACACCAGCACCCCCAGGGGCCGAGAGCAGCGGCGGCAGTGGCGGCGACAGCGGCGACGGCTGCGGCGGCGACGGCGACGGCGGCGGCAGCGGGGTCGGCGACTGCGACAGTGGGGGCGGAGGCACTGGGGAAGGGGGACGTGGCAAGGACGGACCGGGGGTACCACCAGAGTCAGCAGACTCCTCAACGGGGACAACCGACGGGAGGGGAGTGACGTGGGAGACACCAGACGGGGCAGGACGAGGCGGGAGAGGGGCAGGGGCTACCGGGGGAGAGGGAGCAAGGAAAAGGGGGGGGGCAACTGGGAGACCTCGGTGAGGGAAGCGGCGGTAGAAGGAGACGGACTCGTCAAAGGTGACGTCACGAGAGTGGAGGAAGCGGTGAGACGGCGGGTGGTAGAAAAGCCAGTCAGACGAGTCCAGGGGGAAACCGAGGAAGACACAGGGGACAGTGCGGGCAGTGAGCTTGTCCGTGCCAGAGGCACGAACGTGAGCAAGGCAGCCCCAGACGTGGAACGCAGACGCGTCACCGGGGGACCCGGTCCAAAGGAGGGTCGGCGAAACCTGCGGCCGCTGGGAGCGTGGCCACAGGTTAAGCTGGTGAGCCGCGTAGCGAACAGCGAACGGCCACAGAAAATGGGGGGCATCGGCATGGATCATGGAGGTACGGGCGACCTCCATGACCAAGCCGATGCGGCGCTCAGCAACCCCATTCTGCTGTGGCGAGTCCGGCAACGTGTACGACTGGGTGATGCCCTCCGCACGACAGAACTGTCCAAGCCGACCAGAGGCGAACTCGCCGCCACGGTCGGAGTGGAGACACAACACGGGGAGACCGCGGTGGAGACGCGCAGCTACAACCCACGGGAGAAGAACGTCGGGCACGTCGGCCTTCCGCTCCAGGGGAAACACCGTGGTGTAGCGCGTGTAGTCGTCAACGAGCACAAGGAAGTAGCGCTCACCGCGCGGTCCGGGGACGGGGGCAGGGCCCCAAACGTCCAAGTGCAGGGTCTGAAGGGGGGCAGTAGCAGGACGCAGCGAGGAGGAGTGAGGAGCACGGCGGAGCCGACCCTCGACGCAAGGCGTGCACGGTGGCGCAGTCGAGGGAGGAAGGGCAGGGAGCGACGCGGGGAGACCTAAGACAAGACCGTGCTGGGACATGTGACGCAGACGCGGGAGAGCAGGGTGACCTAAGCGGTGGTGCCAGAGAAGGGACGGGTGAGTGAGGGACCGACACGAGCAAGCTGCAGCGACCTGGGAGGACGCACCAACCGGGGGGGAAGCGGTGTGTAGGGTAAACAGACCGGACACCGGGTCCCGGGGGAACGTCGCAAGGGGGGAACCTGAGACAGCCTCAGAACAGACAGCGAACCGCTCGTGCCCGGGGAACGTGGTGGTGACGCCGAGGTCCTGGAGACAGCCGACACCAACCAGGTTCCTGGAGAACGAGGGAACGTGGAGGCCAGTAAGGGAGCCCGAGGGAACTGCCGGACAGGGAAGGGACGTAGAACTGCGCGCGACGACCGGACCCGCAGAGGGGTCAGCGAGAGAGACAACAGCAGGTGCAGCAAGCGGCGTGAGCGTGGAACGGTCGCGGAAGAAGCAGGCAGAAGCACCAGAGTCGAGAGTGAAGGACAGCGACGCAGTGGCGGAGGCCGCGGACGGAGCCGGTGCAGCGACTAGACTAGGCAACCTAGGCAGTCCTACGCCTGTCGCAGCAGGGGAAGCTAAGCTACACAAGGGTGAAACACCTAAACTAGAGTACACATGGTAGTAAGATCCATCAACACTAGAAGCGTCAGCATACAAAGCATGCAAAGCAGCACCTATCTGATCCATGTCTAACTCAAAGATCGGCACGCCCTGGCGGAGCAGGCTGTGCCAGTCAGGGAGGTCCGGGGCCGGGCCAAAGCGACGACGAAAAAGATCGTCGAGGCGGCGGAAACAGCGGGCGGTCGGGTGCGGGCGGCGGCACAGAGTGCCGCGGAGAGGCCCGGTCTGAAGCTGGTACTGGCAGGTCACAGCACTGGAGCCGCTGGTAGACGCCAAGCTGCGCGGGCCGCCACCACGGCCACCGCCTCCGGAGGTGCCGGGCCAACCAGGCGGGAGACGAGCCCACGGCTGCGGCGGGTGCTGCTGGGACGGCGGCTGCGGCTGGGGCTGGTCCTGCTGCTGCTGGGGCTGCTGCTCCTGCCCACCGATGGTAGTCCCCTCAGGCGGACTACCGTCACCACCACCACGACCACTACCACCTGCGTCACCACCCCTACCTCCCTGGCGGCCACGGCCACCGCGACGCGAGCGCTGCTGCGGGTGGACAGCAGCAGCCGTCTCGGTAAGAGGGGTCGCCGTGGCGACCGCAGCCGAAACGTCAGTGAACGTGCACGGGGAAGGGGCACAACCGTGAAAGATAGAGACTGCCGGCGCACCGCTCGACTGAGCGATAGTGCGCTGGCGAGTCTCGATCTCAGTGAGGGTGTCGACAAAGGCGGTCAGGGTGAGGTCACCCGGGTGCTGGCTAAGAAAGTGGTCGCGAGCACTAGCGAGGCGGTCTGGCAGGCGCATAGCGATAAAATAGAGCGTCATGCAGAAAGGAGGGGGGAGCGCAGTGAGCTGGGCAGCAGTGCTGGCAGTGCGATAGCGAGTCTCTAGGGCACGCAAATGAGTGGCAAAATCTGCGACAGTAGGGAAGGCAGCCAGGTCTGGGAACAGCATCGGAAAGAGCAAGCGGCCAGCAGAAGCAGAGGCAGGGGTGGAATAGCGAGCAATAACGGCGTCTAAATAAGCTTTGGCCGTTTCAACAGTAGCAAAACGCGAGCGCTCAGACACAGGGAGGGCGTGACTAATAGCAACCTGAGCTACTGCATCGCGTGAGTCCCAGACCGCACAGGCTAGCGCAGAAGTAGAGAAAGCCTCACGGTCATCAGAGGAGGGGTCAGCAGGGAGGGGAGTAGGTGCAGGGGGACGGGGGAGCAAGCCATCAGCATGGACAACCAGAGAGTGGCCATCCTGGCGCTGACCTGTAAGCTGGCGGCGAAGATCGGAGAGCCAGGCGGCGAAGTCAACCGCGTGGCCCTCAGCGTCCAGGCGGAGCACAAAGTCAGCCATCGTGCAGGGTCAGCGGCACAGCTCCTCAGCGACACAGCGGCACAGCAGCACAGCTCCTCAGCGGCACAGGAGCACAGCGGCGCGGGGACACGGCGGCAGCACTCTCCAGTAGGGCAGCAGCTAGGCGTCCCAGCGCAGGCAAGCAGAAGACACAGGGCCCGAGAGGACACGGCAGGCCGAGCAGGGGAGGCGGGCAGGTGCTCTAGGGCCGGGCTGGTGCTGGGAGGGGCCAGGCTGGTGCTGCTGGGGCCGGTCGGGCACGAGGAGGGGCCGGGCAGCGCTGAGGAGAGGCCGGGCGGCGCTAGGAAGGGGCCGGGCGGCACTAGGAGGAGGCCGGGCGGCACTAGGAGGAGGCCGGGCGGCACTAGGAGGAGGCCGAGCGGCACTAGGAGGAGGCCAGGCGGGCGAGCGCTAACAGCAGGCGCGACAGGGGCCAGCGGGCGCGACGGGGCCTAAGGGGCGCGACGGGGCCCAGCGGGCACGACGGGGCCCAGGGGGGGCGCGACGGGGCCGAGGAGGCGCGACGGGGACCAGCGGGCACGACGGGGCCCAGGGGGGCCGCGACGGGGCCTAACGGGCGCGACGGGGCCCAGGGGGGGCGCGACGGGGCCTAGCAGGCGCGACGGGGCCTAGGAAGCGCGAAGGTGCCCAGCGGGCGCGACGGGGCCTAGGAGGGGCGCGACGGGGCCGAACGGGCGCGACGGGGCCCAGAGGGGGGGGACGCGACGGGGCTTAGGAGGCGCGACGATGCCTAGGAGGCACGACGGGGCTCAGCGGGCTCGACGGGGCCCATGGGGGGCGCGACGGGGCCTAGGAGGCGCAACGGGGCCCAGCGGGGGCGCGTTAGGGCCTAGGGGTCGCGACGGGACCCAGTGGGCGCGACGGGGCCCAGGGGGAGCGCGACGGGGCCTAGGAGGCGTGACGGGGCCCAGCGGGCACGACGGGGCCCAGGGGGGGCGCGACGGGGCCTAACGAGCGCGACGGGGCCCAGGGGGGGCGCGACGGGGCCTAGGGGGCGCGACGGGGCCTAGGAGGCGCGACGGGCGGAAGCGGTAGGCGGGGGGATCCTAACCTAAGCGTGATACCATGTTAACGTAGAAACGAATGATTACTAGAGGTGGAAACCTAGAACAAATACTAGTTGGTTGTACTCACTAGAAGCATACCTCAGTCTAGCCTATAACTTCTACATAGATAATATGTATAAGTTGACACTAGGTTAGGGGGTGTGGGTGTGTGTGGGCATGTGACTACCAAGCCTAGGGGGTGTGTTCAAATTATATAAGTTATAATTTAATATAGGCTTGGTAGGTTGTTACTGAACCTTTCTGTAGGGGGTACAAACCCCTCCTTGTACTCCCCTCTCTTCTAATCCAACTCTCTTTTCTCTCCTCAACTTTCCTAGCACCTAAAACCTCTCGCCATTCTCATGGCTCCTCCTAGCTCCTAGCTAAACCTTGTGCCATTCTATGGCTTCCTAGCTAAGCTAGTCTTTTGACAGGCTCTGCACCTGTGGCCCTTCCCCGAGGATCTCAAGGTCAACCCCAGCGGGTCACTCAACAAAGACCATGTATATGATAGATTACCTCAACTAGTGTATGGCACAGGAAGATTTTCACATCACCATGATGTTTGCAACCCTAAACACAAATGTACCAGTATGAATTATACTGGACAGAGAACAAGGCTCCATAAGAGACAATCCAATCTTAAACGCAGAGAGAATTCGTTGGGATTGGACAAATAAGCGAATACGTGCAAGATACAAATAATGACAAACCTGCCTCAATTTGTCTGAAACCCCAAGCTTTTTCGTAGATGATGTACACCAGGCGGAGGGGAAATAGAACACATGGATGTGATTGTAGATGGCAATGCTCTGGCGACGAAAGCAAATCCCACCTCGCACTTCTTACCCCTCCCCCACTAGCTCGAGAGAGATAGCTGGGCTGGCGAGGGCAACTGACGAAAAGGAATGTAACCAATCCCCTGGAATCCGTTTCCAGAAACCAATCCGCCTCCAGAAGTGGAGCTCTCTGCGAGAGGATGTTCGACAAATGTTTCGCGAAATTACACTCAGCCTAACTGTCTTCGTCGAACCAGCCAAGTCCCCTTCAGATCTCAGATCCAGCTGAGCCCGTTGGCTCAATCTCGCACCGTTCAAATCCAGATCTCCAACCTGATCCAATGGTAGCCAGAGCTCCCTTATCTTCATAGCTAACGTTCGTTTTGGCGAATTACTGGGCGAGTTACTCTTCGCATATCTCAGGTGTTCATCAAATCGCGTTGTAGCGATCCAACGGCCCTAGATCCTTCCGCCCTTCTGTCCAATATCAACGTCCATTCCTTGAGCGGGAAACGTGAAGTTTTCACGAAATTCGAGCGGGACTCACGCTAATTGGTTTAAAAAAGGGCGATCCGGAGCCTCAATGTCGTCCACTGAATTCCTTACTTCAATCCAGACCGTATAACGAGATTCGCTTGAATAGATCTGACGGTCCTAGATCCTTCCATCCCTCTTCCCAGTTCGAACGGAGTTGTTCCTTGGACCATGTCCACGGGAAAGTGAGCCTGGTGCCTTTTCCCACCTCCCACCGGCGTGGCATTGGGGTGTGATTTGAATTCCCAAGAGAGACATTTCGCCTCATTTCGCCTCATTCCAATTTGTCATCTCCAACATTCCCAGCCGTAGAGTGCCCCTCACGGGACTAGAACTTCCCTCAGCCGAGGCATTTCGCCTCATTTCTCGTCCGCCGTCTCTGTTTGCAGCTACTGCGCCGTCGTGCTTCGCGTCTCCGCCTCCTCAACGTGGCTCTCGTCACTTTCAACACGAAGGTGCTTTTAATATTCGCGGACGCTCTGCCATATGGTAAGTTCCAAGCGACGGCGTTACCTCTCCTGCCATTCATTTTTCCTTTTTGTTTTTACCCTTTTCGACCCTTCCACTGTGGACTTACTACTCGCTATGCAATGCTCAGGTTCTTATCTCTGCTGCTCAACGCTGAAGTACAACCAAGATCTGGAGCTCAAGCGTTAAGTGTGGGGGGACGCTGATCCCAAGTTCGTCCGTGTCAAGCCGCTACTTCCATATGGCATGATGCTGCGTTCAAGATCGTTCAGCGGTAAGTTCCTGAGACGTCAACAGATTATGTTCAGACGACATTTCTGTATTTCGCTTTTTCCTGATTCTAACTCTCGTGTTGCATGTTGCTGCAGGGAGGGACACACGTCGCCCCAAGTCAACAAACTTCAACGACCGTTTCTTTTACCAGCTTAACGAAGAGGCTCCCTACAGCCTTCAGAGTCGCTCTGCGTGCGCCGTCAGCGAGCGACTTCCAGCGCCGTCGCTTCTGCCTCGCTTCTACTCCGACCAAACACGCCCAGCTAAGTACCCGATTCAATCCGTCGACCCGCCTCACTGCTTTCGCATTGACCTTCTGATTCCGCAAATCTTGCTGTTGTTCCCCTCGTCACTTCGATTGCTCATCGTCCCCACCCCCCTCCCATCCCCTCCACCCCGGGAGCCCATGGCCGCGGCGCTTGCTTGAGCCGCCTGCATAGGGTCCAGTCCTTAGCGGGTTAGGCGTTGTTAGACTTAGACCTGTCGCTGCGTGCACGCGTGAGTCTCCTCCTCCTCGCCGTCTCCCCTCGCTGCCGTTGGCTCGTGCTTGTGCGCCATGGGCGACCCCCCCTCCCCCCGCTCCTCCCCTCTCCCCCTCCCCCAGGTGTCGGAGCTGCTTCCGGGGATGAACCAGACGCTGGCGTTGCTCCAAGGTGTGCTGCTCGTGCCAGCGCTGCAGCGCACGCCGCTGCTGCTTTTCCCCTCGCCTCACTTGGCTCTCCTCCTCTTCCCCCCGCCCGCTCTCACCTTGGCAGGTCACTTGGTCGCCGATTGCAAGGAGCCGCGGGGGACGGAGTCAAGAAACCTCAACGACCGTTTTTTTACCAGCTTAACGAAGAGGCTCCCTGCAGCCATCAGCGAGCGACTTCCAACGCCGTCGCTCCTGCTTCGTACTCCAGCCTTACACGCCCAGCTAATTACTCTAATCAATTCGTAAATCCGCCTCTCTGCCTTGGCATTTACTTTCTGCTTCCGCTAAGTTTTCCTGTCTTCCCCTCGTCACTTCGATTGCTCATCCCCCCCACCCACCCCCCTCCCATCCCCTCCTCCCCGGAAGCCCATGGCTCGCCGCGCTTGCTTGAGCCGCTTGCATAGAGTCAGTTGCTAGCGGGTTAGGCGTTATTAGTTATTCTTACAGTCGTCGCTGCGTGCACGCGTCCAGTCCCCTCCTCCTCTCTGTCTCCCTCGCTGCCGCTTGCTTGTGCATGTGCGCCATGGGCGACCCACCCCCCCCCCTCCCCCCGCTTCCCCCCCTCCCCTCTCCCCCTCCCCCAGGTGTGGGAGCTGCTTCAGGGGATGCACCAGGCGCTGGCGTTGATCCAAGGCATGCTGCACGTGCCAGCGCTACAGCGCTCGCCTCTGCTGCTATCCCCTCGCCTCACTTCGCTCCGTCCTTCTCTTTCCCCCACCCCCCTCGCCCCTCTCCCCTTGGCAGGTCACTTGGTCGCTGCTTGCAAGGAGCAGCGGGGGACGGAGGGGAGCAGCACGCGAGCACCTGACGGCACAAGACGAGCACCTGACGGCACATGACGAGCACCTGACGGCACAAGGCAAGCACCTGACGGCACAAGACAAGCACCTGACGGAACAAGACGAGCACCGCCTGCTACCTCAGCTGCCTTCTGCGCGCTCTCCCACCACCATCAGCTAAGTCGTTGCTTCCTCCGCTCACCCACTCTTGCATGCTTTGTCGCTTTTGCCTCGACCTCGTTTTGTTCTCCCGTAAAACGGTGCCACTGGTGGCTGCACGGTGTACGGGCCACACACCCCCCTTTCTGCAGGTAAATCCCCCCCTCAGGTTAAGCCTTCAGGTAACCCCACTGCAGGTAATAGCAGGTTCAAGCCTTCGGGTCTGTAACTAGTAGCCGTGCCTCCACCAGTAGCCCCTCCCCTTGCTGTTTCTCCATTTTACCATGCATGCATCCATCCCCTCTACCCCCACTCCAGCATTCGAAGCCTACTCATTTTATTTCTACTTGCATCCATCTCGTTCCCCCCGTCCCCCCCTCCCTTCCCTTGCAGGAACTCAAGTGCCGGGACTCCTGGGGTGATGCTCTCGTCGCTGGCCGTTCCCCAACCATGGCCGCTCTTCCAACGCCCTCGCTAGAGCTGCTGCTGCTGCTGCGTGGTAAGCAAAGTAAACCTCCCTACCTACACCAGGCCTTATGTGTCGCATTCCCTGCCAGTGCTCGTGCCTTTCAGTTTTTGCTTCCTTGCCCTTCAAATTATGCCACTGCTTGAGGCCCGATTCACATGCCACAGACCCCCTACTCCAGGTAACCCCCTCAGGTGCAGGTAGCCCCTCAGGTAACCCCTCAGGTAGCCCCTCAGGTAATCCCTCAGGTAGCCCCTCAGGTAGCCCCTCAGGTAACCCCTCAGGTATCCCCTCAGGTATCCCCTCAGGTAACCCCTCAGGTAACCCTTCAGGTATCCCCTCAGGTATCCCCTCAGGTAACCCCTCAGGTATCCCCTCAGGTTCAGCCAGTGCAGGTCCCCTGGGGGGTCTGTGGTTGTGGTCGTGCATCCACCAGTGGCCCCTCCCTTCCAATTACTCTCCAGTTTTGCAACTCCTCATTTCGGTTGCTATGCATGCCATGGCACTGACTGCTGCTGCTTGTGCGCATTGCAGGTGGAGGGGAGGGGCGTGGGGTCAACACCAACATTCCCTCACGCCCCTCCCCTGTGGCCGTACAGGGGCGCACATGGGACGGCTGGGAGAAGCGCTGCCTTGTGCTGCAAGCAAGGGGTAGTATCCGGGGTGGGCTCGACTGTTCAAGGTAAGCCCCTTTCCTTCTGCTGCAATGCCTGCTCGGTCACTTTCTGATTCTGTTTTAGTGGGCTCTCCCTTCACTGCACTCACTTCTCTCTTCTCCCTTCCTCCTCACCACCCTCCTACAACATCTCCCCTCCCTCCTGGCAGGTCACCCTTGCACGGAGGCAGGGCAGCAAGCAAGCACCTGGGGTTGTGCGTCAACCACCTGGCGGCAGCTGAAGGCATCTCTCCTCGTGCTGCATCGCCTGCCTTCTGTGCGCGCTCACAGCATCAGCTAAGTGCTCGTTCCTCCCTTCACCCACCCTTGCACGCCTCTTCTCGCCTTGGATTCTTGCCATCGTTTGCTTTTCCTCACAAAACGGTGCCGCTGGTGGAAGCGCAGTGACGCAGTAAGCGTTTTCACGCTCCCTGGATCCAGCCTTGCAATGTCGCTGCTGCTCGTTTCACTTCTCCCTCTCTCTTTGCACGTGCTTGCACTCCCTTCCCCTTGAAATCAATGCCATTCTTTGGCCTGACTCACATGCCACAGACCCCTCCACTTCAGGTGCAGGTAACCCTCTCAGGTGCAGGTACCCTTCCCCCCCTAGGTGCAGGTTACCACCCCCCCCCCCAGGTGCAGGTACACCCCTCAGGTTCCCTTGGGGTCTGTGGCTTGTGGCCGTGGCTCCACCAGTGGCCCTTCCCTTGTTCTTCCAGCCTTGGCAGTTTCCAGGCCGTGGCTTGTGCTTGCTGCCATGACATGCACACTGACCACTGCCGTGTGTGTGCATTGCAGGTGGAGGGGAGGGGCGTGGGATCAACACCGACATTCCCTCAGGCCCCTCCCCTGTGGCCGTGCAGGGACGCACACGGGAAGTCTGGGAGGAGTACTGCTTTCTGCGGCAAGGGAGAGTATCTGGGGTGGGCTCGGCTGTTCAAGGTAAGCCCCTTTCCTTCTGCTGCAATGCCTGCTCGCTCACTTTCTGGTTGAATTTTGTGATTGGCGCTCCCTTCCCTGCACTCACTTCTCTCTTCTCCCTTCCTCCTCACCAACCCCTCCCCCTCCCTCCTGGCAGGTCACCTGGCAGCAAGTGAGAGCGGTGCAGCAGAGCCTGTAGCTGAGCGCGGTGCAGCAGCAGCAGCAACTGCGGCAGCAGCACTAGTGGATCCTGATGCAAGGGAGAGTATCTGGGGTGGGCGCGGCTGTTCAAGGTAATCCTCTGTCCTCCCTGCAGCAGCACCTGTTCATTCACTCGCTGCTTTTGTTTCACTTGCCTCTCCCTTCGCTGCACTCACTTCTCCCTTCTCCCTTCTTCCTCACCACCCCCCGTCGCCCCCTCCCCTCCCTCCAGGCAGGTAACTTGGCAGCAGCAAGCCAAGTCTGCAGCAGAACCTGTAGCTGAGGTCGGCGCAGCAGTAGCAGCAGCAGCAGCACTGCATTCGGCAGTGAGGGAGAGTTTCTGGGCTCGGTTCGGCTCCTAAAGGTAAGCCCTTTTCCTTGTGCTGCAATTCTTGTCGTTTGCCTCTCTGCAATTCTTGTCTCTCCGCACTGGTTTTGTCTTGGGTGTCTCTCACTTCCTTCGACTCACTTCTCCTTCCCCCTCTCCTTCCCCCCCTTCCCACCCCCTCCTAGCAGGTCACTTGGCAGCAGCAAGCAAGACTGCCGTAGAGCCTGTAGCTGAGCAGCGGTGCAGCGGCAGCGGTGCACCAGCAGTGGTGCAGCGGCAGCAGCAGCAGCAGCGGATACAGGGCAGCTGGGAAGCAGAATAGCAGAGAGCAGTCAGAGGGCGGGCTAGGGCGTGTGAGCGAGGTACAGGTTTGGTATGGTATAGGTGCAGGTATGGCGACATTCCCCTCATTCCCTTCCTCTTTCGCCTCCCTGCCGCCCTCAGCAGCTGCCCACCCCTTGGTGCCCTGGACTAGAGCAAGTTGAGGAGCAGAGGAGAGTTCTCACCCCCCCCTCCTCTTTCTCCCCAGCAGCTTCCCACCCCTTGGTGCCCTGGGGCAAGAAGGGGAGCAGAGGAGAGTAGCTCACCCCCCCCACCCCCCTCCCTTCCCCCAGCAGCTTGCATTCCTTGGCTGTGCATGGCGGTGGTAAGTTAGGTAAGCTGAAGGCGTGGGGGAGGGGATGGAGGTGGGTGGGTGGGGCAGGGTGGGGACAGGCTTCCGGGGGCAGCACCTTCAGTACTATACGCAATGGGGGTTGGGTGAGGCAGCGCAAGTACACGTGTCAAGCACTCTGTGTCCAATCGCAATACCCGCGCGTTAATGCATAATGGGCCCATGGCAGAACCATTGCGGCCGAATGGTTCTGTCTCGTGCCAGCTCTTGCCACGCCGGTGAGGGGTAATTGGATCTTGGGCTTACCGTGTGCTTGCCTCCTGCCTCACTTGGCGCCTTAGCGCAATGGGTACTGCCGGTGCTGCTTCTAAGGGGTCTGTGCTTCATGCCTCTCCTGCTGCTGGCGGGTGAGGGGGTGGTGGGTGGGGCGACGTGGGTGTGGTCGTGCAACTGGTGGCGTGGAGGGGTGGTGGTGAGAAGATGTGGTGGTAAGAAGGGGTGGTGGTGGTGGTGGTGGTGGTGGTGGTGGTGGCGGCGTGGAGGGGTGGTGTTGGTGCTGGTGAGAAGGGGTGGTGGTGCTGGTGGCATGGAGGGGTGGTTTTGGTGTTGGTGCTGGTGAGAAGGGGTGATGGTGGATCTGTGTTGGTGCTGGTGCTGGTGGTGGAGGGAAGATTTGATGGGCAGTGAAGGTATTTGTGGTGGTGGTCGGATGTGGAAGATGGGTGGTGAGAGGCCCCTGCGTATGCTGAGACCCAGGCTGTGGAAGGGTTGGAGTACTCTGGTTAAGGCAAGCGAGCGGCAGGGGGGGGAGAGGGGGGTTGGAACCCTCCGGTAAATGCAAGCATGGGGCAGGGGAATCCCCCTCCTCTGCCGTGGACTCGCACTAACCGGGGATTTTCAACCCCCCTCTCTTGCCTCTCAATTGCCTTGCTCTAGTACTCTATACCTCCTTTCCCTACCTGGTTGTCAGCTTACCCAGGGGGTTCTCTCCCTCCCTCCTCCAGACCACACTACCACCTCAGCCTTTCACATTGACCGCCCATCACCACTCCCCACCACCAGCACCGGCCCCATCACAGCTTCTCACCTGGTGCCACAGCCCCTGCCCCTCTGGCAGTGATGCTGAGCAGTGCTGGCTGGCAGGCTGTGCTCATCCCTTTCACACACAGTGCCATTCATCCATCTTATGCACCCACACAGCCACTGACTCGGTGGGTCAGTGGGGCATGGTGGTGAGAGATGGGGCTGGTGGTGGTGACGAGGGAAGGTGGTGGTGGTGGTGAGGAGGGAAGGTGGTGGTGATGGTGAGGAGCGAAGGTGGTGGTCGTGGTGAGGAGGGAAGTTGGTGGTCGTGGTGAGGAGGGAAGTTGGTGGTGGTGGTGGGGAGGGAAGTTGGTCGTCGTGGTGAGGAGGGAAGTTGGTGGTCGTGGTGAGGAGGGAAGGTGGTGGTCGTGGTGGTGGGGAGGGAAGGTGGTGATCGTGGTGAGGAGAGAAGTTGGTGGTCGTGGTGAGGAGGGAAGGTGGTCGTGGTGGTGAGGAGGGAAGGTGGTGGTCGTGGTGAGGAGGGAAGTTGGTGGTGGTGGTGGGGAGGGAAGTTGGTTGTCGTGGTGAGGAGGGAAGGTGGTGGTGGTGGTGAGGAGGGAAGGTGGTGGTGGTGGTGGTGAGGAGGGAAGGTGGTGGTGGTGGTGGTGAGGGAAGGTGGTGGTCGTGGTGAGGAGGGAAGGTAGTTGTCGTGGTGAGGAGGGAGGGTGGTGGACGTGGTGGTGAGGAGGGAAGGTGGTGGTCGTGGTGAGGAGAGAAGTTGGTGGTCGTGGTGAGGAGGGAAGGTGGTCGTGGTGGTGAGGAGGGAAGGTGGTGGTGGTGGTGACGAGGGAAGGTGGTGGTCGTGGTGATGGTGATGTTGTGGGAGGTGGAAAGTGGTGATGGACGGTGGTGGTGGGGAGTCGTGGTGGTGGTGGTGATCATGTGGCAGAGGGATGGTTCCATCCTCCCTCTGCCACACCAACCCTCTACTGCCACTACTTTCCTCTTTCACTGCCCCATGGTGCATCATCCCATGGTGCATCATCCCATGGTGCATCATCCCTTGGTGAATCATCCCATGGTGCATCATCCCATGGTGCATCATCCCATGGTGCATCATCCCTTGGTGAATCATCCCATGGTGCATCATCCCATGGTGCATCATCCCATGGTGCATCATCCCATGGTGCATCATCCCATGGTGCATCATCTCATGATGCATCATCCCATGGTGCATCATCCCATGGTGCATCATCTCATGATGCATCATCCCTTGGTGCATTATCCCATGGTGCACCATCGCATGGTGCATCATCCCATGGACCATGGTATGCCATGTGAGCGGGTGACTGAGCCTAGATCCCAACCAAGAGGGTGGTGATTGTAGAGGCTCGTGATGGTGGTGAATCGGTGATCATTCTTCTTGCAGGCATGTGGCTCTGAAATGGTCTATTTGTGTCAAGGCCTGGACCTGGATGTGGTTATACGCAATATGCAAGATTACTGTGAGTAATGTAAAATATTGTCTAAAATAATTGTAGGGTGGGTTTGTGTTGCTCTATTACACTCAAATGTATGAATTATATTTTGTGAATTGCATGGCTGGCAGACTTATCATATCTTCAAGCCCATGCCAAGTAATATATTTTCCTGTCCATCCAATAAGTACAAATCATGCCACTCCCAACAACTTTCAGCGATGTATCTTAAAGCCCGTGGCCCAAATTGTTCATACGCACTGCGTATGAACTGTGAGCCTCGGCTTGGATGAAATACACAGACAAATCGTGAGGGTGTTTCATCTCGCGAATTCGCAATTTGTCGTAGATCGTCCGATTTGCAAGCAGGTAGTGCGACGGCTGAGATTACATTTCGATTGACTGGGGGAAGCACTTTACTTGCGCGCTGTCAGATGGAAATCCCAAAATATTGGACGGCTAAAAATGCGAGGTACTGGATGTCCCAAAATACGTTCCGCACCGAACTTGAAAGCCAGCCCCGAGTGACGCGAGTCACGTTACCCCCATCTTCAACCACGAAAACGTGACTTTCAAACGCAGTGCGTTTGAAGGTCGTATCAGAATAATTGAATAATTGGTAAAGTGAGAGTACACACAAATATATCTAAGTTTTGTATCCTCTAAGAGGTGACTCTATACAGTCTATACAAACATGACAAATACACATGTTTGACACACCCCCTAGACTGCATAGGGGAATACCCTAAACAAGCAGCTCAGGGCGGCACTACTAGTCCAACCTCTGAGACAAGGGTCTGAGCGACCGGTCAGAAGGAGTACAGACAAGGCAAGCACAAGAGCAGGGCGGCACTACTAGTCCAGCCACTGGGAGAGGACACAAGTCCAGTCTGAGTATACATATAAAGGACAGTACAAAGTCAAGGTCCTAGCAAGTGAGAGGCTACAGGAACTAGACCAAGCTGTACACAGTGCCGCTGATGATCTTTAGGCGCAAGCGCCTTCGTAAAGATATCAGCCGTGTTGGCACCTGAGGCCAAGTGTACTACGCGAGCCTGACGTCGCTGCTGTAGCTCACGCAGGAGGAAGTACCGCAGCTGAATGTGCTTCGCTCTGCCCTCGAGTCGAGGCTCCTGACACAGGAGGATCATGGCCCTGTTGTCAGCGAACAGGACCGGGGCAGAACTAGGCCGCTCACCTAAGTCAGTGAGCAAGAAGGTCAGCCAGCGGAGCTCCTGTGCCGCCATGGCACCGGCGTAGATCTCAGCCTCACAGCTGGACTGTGCAACAGACGAGGAGCGAGTAGCTCTCCACGAGACGGCACCTGAGCCAAGGCTGAAGCAGTAGCCCTGGGTAGACCGGAGTGTCTCAGCGTCGTCTGCCCACGAAGCGTCTGTGTGCCCAGTAAGGACCGCTGGCCTGCGTCCTCCTAGCACTAACCCCATGCCCGATGTACTAGCAAGATAACGCAGAACCCTCTTAGCGGCAGACCAGTGCTGCGGTCGGTGTCTGCCTGTGGCCACAAAGCGAGCCAGGATGCTGAGAGGGTATGCGAGATCTGGGCGAGTGCAAGTCATCAGGTACATGAGGCAACCGGGCTCTACCAACTCCTCAGGCACTGGAGCGGAGAGCCTGTGGTCTACAGGCAGAGGGGTGGGCTGTGCAGAGGAGAACTGAAGGCTGAACCTCTGAAGGACCTGGCGCACCAAGTGTGACTGAGTCAGGGTGATGATGCGCGCAGCTCTGTCCCTGGAGATCTGCAAGCCAAGGTAATGGCGCAGTTCTCCAAGGTCAGTGCAGGTGTGTCTCTTCAGCAGCTCTGCCTTCACGGAGGCCAGCGCGTCCCTGTCTGCTGTGGCAAAGACCAGGTCGTCGACGTAAACGAGGATGTAGAACGGAGTCTGGCCAGCACGAACGAAGAGTGAAGGGTCTGCAGAAGACAGAAAGAACTGCAGGTCAGCAAGCGTAGCACGCAGAGTGTCGTGCCACTCACGGGGAGCCTGGCGCAAGCCATAGACGGGGCGCCGCAGGAGCCACTGGGTCCCAGAAGGGAAGGTGCCAGTAAAGCCCGGAGGACGGCGCAGGTAGACCTGCTCGTGTAGGCTGCCCTGAAGGAAGGCAGTGGAGAAGTCTAGGGAGTGAAGCTCGTAGTCACGCTGAGCAGCTAGGTGTAACAGAACCCGAAGAGTAGTCATCTTCGGGGTCGGAGCGAAAGTCTGGAAGAAGTCCACCCCCTCGCGCTGACTGAAGCCTCTAGCCACATAGCGCGCCTTGAAGACAGGCGGCTCTCCAGGAGGGCGCTTCACCTTGAAGAGCCAGCGGCCATCGACTACGTTCACCCCAGGTGGGGGAACTGCGTCGACGAAGGTGCCGGTGGATCTCCAAGATGCCATCTCCTGCTCCATGGCAGCTATCCACTGCGAGGCCCAATGTCCCGAAGTCGCCTCAGCGTAAGTGCGAGGGGTCGGGATGTCGAAAGCGTCTGGGTCACCCTCAGGGACTAGCAGCATGGAACAGAGATGGGGAGCAGCCTCGGAGAGGAAAGCAAGCTCGAACTGGCGGTCCTCCAGGACGTCACTGCCAAGGGCAGGAGCACCCCCGACAGACGGAGGACAGGCAGGGTCAGAGACCAGAGCGGTGGCGTAGTCAAGGCGGCGGGTAGAGGCGAAGTCAGCGACAGCAGCGACAAGAGCGTCAAGGCACGAGACTGGAACAGACGGGTCGGTAACGAGAGAGGCAAGGACCCGAGGAACGAGAGGACGAGCGGCACGAAGGTAGTCGGACAGCGGGGGGGCGCAACAACAAGGGAGGACGGAGGAGGTGACGGCAGAAGGGGAGGACGAGACGCGTGTGAACGAAGCAACATAGGGTGGGAGCGCAGGACAGGCGAGGCAGGACGAGCACGGGAGGGACGGTGAGACCAGACGTGCGATGGAGGAGTCGGGTCAGGAGACAGGGGAGGGGACACAGGAGGGGAACGAGGGGGAGACGGGCCGGGGACGAGTCCGGCGGAGGGAAAACAGGGCCGTAGACAGGAAGAGGAGGAGACGGTCGGGGAGGAACCGACGCAGGGTCGGGGGACGGAAGGCCGAGCAGGCGAAGGGCGGACACCGGCGGGGACTGCTGCTGCGGCGGCACAACGGCGACACCTGGACCGCAAGCTGCTCCTCGGCTACCACCGGCACTCTCCACACCCGCACCCCCAGAGGGACCACCCTCAGGGCGACCGGAACGAGCACCCCCAGAGGCAGCGAACGGGGGCTGCGACGGCGGCGGCGGCGGCGGCGGCGGCGACGGCGACGGCTGCAGTGACGGCAGGGACGGCGGAGGAGGGGACTGGGGAGGGGACACCTGGGGAGGGGCGGCCGGCGAGGACTGCACCGGAGGGCCACCAGAGTCATAAGACTCCTCAACCGGGTCCACGGACGGAAGGGGGGTGACATGGGAGACACCAGAGGGGGCGGGACGGGGAGGAGGAGGAGGAGGGGCAGGGACTACCGGGGAAGGGGTGACCAGGAACAGGGGGGGGGTAACCGGGGGACCACGGTGGGGGAAGCGGCGGTAGTAGGAGACGGACTCGTCAAAGGTGACGTCACGAGAGTGAAAGAAGCGGTGAGACGGCGGGTGGTAAAAGTGCCAGTCGGACGCGTCAAGGGGAAAACCGAGGAAGACGCAGGGAAGGGTGCGGGCAGTGAGCTTGTCCGTGCCGGAGGCACGGACGTGAGCAAGGCAGCCCCAGACGTGGAACGCAGACGCGTCACCAGGAGACCCAGTCCACAGACGGGTCGGCGAAACCTGCGGCTGCTGAGGGTGCGGCCACAGGTTAAGCTGGTGAGAAGCATAGCGCACAGCGAACGGCCACAGAAAATGGGGTGCACCGGCATGGATCATGGAGGTGCGAGCGACCTCCATGACCAAGCCGATGCGTCGCTCAGCGACCCCATTCTGCTGTGGGGAGTCCGGTAGGGTGAACGTCTGGGTGATGCCCTCCGCACGACAAAAGCGACCAAGGACACCTGAGGCAAACTCGCCACCACGGTCTGAGTGAAGACGCAAGACAGGGAGACCGCGGTGGACACGCGCAGAGACAAGCCAGGGGATGATGGCGCCAGGCACGTCGGCCTTGCGCTCCAGGGGAAAGACTGTGGTGTAACGAGTGAAGTCGTCGACAAGCACAAGGAAGTAGCGCTCGCGACGCGGCCCAGGGACGGGGGCGGGGCCCCAGACGTCCAGGTGCAGGGTCTGCAGCGGCGCGGCGGTAGGGGGGAACGAGGAGGAGTGAGGGGCACGGCGAAGCCGACCCTCGACACAAGGCGTGCAAGGTGGAGCTGGGGAGGAGGGAAACGCGGGGAGTGAACCTGGGAGACCAAGGACAAGACCGTGCTGGGACATGTGACGCAGACGCGGGAGCGCAGGGTGACCTAGGCGGTGGTGCCACAGGAGGGTCGGGTGAGTGAGGGAGCGACAGGAGCAGGCAGCAGCAACCTGGGTAGACACAGCCACCTGAGGGGGCGCTCCAGCCGGGGGGGGCACGGTGTCCAGAGTGAACAGGCCGGACACCGGGTCCCGGGGGAACGTGGACAGGGGGGCACCAGTGGCGGCCTCGGTACAGTCAGCATACCGCTCGTGACCAGGGAACGTAGTGGTGACGCCAAGGTCCTGGAGGCAGCCGACACCAACTAGGTTCCTGGAGAACGAGGGGATATGCAGACCTGTAAGAGAGCCCGAAGGAACCGCCGGACAGGGAAGGGTGGTGGAACTGCGGGCGACTACCGGGCCGCCGAAGGGTGGTGGAACTGCTTTTTAGTGTTACTGTAGAAACAGCGTCAGGCGACACAAAAAGCACCACGTTTTCCAAGATGTTTGGAAGTCAGCGCATACACTTGTCCTCCGCCAATTTCTCTGGCGGCAACTTCTTAGATTTTGTCGCTTCCTGTGCCCATTCGCCCACAGCCGCCCAAAACTCGCGCGTGCCAACTCCCACATGTTCAGGGAAAGCGAAAACCAAGGCGTCATGTCACACCTCTCTGCACGAAATTGAGTGACGAAGCCCCAAACAGAAGGACATGCCGAAATCGAAACAGGCACCATATGGAGCGTTTTTACTGGTTGGCTAGATTTACCCCAACACGCGAACCACACATTCTCTACGAATGGAGGGGGGCCTAAACCAAACTCTCATACCAATTCGTCTCAACATGCAAACAAAACCAATTTACTTCCAACCGCTAAGACAATCAGAGGAGCACTAACAGGCCCCGTAGCTCACGCACGGTCACCACTGCCGCCATGCCTAATCCAAGCCGCAATACTGCGTTAACTCTAGACCAGAAACGGAGACTTGTTTTATATTCCGCAGAAAATCCGACCATGGAGACTCGTGAGCTTATGGACTGGGTAGAAGTAGAATTAAAAAAAACTCCCCACTGCACTACCATAGTCAAAATTCTGAAAAACGGCAAGTATTGGCTAGAGGGAACTACCCTGCCGGGGACACGGAAGCGCAAGACAAAGGGTCACTATACGGCGGTAGAGACTAGACTCGCGACCTGGGCAGCTAGGCAAAATGCTGAAAACCGCCCAGTGACATTTCATGTGCTTCTTGGCAAAGCACAAGACATGGCCAAAGACATGCGGCTAACGAAAGACTTCCTCGTAAGCCCAGGCTGGTTGTGTCGGGCGTTGGCTCGGCTAGGCTTATCCTCGTACATGCGCAAAGGTGAGGCTAAAGCTGCGAACACTCATTCTATAGGCCTAGCGCGAGAGATTCTTCCCCTAATCCTATCGGATTTCGAGCCTTGTGACATATTCAATATGGATGAAACCGGATTCCTTTCAGGCCAGCAGCCCCGGCGCTCGTACGGTACCGAACCGCTAAGTGGTGGAAAAGTTGATAAGGAACGATTCACCCTCGGACTTTGTGTGAATGCGGATGGGTCCGAGTTCTTGCCCCCCATTGTCATCGGCAAACATTTGCGCCCGCGATCATTTCGATCAGACTTCCACGTGCAGGAGTACGTATGGTATCGAGCGAACCCCCGAGCTTGGATGACATCAGAGGTACGTGCTGGGTTCCTTGCGTCCTTATTCCTTGGGGAGCTTACTGTCATCGTCTCAGTTGGCGTTTAATTGTTATGTTATTTAGCCAACCATAATGTGGTCCATACATGATTTTTCACTTTGTGTACTGCCCTAACAATGACGTCACTCCACTCATGTGTTTCAGGTTTTTTCACAATGGCTGGACAGCTTTAGCGGAAGGATGCAGTGGCAACGCCGACGGGTCGTGCTCCTCGTCGACAACGCCAGTGCGCACAAGGTTGGACGTCCGATACAGGACATCACGGAGCACGAGTTCAGGGGAATCAAGATCGTCGACATCCCCTACGTTCGCGTCATCTACCTCCCTCCCAACTGCACATCTCACGTTCAGCCGCTGGACCAGGGGGTTATTTTGACGCTCAAGCTAAGGTACCGGAAGCTCTTGGTTGACTGGCTCATCAAAGTGTTTGATACGTGCGAGATAAGGATTGGGAGGGATAGTGAAGGAACCAACAACCAGGACATGGGCGACGAGAATGTGGCTAGGGGCGGCGGGAATGCGGCTATGGGCGGCGGGAATGCAGCAATGGGAGGCGGGAATGCGGCTATGGGCGGCGGGAATGCGGCTATGGGCGGCGGGAATGCGGCTATGGGCGGCGGGAATGCGGCTATGGGCTTCGGGAATGCGGCTATGGGTGGCGGGAATGCGGCAATGGGAGGCGGGAATGCGGCTATGGGCGGCGGGAATGCGGCTATGGGCTTCGGGAATGCGGCTATGGGCGGCGGGAATGCGGCAATGGGAGGCGGGAATTCGGCAATGGGCGTTGGGAACACGGCTATAGGGAGTGGGGTCGCACCCTCGGTGGGTTCGACTGTCCGCACATCAACTGCAAGGAGGAGGGGGCGTCGGTCTTCGGCTAGGCAGAGGGCGCTAGAAGGCTTAGCCGCAACGCTTGGAGACAGTGGCGAGTTGGGTGTTCCAACGGAGGATGGTGTCGCCGAGGACCCCGTCGAGAAGAAGAAGTCCACAAGGCCTGATATACGCACGGCTATCATTTGGGTGAGTGGGGTGTGGATGCAAATGGATCCGCTCATTGTAAGACGTTGCTGGAGGCGTGCGGGGATAGTTCCTGCATCATGGCTTGCGGCTTGGGGCCTTGACCGTATTTTTGAGGGGCCTTGTCGAGATCCCCCTACGGAAGACGTTACCTCGTTGACCCACTTGATTGGTCGGTTGAGGCTTGATGGGCCGGCCATGACTGCGCGAGAGTTTGTGACATTCGATGATGCACTACCCGTGTTCTCCGTTGGCCAACCAATGTCTCATGCCGAAAGCATAGGTCGATGGTATCCGGGCCCTCCGGGCCCTCCGTGCCGTGGCGTCGACATAGACCTCAATGATGCACCCCCTGTAGAGGTTGTTGATGCTCCAGGGTGCCGCCGCGCGGCGGTTGCACGACTCGGTGACTTGGCCGCCGAGAGTAGCCAGGCCCATTTTTTCATGCCCGCTCTCTCCCGCAATCCCAAGGCGTTGTCGTCTAGCCATCCAGATCCTGACCTACTCCAGTGGGCCCGTGCTGGTTTGAGCCTCTGAGTCGCTCGTTTTGGATGTTCTTGCTTCCCCGGTCTCTAAGTTGCTAGTGTTTCTAGTTGGAGTTGCGTAGTGTTATGTAGGTTAATAATGTGCAATATGCTGACTTCATAGGTGTTTCTAACGTTTCTTATTTATGTCCATTGTTTAGCGCACCATGTGATAGTCGTGATTCTCTGTCCGTGCTGACTGTGCCTCCATTTTCGCGCGCGTGAGTTAGCACATGTTTCGCGCGCTGGCCTTTTGAGAAATTAGCGCAGACCACCCTGTTGGCGCTAATTTCTCGACCCCCCACTAACGACAAGCTACAGTTTGTGAACAGCGAACTGAGAAAATGGCGGAGGACAGGTGTATTTGAACTGGTCCTCTGACATCAGGAAGCAGGTCAACGGCGGCTCGAGCTATGGCATCCGAGGGATGATTGTGATTGGTTGGTACTTGCCATTACTGTATCCTATCTACCACAGCCCGTAATTTTGTCATGCTTCGATGCTAAACATGTGGCATGGTATGTGCTGTCACAAATGTCATTCCGCCAATCAGATTGTGTCAGGTGCGGGAATCGTGGTCTTTGTACGCAATACTCGCGCTTTTGCGCGCACAATGAAGCGCGCAAAGACCCATAACCATCGCCATCCGCGCAGCGGGATTCTGCAAGCACTCTCGCCGACAGCCACGAAGACTTCTGACACTAACATTTGAGGAAAGCTTCGTGACGGTGGAGTCTCCTGACGGTGACGATCGCCATGGCGTTTTTTACGGTGGCGATCGAGACGGCTTTTATAACGGTGGCAATCCCGACGGCGATTTCTGACGGCTACGATAGAGACGGCGTTTCCTCACGGTTGCGATCGCTGGGGCGTTCTTTGACCGTGACACTCGCGAGGGCGTTTTCTGAGGGTGAGGATCGCGACGGCGTTTTCTGACGGTGAGATCGAGACGGCGTTGCGACGGCGTTTGCTGACGGTGACGATCGCGAGGGCGTTTTCGGACGTCGACGATCGCGACGGTTGCTGACGATGACGATCGCGGCGGTTGCTGACGATGACGATCGCGACTGCGTTTCCTGACGATGACGATCGCGACGTCGTTTTCTGACAGTGACGATCGCGACACCGTTTTCTGACGGTGACGATCGTAATGGTGTTTCCAGAAGGTGACCATCGAGGTGACGTTCGCTGACGGTCGTGATGGCATTTTCTGGCGGTGATAATTGCGTCGGTGGCTTCTGATATTTTCTGACGATCAAGTCTTCTGATGGACACCACTCGGGTGGAGACGCTAAACGAGCATCCTGCTGCTGACGGTACCGCTGCTGCTACTGCTGGCGGCGGTGGTGGCTCTGCTGCATCCACTCCGACTACCTACTCAAACGGCTAAGTGCTCTTACCCTTCTCTTCTTATCACAATTCTACTTGATTTCAATGGATTACGGCACAGCTGCGTGGGGGGCTGAGGTGGATGGGGGGTTGGAGTTGAGTGGTGAAGTGAGGGCGTGGCAGCCCATGGCGCTTGGCGGTCGCCTGCATGGTCTAGGGGGGTAGTTCAGCATGCATTCATTCCCATGCGCGCGTCCCTCTTTCTCCTCTCACACCTCCTCTTTCTCATCTCAGTCCCCCTCGCATAGCCGCCAAATGCCTTGGGTCCGCCCGTGCCTCACGCTCCTTCCCCCTTGAAGCCTTGAAAGCCTTCCCCACGCAGTGGTGCCGTGGGTCTTAGCCGTTTTGTCTCTCTCATTCTTGCTTTCCGATTCCTGCTGGTTCTTTTTATAATTTTCGTGGTAACACCTGTACCTGAGACCAACTTCTGCTGTGAGTTGTGCTGCGCCCATTCCTCTGCAGGAGTTAGATTCTTCAACGGCATTGGAGCAGCAGCAGCAGAACTTCAGCACCAGCAACCACACGCCAACTGCAGCAACGGCACCTACTCCACCTCCTCCTCCTACTCCCCCTCATCCTCCTCCTCCTCCTCCTCCCCTTTCGCCGTGTGACGTGCGCGCCTTGTGTGTGGAGGGAGGGTGGTGGGATGACGCACGGCAGGCAGTCACAGCGGTGTGACTGCCTCCTGCTCGCCCTAATGACCACTGCACCCCCCCACGTACTGACAATGCTGCTGCTGGGGGTGGTGGTGCTGGAGGGAGGGCAGCAGCGTGGCCAGCACGTGGAGCAGCCACGAGTGCAGCTGAGGGGCGCAGAAGGAGGAGGAGCACCCTGGGGAGGGGGAGGATGAGGAGCGCCCTGCACCGACCCTTCCATGCCCGTCCCTCTCTCCTCCTCCTCTCATCTCTCCCTCCTCCTCCTCTGGCTCCCAGTGCTCTCACCACGGGACCCTCCCCAGGTGATAGCGCAAGTGCCATGATGTGAGCATGGTGGCTGCGAGGTGTGGTATGGTCCCTGGTGGGACCTGCAGCTCCCAACACACCCACTCGCCCATCCGCTCCTGCAAACCTCCAACACCGGCGATGCAAGACTGACAACCCAACACCGACCACCCAACCAATACCAGGACCTTCTTTTCCATTCCTTCATTTCGTGCTCAATATTACTTCCTTCCATCATCGCTTACTTACTTTCGTGATCATTATCGCTTTTGCCTTTTGTCTCATGCGCTGGGTTCTCACTCCCGATCCTTCTCTCTTTCACTTGCCCCTTCCCCTTCCCCTTTCCCTTCCCCTTCCCCACCGTCCCCCCCCCCTGCCCCTCCCATGCACCAGCGGCGAGTGGAGGCAGCAGGGAGGGCGGCAGTGGGATGACGCACGGCACGCACTCACGGGGCTGTGACTGCCCTGCACGTGCCCTGCTGACCACAGCGCACCCTGCCCTTCACCACCTGATGCCACGAATCCAGCTGCTGGGAGCTTCTGGGAGTGCCGCCGCTGCTGCCATGGCGGTATGTGTGTGCCTGCCTTACTGGGGCACTGGTAGCATGATGGCCAGAAACTGGGAGCGGCATCCGTTTCATCCATTTCAACTTGCGTGCTATATGTCCCCCTGCAGGGTTTTTATTTTCTGTTACGCTCCTTGTCAACGCCCCTTGTGTGTTCCGTCCTTCTCTTGGCGATTGGCCATCTCTCAGCGAGGAGAGCAGCGCCGTCCAGCAGAGGAGGGAGGATGCTGATGGAAAGGGATGCTTGGAGGAGCGCGGGGCAGCACGAGGAGGGTCTGACGCAGCTGCAACCCTCCACCATCCACCATCCACCATCCACCATCCACCATCCACCATCCACCATCCACCATCCATCATCCACCATCCACCATCCACCATCCACCATCCATCCTCTGCTATCCTCCCTCCTCCCTCCTCCCTCCTCCCTCCACCATGTACCATGCACCATCCTCCCCCACCATCCTCCCCCCTCCCTCCACCATCCTCCCCCCTCCCTCCACCATCCTCCGCCCACCATCCTCCCTCCACCATCCTCCATCCGGCATCCACCGTGCTGAGAGCAGCAATGTTGCAGTAGAGGCAGGAGGGCGATGCTGCTGAAACGCTGGTTGCAGCAGGGAGGAACGGTGTTGCAGCAGGAGGGAGGATGGGAGGCAGGGGTAAGCACGTGCCCCCACTGCAGCTGCAGCCATGTGCTGTGAAGCAGGATGGGGAGCAGGATGGGGAGCAGGATGGGGAGCAGGATGGGGAGCAGGATGGGGAGCAGGATGGGGAGCAGGATGGCGGGTGAAGCTGAGCAATGGAGCATGCCACCCATGCAGGTTGCCCGTGCGAGCGCCATGCATGCCATGGGGCTCAACCATGGGCTGGTGGAGTGATGGAGTGTAAAGGCCAAAGAGGGTGGAGGCCAACGAGGGTTGACTAAGCTGGCACCACGGGATGCAGCTGAGATGATGGGGAGTGATGTAGCAGAGTGGAAGAGATGTTGGGGGAAGGAAGAGGCGTGCGAATGTGTGGAAGAGAGGTTGGGGCAGCTGAAGCAGAGGATGCAGGTGAAGCAGAGGATGCAGGGGAAGCAGAGGATGCAGGGGAAGCAGAGGATGCAGGGGAAGCAGAGGATGCAGGCGAAGCAGACAATGCAGTTGAAACGATGGGGGGTGCTGAAGACGAGGGGGAAGCTGAAGACGGGGGTGGAAGCTGAAGACGAGGGTGGAAGCTGAAGACGAGGGTGGAAGGGAAGAAAGTGGGAACTGGGGAGTCGAAGCTCGAGAGTCCCACCCATTCTAATGGCAGGTAACGCAAAACCCTCTTAGCGGCAGACCAGTGCTGAGGTCGGTGTCTGCCTGTAGCCACAAAGCGAGCCAGGATGCTGAGAGGGTATGCGAGATCTGGGCGAGTGCAAGTCATCAGGTACATGAGGCAACCCACCAGCTCTGCGTAAAGACCACTGGGCTCTGCCGACTCCTCAGGAACTGGAGCGGAGAGCCTGTGGGCTAGAGGCAGAGGAGTGGGCTGGGCGGAGGAGAACTGAAGGCCGAACCTCTGAAGGACCTGGCGCACCATGTGTGACTACGTCAAAGTGATGGTGCGCGCTGCTCTGTCTCTGTAGATCTTCAAGCCAAGGTAGTGGCGCAATTCTCCAAGGTCAGTGCAAGCGTGTCTCTGTCTGCCGTGGCGAAGACCAGGTCGTCTACGTAAACAAGAATGTAGAATGGGGTCTGGCCAGCACGAATGAAGAGCAAGGGGTCTGCAGAGGACGGAAAGAACTGCAGGTCAGCAAGCATAGCACGCAGCGTGTCGTGCCATTCATGGGGAGCCTGCCGCAGGTCGTAGACGGGGCGCCGCAGGAGCCACTGGGTCCCAGGAGGGAAGGTACCAGTGAAGCCCTGAGGGCGGCGCATGTAGACCTGCTCGTGTAGACTGCCCTGAAGAAACGTAGTGGAGAAGTCGAGGGAGTGTAACTCGTAGTGACACTGAGCTGCTACGTGTAGCAGCACCCGAAGAGTAGTCATCTTCGGGGTCGGAGCGAAGTCCACCCCCTCACGCTGACTAAAACCTCTAGCCACGTAGCGCGCCTTGAAGACAGGCGGCTCTCCAGGAGGGCGCCTCACCTTGAAGAGCCAGCGGCCATCGACTACGTTCACCCCAGGTGGGGAAACTGCGTCGACGAAGATGCAGGTGGTTCTCCAAGATACCATCTCTTGCTCCATGGCAGCTATCCACTGAGAGGCCCATGGTCCCGAGACCGCCTCAGCGTAAGTGCGAGGGGTCGGGATGTCGAAAGCGTCGGGGTTACCCTCATGGTCTTAGAGCATACAGCAGAGGTGGGGAGCAGCCTCGGACAGGAAAGCAAGCTCGTACTGGCGGTCCTCCAGAACGTCACTGCCGAAGGCAGGAGCACCCCCAACAGACAGAGGACAAGCAGGGTTAGAAACCAGAGCGGTGACGTACGCAAGGCGGCAGGTAGAGGCAAAGTCAGCGACCGCAGCGACAAGGGCATCAAGACTCGAAACCGGAACAGACGGGTCGGTAACGAGAGAGGCAAGGACCCGAGGAACAAGAGGACCAGCGGCACGCATGTAGTCAGACAAAAGGGGGGGAGCAATGACAAGGGAGGACAGAGAGGGTGACAGGAGAAGGGGAGGACGAGACGTGTGGGAACGAAGCAACATCGGAGGTGTCAGCATGAGAGACTGTGGCAGGGACAGGAAGCGGTGTCAACGTGGTGGAGTCGCGGAAGAAGCAGTCGACTGTGCTTCACTCTCGACTGTGGTGAAGCGCAAGAGTCGAGGGTGAAGGAGAGCACGTCAGTGGCAGCCGGAGGCGAAGCAGTGACGGAAGCACCAAGGCTAAATAAAGCAGGGAATCCTACGCCTGACGCAGCAGGGGAGTCTAAGCAACGTACACCTACACTAGGCAACAAGGGGTAATAAGACGGAAGCACACTAGAGTCATCAGCATACATCACATGCAGAACAGTAACAATCTCATCCATATCCAGATAATGAATCTGAACCCTACGACAAAGCAAGCTGTGCCAGTCTGGGAGCTCGGGCGACGGGCCGAAGCGCTGACGAAACAGGTCGTCCAGACGACGGAAACAGCGGACGGAGTTGTGACCGATCTTACCGCAAACGAAGCCACGGCGAGGACCGGTTTGGAGCAAGTTCTGACAGCGCGCGTCACCCGAACCACCACCCGGCAGCCTACCACGCGCACCACTACCACGTCCAGCGCTACCACTAGCGCCAGGCCACCCGGGCAGGAGACCACTCTCCCGTCTCTGTTGCTGCTGCGACTGCTGCGGGTGTTGCGACTACTGCGGCTGACGCGGGTCCGGCTGCAACACCGGCGGCTGCGGAGATTGCTGCTCGGCTGCACCTGTCAGGGTCCCCTCGTCCGCACCACCGCTGAAAGACCCAGCTCCAGTATCACCGACACCTGCCATGTGGACTCGGACGGACATGTGCTGCAGCGGCAGTCTCAGCCACAGCAGCAGAACCGTCGGAGAAGGTGCACTGAGCGGGGGTGCAACCCTAAAAGATAGG
Source organism: Closterium sp. NIES-67 (assembly GCA_027943415.1). Classification (NCBI taxonomy): domain Eukaryota; kingdom Viridiplantae; phylum Streptophyta; class Zygnematophyceae; order Desmidiales; family Closteriaceae; genus Closterium; species Closterium sp. NIES-67. The sequence continues at coordinate 44,405 of BQMB01001866.1, forward strand.
GACCGGCACAGTACTGCTGGTCTGAGCGATAGAGCAGTGGCGAGCCTCTATAGCGGACAGGGTGTCAACAAAGTCAGTGAGGGTGAGGTCTGCAGAGTGGACGCTAAGGAAGTGGTCACGGGCAGTGGCAAGACGGTCAGGGAGGCGGGTGGCTAGCAGGTAGAGGGTAGAGGTGAGGGGTGGCTGGTGGGCTAGAAGCTATGTGTCAGTGCAGGCAGAACGCCAGGTCTCATCTATAGTGCGCAGGTGAGTGGCCAGGTCGGCGACAGTGGGGAACGACGCAAGGTCAGTGAAGAGCATGAGGAGGATTAGGCGTCCTACCGAGGCAGCACCTAGGACAACAGCATCTAGGAAAGCCCGGGCAGTGGTGATAGACCTGAAGCGAGGTCGCTCGGACAGGGGGAGGGCATTGCTAATAGCATGCTGTGCGATAGCGTCACGGGACAGCCAGAAAGAGCGAGCAAGAGCAGCGGCCGCAGCGGACTTACGCTAAGCGGACGAGGGGTCAGGAGACAGTGCAACGGGGGGGTCAGGGCAGGGGAGGATACCGTCAAGATGGACAGAGAGCGGGTGGCCATCGTGCCGCTGACCAGTGAGGTGGCGACAGAGGTCAGCAAGCCACGCATCAAACTCAATCGGCTGGCCCTCAGCATCAAAGCGAAGCACCTCCGCCATCAGTGACAATAGAGGGCAGTGTAGGGCAGTACAGTGCGATGCAGTACGGCACAGTGCGGTGCAGTGTGGTGCAGTGCGGTACAGTGCGGCGCAGTGCGGTGCAAAGCGGTGCAGTACGGTACCGGGGGGTTCGCAGGGTGGTGCTGATCGGGAAGAACGGGCCGAACCCGAGGCGGCGGCGAGCTGGCGACGACGCGAATGCAGGGGCCGGCTAGGAGCTGGCGCGACGGCGAGTTGAGGCGGCCGCGACGGCGGGTACACACGGCCGCGACGGCGGCCAGGGACAGCCGCGACGGCGGCTACGGGCGGCCGCGACGGCAGGAGCGACCGTAGAGCGGCTGTAGGCAGCAGCGACGGCGGCTAGAGGCGGCCGCGGCGGCGAGGAGCAGGCGCGACGGCAGCTAGGGGCGGGCGCGACTGCGAGGGGCGGCCGTGGGACGGCAGGAAACGGCTGCGACGACGGCTAGAGGCAGCCGCGACGGCTCGGGGCGGCCGCGACGACAGTTGGGGGTGACCGTGACGGCGAGTGGGTCGGCTAGGGGCGGGCGCGAACGGCCAGAGGGCAAGCTAGGGGCGGGCGCAAACGACCAGGGGTCCGGCTAGGGGCGGGTGCGAACGGCCTGGGGGCTGGCTAGGAGCGGGCGCGAACGGCCAGGGGGCCGGCTAGGAGCGGGCGCGAAACGGCCAGGGCGTCGGCTAGGAGGGGCTCGACGGCCAGGGGGCCGGCTAGAAACGGGCGCGATGGCCAGGGGGCCAGCTAGGGGCGGGCGCGACGGCCAGGGGGCCAGCTAGGGGCGGGCGCGACGGCCAGGGGGCCAGCTAGGGGCGGGCGCGATGGCCAGGGGGCCGGCTAGGGGCGGGCGCGACGGCCAGGGGGCCGGCTAGGGGCGGGCGCGACAGCCAGGGGGCCAGCTAGGGGCAGACGCGACGGCCAGGGGGCCAGCTAGGGGCGGGCGCGAACGGCCAGGGGTCCGGCTAGGGGCGGGTGCGACAGCCAGGGGGACAGCTAGGGGCGGGCGCGACAACCAGGGGGCCAGCTAGGGGCGGGCACGACGGCCAGGGGGCCGGCTAGGGGCGGACGCGACGGCCAGGGGGCCAGCTAGGGGCGGGCGCGACGGCCAGGGGGCCAGCTAGGGGCGGGCGCGACGGTGGCTAGGGCCTAGGGGCGGAAGTGTGGGCGGGCTAGTGGGGGGGACCTAACCTACTATGATATCATATCAGAATGAATAATTACTAGAATGGGGAGATACAGGGCAATATAGACTAGTGGCCTGTGTTGTGATATAATTGATACTTAGCATTTCTGTAAGTCCATTAGGTGTAGATAGTGTCGAATCCTACTGTAGAACATAAGTTCGTAGGATGACGTCAGCAAATAGCGCTCGTCATAGGACAGTTGTTTCAGTCACGCGAACAGTCGCACCTCTTCATTATCGTTTAGAGTGCATAGCGCGATAGTGACGAACAGGTACATTAGCGAATAGGTACTTCTCTAGAGCTATAAAATCTTTGTTGTGTTCTTTTCATTATTAAAACCACAGGCTAGAAAAGCACACCCTGGGCACTCTTGAAAACTGAGCTTTTTGGGGGTCAGAATAAACGACCCAGACTCGAGCACTACACACCAAACGAAACGAAAAAAAACATGTTGCGACAGTTTGAAACGTAGCGAAAGGGCCACGACGCACCAAACTGATCAACGACTTCGGCGGAACACGGTGCGACAAGTGTGAAAGTCGCACAATTTGCCGAATGCGACTACCACCCTCAAACCCGTCGTTCAAGAGCTCCATGGGTGTGCTTCACGATTCGGAGGAGGAGATTATGTCGTAGTCAGTCAAGCTTAGGAAGCCATAGCTGCCACAGCACAGGTCAAAAAAGGAAACCGCCCGCCCATCGACGACCAACTCCCAGCACTGCGAGGGGGAGATTTTTTATCCTAAAGAAAATGATGCCTTGGGCGTAATACCGACGTGCACATTGGGACGAGCTAAGATCGGCGTACAAGACATAGTGCCCGCCTAAGTTCGCGTACCAAAACTGTTGTAAAACCCGCCATTAGGCCCCACGACTCTAGCGGAGGTATATAGCCGGAGATTAAATGGCACGGGCCATGAAACACTCCCGCAAGGGGATTGGGCCTCAGATAGCGAGAAGATCGGGGGAACACGTAGCGAGGAGAGGGGGAAAGGATGGCGACGAGAGAAAGACACGTGGCGAGAAGAGGCGGGAGATGGCGACGAGAGGGGGAACGGATGGCGAGGAGAGAGGGAGGAGAGAGAGGAGATGGGGGACGGATGGCAACGAGAGAGGGATGAGAGAGAGGAGACGGGGGACGGATGGCGACGAGAGAGGGAGAAGAGAGAGGAGGCGGGGGACGGATGGCGACGAGAGAGGGAGGAGAGAGAGGAGACGGGGGACGGATTGCGACGAGAGAGGGAGGAGAGAGAGGAGACGGGGGACGGATGGCGACGAGAGAGGGAGGAGAGAGGGGAGACGGGGGACGGATGGCGACGAGAGAGGGAGGAGAGAGAGGAGACGGGGGACGGATGGCGACGAGAGAGGGAGGAGAGAGAGGAGACGGGGGACGGATGGCGAGAAGAGAGGGAGGAGAGAGAGGAGACGGGGGACGGATGGCGAGGAGAGAGGAAACGGAAAGCACAGAGAAAACGGGGGACGAATGGCGAAGTGAGGGGGAACGGAAAGCGAGAAGAGAGGGAACGCATGGCAAGGAGAGGGGGGGCGGACGGCGGGGAGAGGGGGAAAGGATGGCGGGGAGAGGGGGAAAGGACGGCGGGGAGAGGGGGAAAGGACGGCGGGGAAGGGGGGAAAGGATGGTGGGGAGAGGGGGAAAGGATGGCGGGGAGAGGGGGAACGGATGGCGGGGAGAAGGGGAACGGTGGTTGGGAGGGCCTTGAGAGGGGGAAGAGAGGGCGAGAAGAGAGCAAGGGAGGGTGCGGATGGCAGAGAACGGAAGGTGAGGGGACGTGGGGAGAGGGGTAGTGGAAAGGGGGTAACCGAGGGAGAAGACACTAGCAGGAGAGGGTGAGGGAAGGCATATAAGATGGGGGGAAGATGCAGATGTTAGGGTGAGGGGAGGGGGATGAGAGGGGGAAGAGATGCGGAAAAGAGGGAGAGGAAAGGGTTAACCAACGACGAGGAGGGGTGTGCGAGGGGATGAGAGAGCGAGGAGAGAGCAAAGTAGGGCGAGGAAGACCAGAGAACGGAGGGCGAGGGAAGGAGGAAGAAAGGGCAAAGAGAGGGGGAACAAAGGGCAAGGGGAGGGGGAACAAAGGGCAGAGTGAGGGAGAACAGATGGCGGGTAGAGGGGGAGTGCTTGGCACTAAGAGGGCTTAAATATTTGGAATCAAGCTCCCGGTCTCTGCTGTCTGCCTGCTCTCTCCTGTCCCTCCATTCCTCCCGCTCTCTGCTGTTCCCCCGCTCCCTGCTGTCTGCCTACTCTCTGTTATCCCCCCACTCTCTGCTGTCTGCCTGCTCTCTGCTATCCCCCCGCTCTCTGCTGTCTGCCTACTCTCTGCCATCCCCCAGCTCTCTGCTGTCTGCCTGCTCTCTGCTATCCCCCCGCTCTCTGCTGTCCGCTTGCTCTTTGCTATCCCCCCGCTCCCTGCTGTCTGCCTGCTCTCTGCCACCCCCCCGCTCCCTGCTGTCTGCCTGCTCTCTGCTATCCCCCCGCTCCCTGCTGTCTGCCTGCTCTCTGCTATCCCCCTGCTCTCTGCTGTCTGCCTGCTCTCTGCTATCCCCCCGCTCCTTGCTGTCTGCCTGCTCTTTGCTATCCCCCCGCTCTCTACTGTCTGCCTGCTCTCTGCTATCCCCCCGCTCTCTGCTGTCTGCCTGCTCTCTGCTATCCCCCCGCTCTCTGCTGTCTGCCTGCTCTCTGCTATCCCCCCACTCTCTGCTGTCCCCCTGCTCTCTGCTGTCCCCCGCCTCTCTGCTGCCTGCCCGGTCTCTGCTATCCCCCTGCTATCTGCTGCCCCCCCCCCTCTCTGCTGTTCCCCCTCTCTCTGCTGTCCCCCCCCTCTCTGATGTGCCCCGGCTCTCTCCTGTGCCGCATCCCCTTGTGGTCGAGGCAATGATTTTTTTCCCGACCTCGCTCCCATCTCCCATCCTTTCTGCCATCATTCCTTTTTCTCCCACCCTGTCAAGCTTTTCCTCCATCCGCTACCCCTTTCACTTATGTCCCTTTATGCCAGCATTGCCGCCAATGCTGCAGTTGCGGTATCTCTGCTGCCACTGGTGTGGGGAATTCTGCCCGTGCTGCCATTTCAACATATGCGAATGATGCATGCAGGGGCATTGCTCGCTGCAATCACATATTTTCGTGGCCTAATTTTGCAATAAAACTTCGCATTGTTTCTCTAAACCACAGAGGCGCAAAATGCATTTTGCATATTACATTGTGATGTTGATATTGTTGTATGCTATTCATAACGTTCCAGGTACATGCTATTACATTGTGTACGAGTTACATACCAATTTTATTTGCAAAAGACTCTCGAGGTTCCACAAGCCTTCTGAAGTCAACCTGTTCGGAACCCCGTTCTCGCGTCACGCATATTGATGCAGGTAGTCCCCTCTCTATGCATGTTTCGTCCAAGTTCTGCTTATTCGCATAACTTGGCGTTGGACCAGATCGAACCTAAACACGCCCCGGCTACAATGGGATTCCTCTCTCGCCATTTTGGCGGAAATTTTGGTTTGTCGTACATGGCTTTACCGCCTCGTCGCACGCGTTTCAATATCGCCCAACCTCCGGTAGAAGCGTAATATTGTGATTCAAACCTGCCCGTCTGCCCCAAACTTCTTATGGCAGTTTCGCACTAGCACCCCAGAGTTTTTCAAGTGCCCCCACTTTCAAGAGCGGCGCACTTGAACCCCCCCCTTTGCTATTTTAGTCTGTGGTTTTAACCTTGAGATTTCAACTTTGAGAACTTTGAGACTTAAACTTCTGCAGAAACATATACTCAGGTTCATTCTTACAAGACTTCCGCTGTCTTACTAGTCTACCATTCCAGTAAAGATCCTGGACCAACACTTGAGGATTTCCAAGTGTTCGAGTTTGCAGTTTTATACTTAATCTTCTACAATATTGGACAAGTTATTTCAAGCTGTACCCACTAAGGCACAAACATATATAGTCTACAGTAACTGCATAAGTTATGTTTGACAAGGTGCACTGATTCTATTGCAGTGCGGGCTTTTGCATATTTGAAACCACAAAACATTGACAGCACTTATGACTGAGTTTCAAGCTGCTTTCTGCCTTCATATAAGGCAGCTACAGAGCACGTGGACGTGCGGTAGTTGTCAATTGTGACACGACCTCAGAGGAGTGTGCAGTGCAGTCGTCATGCAGTCGTCATAGCATATCATAGCTCCATAATACAGCACACTAGATAGGGCAAATACATGGCAAGGGAACAAGGCTGAGCGGCCATGCTAGTTATCAAAGCGAGGGAGGGAAGGGTGGGCAAGTTGGAACAGAAAAATGCAAATGAGACTAGGTGGCAGGTCTGAAAGACCTGCCGATAGATGAAGGAGTTTGTCTCCTTTACAGCAAACTCCTCTTCTAGTCGAATCACAATCTGTAAATTTTTCATTACAAAAAATTTCTCATATTGTGACACGACCTTAGAGGAGTGTGCAGTGCAGTCGTCATAGGTCGAACGAGACATCAAGTGTGAGGGCGTCGACGGTGGCGCTCAAGGGTGGCCTGGTACCGATCGGTCGCGCTCGAGCGAGTAGGATCTTGTAGCATGCGAGAAGCGGCCACTAGCTCGCGGTCAAGCTGAGTAATGTAAAGCTCCTTGGCTGTATCACTTCGCCAACGGCCGAGGGCCTTGAAAAGCCGGTCGGGGACTCCAACATCAACGGCGACCGTCGCAGCTGCCTTGCGGAAAGAATGGGTGCCCAGGAGGGCTGGGTTGAGGCCGACACGGGAGAAAGCATCTCGACACCAACCCCGAATGGCGGCGTACGAGGGAGGGCGATCCGAGGGGGAAGCTCGGGCACCTGGCTGAAATATACGAATAAGGGGGCCAAGGGTCTGCGGAGAATAGCCAGCCAGGAAGAGGAACTGTTGGACACGCGACACCGGACAGTGGCGAGCAGAAGAAGCAGCCACTGGGACCCAAACACCGGTGCCCGCTTGGTCGGTCTTCGAACGGGGGATGAACAACCACATGCAGTCCCGATCGAACTCGATTTGGTGCCACTGGAGGGAGATGAGATCAGAGAAACGAAGGAAGGCTGCGAACATGAGGAGGGGAATAAGGCCTCGTTGGAATGTGGCCGGATCATGCGAGGAGAAGTAGAGGTCACAGATATCGTAAATCTTGGCGGGAGGAATGGGCTCTTTCGCTTGAGATGGCTTGCCACAGTGACGCATGGCATAATCCTTGACTTGCGAAGAAAAGGGGCCGCGAATCGGGGAGGGGTGGCCGACCAGCCAATGGGCGCAGGATATGGCGGAACACGCAGTGCGCACAGCTGAGACGGTAGCGCCGCGACGGACCGAGTGCAGCAGAAAGAGGGCCGATGTCAGGTCGGTGGCGGGAAGGAAGGGAAGTGAGTGCGCCAAACAGAAGGCTCGAAACTGTCGCCAATAGGGTTCATAAGTGCGAAGGGTAGACTTTGCCCGAAGATCGACGGTGAGTGTGAGAAGGTCCAACAATAATCGACCAATATATGAGCCTGCGCAGTAAAATAAAATGCTGCATTAGTTGAATGCAAAACGAAGCGCATACATTGGAGAGTTCGGAAGACCGGCACCGCTAAAGGCATAACGGTCACTGCCAACACGTAAACAACTAGCACCCAGGGTAAGGCGAAGGGCCATAACGACCTCCGGGCCCCAAGTGAAGCCGTCCAGGCTTAGCAAAGGCCACCAAAAAGCACTAGGCCAATATGGGATCACGAGAGTGAGAGAGGTGCGCGAGCGACGGGCATGAGTTAGGACAGCCGGGATGAGGGCGGGTGGAGGAAAGGCGAAGCAATTCTCGTGTCCCCAGTTAATAGAAAAGGCATCTTGCGCAACCGCCGAGTATGAGAACTCGAGGGAGCAGAAACGAGCGAGCTGCGCATTGGCAGGGGATGCAAAGAAGTCGATGGTATGAGGCCCCCAATGCCTCTCCAGCAGCAGAAACCAAGGACGTGTCAAGGAGTAGTCGTCGTGGAGCTCAATCTTGGACAGAGCATCGGCCTCAGTATTCAGCGCACGGGGAATCCATTGGACCATGAGACGGATCATATGGCGCACGCACAATTGAATAATCGCGCGGCATACGAAGGTAAGCTCGGGACGGCGAGAGCCTCCCTTCTGGAGGATGTAGTAGGCCGCCTGACTGTCGATGCGGAGCAAGATGTGCGAACGCCGGATTTCGACAGAAAAGGCCGAAAGGGACCAAAAGATTCCGGCCAACTCGCGAAGGGTACTGGACGAGCCCAAGAAGGCTAGAGGCAGCGGGGAGGAGAGCGAGCCGACACGACCATCCGGCGCGGAATAACAAGCCCCCCAGGCATGGTCGCTAGCATCCACGTACATGACAACGTCGTACAAATGCGGGTTGTGGAAGCGGGCGCCGTTGAAAATGTCGAACTGTGTGAGCCAAAAACGCAGCTCTTCAACAGACTCAGGGGTTAGGAGAATGGCCGCCCCCCATGAGTGGCATTCGGCGATCTGAGCGAGAAGGTGGTGGGAGAAGGTGCGCGCGACGGTGCCAAGTGCCAAGGACATGGAGGCCAACATGCCGGTGATGCGGGCAACGCGGCGAACAGGGATGCGACGCCCGTTAGCGCCGAGTGTGCCTAATTCATCCAGCTCGGCAAACAGCCGATCGCGCCGATCCGCATCGACAGAGAATGTGGTGGTGCGCGTGTCCAGCAAGAGGCCCAAGAACTTCAACGATTGTGCCGGCGCGAGTTGTAATTTTTTTAAATTCACTACGAAGCCCGCGGCTGCAAGGTCGGCGATGATTATGGAGCGGTTGTGAAGTGCCTCCGTTCGAGTGGCACTAATGAATAGGATATCATCGACGTATGGAATAAGGCGGATGCCACGGCTACGCCAGCATTTGGAGAGTTGCTTAATTAACTGGGTAAACACAAATGGCGCTGTAGCCAGCCCGAAAGGCAAGGAGAGGAATTGGTAGTCCTGCCCTTGCAGGGAGAATCCGAGAAACCGCCAAAAGGCGGGGTGGATGTCGACGTGGTGGTACCCATATTTGAGATCGATGGTGAATAGCCAATCACCTTCTTGCACCAAATCAGGAACGCGAGTAAGTCCTTCGTATCGAAAACGACGCACCGAGAGGAATGAGTTGACATGCCGCAAGTCCAATATCAGCCTCTTTTTAGAGGGTTGGACAATCACGTTTAATGGGCTAACGCATGTAAGGGTTGCGGAATGAGGTACGACCCGAGCTGCGCCGGTGGCGAGAAGCTCGGCCACTGCACCTACAGCGAAAGATGTGAATTGCAAGGCACCGGCATGATTCTTAGTACGAGACGGGGGGGGCTCAGAGGCAACCCATGGTAGGCGATATCCATATGTAATCACCGATAGAATCAAGCGGCTGTCGCACCAGGCGGACCACCATGCAGCGCGGTCACGGAGGCGGCCTTGCATGCGGGTAATTTTGATTGCATCATCGGCATAGGCCGAAATGGTTCCGAGCTCTGGTGGGAGAGGGAACACAAATAGGGACGGTAGAGAGTCAGGAAGGTGCTTCACCTCATTTAGTTCCGACCTCAACAAGGGAGTTTTTTTTTTTTTTTTTTTTTTGTCGGGAAGGAAGGCAAACGCTAATTATAGGTGCCCACTCGCTCGCTATTTTCTTCGGCCACGTCATCCCTTAAGTAATAAACCATTGGATTGGGCATGTCAACTTGGCATACTGGGCTGTAGTTGGTGGTCATATATGGTGATGACATAGAATCTTGTCATGAGTCTTATCAACGGCAGTCTTTAGAGGACACACACACATTGTGTAAGCGTCTTGTGGGCACGTTCAGGCCCAACGGGCGAGACCATGTGGTTGTATGACGCGCGTATTAATCTTACTTGAGTGCAATAATCTGTGTGTATGTTGTTGTTGTTGTTGTCTTTTTTTCTTTTTTTTTTAATATATTAAGAACGCTACAACATCGGAGAGGTTAAGCAATCTTTACACAATCTTAGCCGGCCGATTGGCCCCTTGGCCTCTTTGGGGGCAATTAGTCATCCCATGCCCGGGTTCACGACAATAGAAACAACGGCCGTCGCCGTCCCTACGCCATGTGTTCCAAAGGCGCTCCCCTTGGCCTCGAGGGCGAAGAGGGGGTTCAGGACAGGATGTGGAATGGGTGGGCCGAGTGGGCCTCTTCTTGCTAGCCGCTACAATCTGAGAAGCAGCCTTGACATTCTTATCCTCTACCACTTCCCCGTATTTAATCTTAAGGGCCATATTGGCCACTTCAAAACCGCGTTGATCGGCGGTAAACAAAAAATGAATCTTTTCTTCCGCCTCCTCTACTATCTGCTGGAGATAGTCGGCGGCTTGTTCACCACCATCAGGTGGAAAAACCGAAATAGCATGACGTGCAATAGCTTGAATGCGCTCAAAACAAAAAATATGCGTACGAATGCCATCGCTTTTAACTAAGAGCGCAACTGAGGACGTGCAGGTGGAATAGGAGCAAGGGCGAGCGCTGCAGAAGCGGATTTTGGGCGGGCAGCATTACCTTCGTCGAGCGTGGCATGGGGTGCTTCCTCGTCCATTTCGTCGTCCACGGGCTCGGGGGCGGGCGCCGGGAGGCGAGAGCGTGGGGCTGCCGCCACTGCGATGCGTGCTGGTTCCAGAGGCGGTGCTGGATCGGCGTCATTGCCACGCTGGAGCGCCGCAAGAAGACCAAGAACGTGGTGAATGGCCTCATTGTTGGTGCCGGCGTAAACATTATTGTCGGTGTAGCGAGCAGAATTATTTTCTGCAGAACGAGGCGCTGTGGATGCAGTGGAGCGTGCTGTAACGCGTTCGCCAGCAGCAGATCCTGTGAAGATTCGCTGAAGATTGCGCTGGGCTGCAGGATCCAGGCGCGCAATCATTTCGGCGATATCTGCTGCTCCAGGGGTCGAGATCTGCGGATTTTCGCGCGGATTCGCTGCAGCAGGGGGAAAATCCGTCCGGCGATCTGCGCGATCCCGGTCCCGATTCTGACGATCCTGGCGAATCTGGGGCGCTGGGGCGTTGAGATCGCGCTCATGATGACGCCCTGCGCGCGCAGGATCACGATCATGATTGTGGTCCTCGCGCGCAGGACCGTCATGATTGCGTTCGGTAGGTGGGGGGCGTGACGGGGCATTTTCGGCAGGCGGGTTCGTGTCGACACGGTTCTGCTCGTTACGCCGCTCGCCTTGAAATCCGGGGGGGAAGTCGCGATTGCGTGACGTGTTACGATCCGCGTCCCCCGCCACGTTTTCGACGTGCTGAACAGGGTCTTGACGCGCGCCACTCAGCAAATCCAAAGCGGTAACGGCGCCGTTACCTCCGCCAGGACGAGGAGAACGAGAGCGTTCTCTATGCTGAGAGGAAGAGTTTCGGTCCCCCTCACGTGCAGGGGACCCACGCCTTCCACCACTCCTAGTATTCACGCGAGGAGCGGGAGGCCTACCACTTGCAGCGGAAATAAGTCCGCTGACCATTGTAGAGAATCTAACAGAAAAAATGTCTTGCAGCAAGAGACTCCTATGCCCAGATCTGGGCATAAGAGATGTTTAGAGTGTGCTGGTGGTATGCAAGTTGGAATAGAAAAATGCAAATGAGACTAGGTGGCAGGTCTGAAAGACCTGCCGATAGATGAAGGAGTTTGTCTCCTTTCCAGCAAACTCCTCTTCTAGTCGAATCACAATCTGTAAATTTTTCATTACAAAAAATTTCTGATGTTTATCGAAGTGAACTCTAGCAAGAGAATACATGGTGATAGAAGGGTTTGGGTTGTACTCTCTAAGAGCACGAACTTGTCTAGCCTATAACTGTACATGCACAGCAAATGTATAAGTTGACTACTGTACATAGCTCTCTGCATGAATGTGCTGTGTATCAGAGGCAAGCATGACACAGCAGCAGATGCAGGTAGACCAGGAAGCAGATAGTGGAAGCAGTGAGAACTCGAGCATGTAATTCTGGTGATGGGTGGGCACAAGACTTCTGGGACAGGCAGGCAGGTCAATTTGAGCAGGGCATGTCATGCACTGCTGAACTGCTGGCACTTCCATACATTCTTCAGCTTCTTACATGCCTCATCACTCACCTGCCACACGCTGCGCCTCTAGGATTTCAATCATCACAATAGGTTGACACCATGCAGTTGACCATCCATGGCAGCATAGAGCCCCCTCAGCAGAGCAGGTCACTGACACTTCTTTCCTGAGCAAGGCACGTATCCCGAGGGATACGAGCAAGCACGGGAAAAGGAGGGATGGAGCAACGGAGATGATGGGTCCATACAAAGAAAACCAATGCGGGTCAGGTGGGAAGTGCTGGGCACATCCCACTACATCCCATCACGCTAGCACATCCCACTACATCCCATCACGCTAGCACATCCCAACTTGTGCTGGGACGTGCTGGGAAGTGCTGGGAGGTGCTGCGAGGCGCTGGCGGTGAGAGTCAGAGCTCTGGCGGTCAGAGTCAGAACTCTGCCAGTCAGAGTCAGGGCTCTGGAGGTCAGGGCGCGAAGCGGGAAGCGGGCAGCGGGAGACGGGAAGTGGGAGGCAAGCAGCGGGCAGCGAGCGGCGGGAAGCTGGCAAGTGGGAAGCGGAAAGTGGGCAGCGGGAAGTAGGAAGCGGGAAGCGGGCAGCGAGCAGCGGGAAGCGGGCAGCGGGCAGCGAGAAGCGGGCAGCGGGCAGCGGTAAGCGGGCAGCGGGCAGCGGGCAGCGGGCAGAGGGCAGCGGGAAGCGGGCAGCGGGCAGCGGGCAGCGGGCAGCGGGCAGCGGGCAGCGGGAAGCGTGAAGCGGGCAGCGGGCAGCGGGCAGCGTGAAGCGGGCAGCGGGTAGCGGGCAGCGGGCAACGGGCAGCGGGAAGCGGGCAGCGGGCAGCGGGCAGCGGGCAGCGGGAAGCGGGCAGCGGGCAGCGGGTAGCGGGCAGCGAGCAGAGGGCAGCGGGAAGCGGGCAGCGGGCAGCGGGCAGCGGGCAGCGGGCAGCGGGCAGCGCGCAGCGGGCAGCGGGCAGAGGGAAGCGGGCAGCGGGCAGAGGGCAGCAGGCAGCGGGCAGCGGGAAGCGGGCAGCGGGAAGCGAGCAGCAGGCAGCGGGAAGCGGGAAGCGGGCAGCGGGAAGCGGGCAGCGGGCAGCGGGAAGCGGGCAGCGGGAAGCGGGCAGCGGGAAGCGGGCAGCGGGCAGCGGGCAGCGGGCAGCGGGCAGAGGGAAGCGGGCAGCGGGAAGCGGGCAGCGGGCAGCGGGCAGTGGGAAGCGGGCAGCGGGAAGCGGGCAGCGGGAAGCGGGCAGCGGGCAGCGGGAAGCGGGCAGCGGGAAGCGGGCAGCGGGAAGCGGGAAGCGGGCAGCGGGCAGCGGGCAGCGGGCAGCGGGCAGCGGGCAGCGGGCAGCGGGCAGCGGGCAGCGGGCAGCGGGCAGTGGTCAGCGGGCAGCGGGCAGAGGGAAGCGGGCAGCGGGAAGCGGGCAGCGGGCAGCGGACCGCGGGCAGCGCCCAGCGGGCAGCGGCTAGGGGGAAGCTCCAACTCGTGGCCGCCAAACAACGGATCGTCCGCCGCACGCTTCCAGCTGCACTAACCTGTTGCGTCGTCTCGTCTCACCTGCTGCGTCGATGCACCTGCTCTCTCCTCTGGGGCCGTAAGCCGCTGTCCCGATTTACAAAAGGGCTCTCTAATCCGCTGTCCAGGTTCACAATGATAAGGACGCAAGAAGCTCTAACCTGGCCTATCCATTCGCATTCAATCGGGCTAACCACGCAAATCGGCCGTGTAAAAAGGCACGCTAAGGTGCCTTCTTATCAACAATACAGCATAATGAACTAGGATCGTCCGGCCTAAGATCGTCCGGCCTAAGGTCGTCCGGTCTAAGATCGTCCGGCCTAAGATCCTCCGGTCTAAGATCCTCCAGCCTTAGATCCTCTGGTCTCAGATCCTCCAATCTAGGACCCTCCATCCAAGACATCAAGAGCTTAGAACCTCCGAGCTACGTCGCGCCGGGTCCGACATAGTTTGCCACGAAGAGCCAAGGTAGCACTAAGAACTAGTTTCTTGCAGCACAGAAGACAATTGGGAAAATTGCTGCCGCGGACTGTCCACGAAACTTTTCATACTTCCGTGGACAGGCCCTACTTTCATGGACACCACATCGAACTTTCACATCTCCCGTGGACTCCGTCAATACTTTCGTAGACTCCAGGCTTACTTCCATGGACACACGCGAGTTTGAAACAAAAAAAACATACAGAACTGTACAGATGCTGACAGGAGAAAAAAAGCAGAATTAGGCGTAATCAAGTCCCTCGCAAATAGTCGCAAGCTACAGTATTTTCAAGCCACCAAGTCCGCTAGCTGTTTCGCGTGTTTATAGAAACTCTGAAGCGATCCTCAAAATTCATTTGAATGACTGTCACGAAGCGCTTTTCGTTGAACGATAAGTGTAGCAGACCGACCTGGTGAAGTATCGCTACAAAAAAATCACGTTGTAGAATAAAGATAGATATTACGCTTACAAGATTAATAGAGCTCATTAAAAATCTCTGCCTACCAAGAATCAGGAATACCATGAATTCTGGCATTTACAAATATTTCAACTAGTAATTGGCTTGCATTTTCAACTAAGATGTGAAATCTCAGAATACCAATAACGTTTGGTGAACATGACTATATAAATGGAAGGTTTCACGTCTTGATTGTATTATTATTAAAATTTCGGTACTTAGTAAAATAATAATAGATGAGAAAATGATACAACTATTTTACATTCACGTTTTTGGGAATATTTTTTTTATGTTTGAACGAGAAACATACTAATGCAAATAAAAACAAATGATTCTAAAAAATATATTTCTTAGGTGTTTTTTTTCACAGAATTACTAATAATGAAATTATTTATTATGGAGGAGAAAACAACTGCTGGTTGATGCTGGCTCGTCAAGCACGTGCATATTATGTTTTGTTGGGTAGCTCTGAGTTGAATAATAAGTGTTTTTACCACGCGGACCCTAATACACCCTGTTTTTGAACATTCACTGCATATTTGAGTGCGGCTGCAAACTCTTCCCAGAAAAGCTCCGAGATTCTGTTTCAGAACTGGTTTCCGACACTGTAGCTCGCGATTACTTGCGACGGACAGATATTCTGGAGTATCTCGATTTTTGTGCCCGTAATCACTTGTACATTGCTGAATACTCCTTTTTAACTGCGAATATGGGTGTGTCCATGGAAGTAAGCCGGGAGTCCACGAAAGTATTGACGGAGTCTACAGGAGAAGCAAAACTTCGATGTGGTGTCCATGAAAGTAGGGCTTGTCCACGAAAGTATGAAAAGTTTCGTGGACAGTCCGCGGCAGAAATTTTCCCAAGACAATTCCTTGATCCCGCAGGGTAGACAAACCCAACAGGGTGCGAGGGAGGGTGACAAAAGCATCGGTTCTGGTTTCTTCGCTACTACGTGAACAAATACATGAACAGATGCATGAACAGATACATGTGCGACTTCACTAAACTTACTGGAAACAAGTACAGTGAAAAATGAGGAAGTAATTCAAGGAAACTATGGGAGGGGAAAGGCCTTTGACTCTTTAGTATTTGTCAGTATGCATCGCTCAAAATTGGGAAAGCAAAACACAGCCAAGACAGCCAACCGTACAAAACGTATTTCCCTACTGTACCTGTACTGCACTCCCTCCCTCTTGCCTGCCATCTCAACCCCTCCCTGGTGCCGGTCACGTCCACCAGAGTGTTTGGATCAGAGCGTTGAGGACGCCCAGGAGTACCCCCGATCTGCCGCCACCGAACACCACCGACCGGCGACTCACACTCAAGGGGGGTGTTGTTGTAGTGCTCATGCGTCCACTCCACTCCACCCAGCCAGATCCACTTCTTGCACGTTCACTTGTCTGACCAGTTTGTAGGGACCACAAGCGTAGCATGGATGTGCTGTCTCGCATGCATCAAAGATACTACAACCGAGTCAGCAAACAGGACATCACGCATAGAACTGAAAGTGTGTATGCGTGTGTGTGTGTGTGCGTGTGCGTACGCTCGTGTGTGTGAGTGTGTTAGAGGGGACGGAGCGAGAAGCGAGAGAGAGAGCAAGGGAGAGTGATGGAGGTGAAGGGGGGAAGGGTTGATGCAGAGGAAAGGAGAAAGGGGATGGGTTCAAAGGCCCAGCAAGGAGGAAAGGGGAGATAGTTTCAAACGCCCAGCAAGAATGAGCACGGGAGGAGCGGAGAGCGTGCCTCCATCCCTAAGCCTTCTTCTCTGCAGGGCCTGTAACGCTGCTGCTTCGCCCAAACCCAGCCGCTGCAGCAGAAGCAGCGGAGCGCGGCCTACCGCCCCCATCGCCTCCAATCCCTGCTCCCACAGCCCCTGCAGTCCCCCCAGCCGCTAGGGGCTCCATGCGCATATAGGTAGCATCAAAGGACGTTCGGCTGCGCGGGACAACGCTGCGCAGCGCAGACGACCAGGAGGAAACGCCCGACACCAGCCCTGCTGCCGAGACATCCCCTGGGGCTAAGCCGATACTTGGAGCCATGCCAGCGTGGGCAGCGGAAGCACCTGGGGCAGAAGAGCCAGCTGCTGCTTCTGATTGAGCCGCACTGGAAGCAGCAGTCGGGCGGTCTGTGGCTGGCGAGAGGGCGGTGGAGTGGAAGGGGTTGGTGAGCAGACGCAGCCGCTCGTCGGAGTCGTGTGTGTAGTCCGAGAAGAGGGAAGAGGTGTCGCCGTCGCAACTGATGCTGTGCCTCCCGGGACCTGTCAGTGCGTTGCGGGGACTGAAAGCCGCAGCATCCTTACCACCGGCAGCACCTACCGCGAAAGCAGTGCGAATGTCGCTGAGTTCGGCTGCCTGTGCTGCAGCGGCTGCTGCTGGGTCCTCTGCTCCCTGTGTCCACCCATCCACAATGGCTCGAATGGCGTCATAGCTGTGGGGGGAGGGAAGAAGAGGAGCAAGGGGAGGAATGGGAGGAAGGGGAGGAAGGGGAGGAAGAGGAGCAAGTAGGAAGAAAGCGAGCATTGCTTTGGAGGAATTGAGAATCGAGATCGAGAATTCAGACGCCCCTGCAACGGATTGGCACAGGAGCTCTCGACTTAGGATAAAGAAGGGGGTGCAGAGGCAAACACGAAAGGCAGAGCACAGAGAACAAGCAAGGTCCGGGTTACGGACGAATGAGGCACCAGCAGAAGCAATAGGTGACGGCTTGTATATGCCATTGTCAGCAGTGGCCAGGCAGGCACGCACCCTGCTATAGAGGTCTCAAACTGAAAGCTTCTGGTCTGCTTGCGCGCATCAGTAGGGGTCATGCAGCCATCCCTGCTGCCCTCCTCCACCTCCCGTGCCTTCTCCTTCTCACGCACAGAACCACCGCCCCCCGCTGCTGCTGCTGCTTCTGCCAGTGCTGCTGCTGCAGCGGCTATCTGTTTCTTCTCCTCTTCCCTCTCCAAGAGCACCACCTCCCATGTCTCCAACCCGAGCTCCACTGCTGCCACGTCCTCCACACTCAGCTGCACACTCGACTGCTTCACTTCCTGCGCCTGCTGCTGCTGCTGCTGCTGCTGCTGCAGTTGTTGCTGCTCCATGCCTTGCTTTTCTGCAGGGTGTTTGGGAGCCCCACCCAGCAAAGGGTCCACTTCAGCGGCTTCGTTTCCTTCTGCGCTAGAATGCGCTTCCTGCTGCTGCTGTGGCTTGTGCTTGGACGCTGCTGCAGCACGGGGTGATCCTTCCGGGGAGATGACAGTGGAATAGCGTGGTTGCACCACAACAGGAGCACACGGCACCATGACACCGCCACCACCCTCAGCTACAGCAGCAGCAGCATCACCAGCATCCAAAGCAGCATCGGCAGCACTGCGACTGTGATCCGAAGAAGCATGTGGCCCTTCATCACATTTTACACCCGCTGCTGTTGCTGCCACTAATGATGCCCCTCTCTCTTCTGCTCCTCCCCCTCCTCCGCCTCCTCCTCCTGCTGCTGCTGCTGCAACAGAAGCAGCACCTGTTGCTGGCTGCGTTGACCCCGGAGTGACCTTACTCGAAAACACATTCTTGCTTGGGGTGCGGGGAGTAGAGGAAGCCGATTTACTCCCGCGCTCACCCGCACCCCTACCACCACCACCTGCTGCAGCGGCAGCGCGGGTCTTGGGGGTGCGTGGCGTGGTGACGAGCACGGGGCGTTCAGGGACGCGCCAGAGGTCGACAAAGTTGGTGCGGCGGATCTGGAAGGGCGCGATGCCAAAGTCTATGCACGCCGCGGACAGCGTTATGGTGGCCGCTACCTGTTGTTGGGGGGTCATGCGTGGGGGAGAGGGGAGAGGGGAGAGGGGAGAAGGGACAGGGAAGAGGGGAGAGGGGAGAGGGAGGAGGAGAGGGGGGAGTGGACGAGGGAGAGAGGGGAAGGCACAGAAGAAGAGGGATTCTGTAGCAGAAACGGGAGGTGAAAAACGATAAAAGCGTGAGATGCAGGGTGGGGGGGGGAAGGTGGGGGGAGGCGGGTACAATCAAGCTTAGCTGTAGGGAACTCAGGAGTGTGGTTGAGTGGAAGGGTTGCTTCCAGTAGGTGAGCCTGAGTCGGTCAGTCAGAGCCACTCACACGGTGATTGGCGAAGTGAATGTAGCAGGGGAGACCGTGCAAGGAGGCTGTTGCGCCTGCGCCTGCGCCTGTGCCTACACCTACTGCTGCCGTGCCCGTGCCACTGCTCCCACCTCGAGCAGCGCCGCCACCAGGCGATACCACTCTGCCGACCACTGCGTCCGCACCGGCACCAGCTGTAGCACCAGCAGCAGCAGCAGCAGCAGCGGCGGCGGCAGCAAGGGCGTCGTCAGCCGGCACGGCAATCTGCAGCCCGCTGAGGCCCATTCTCTCTCTGAACGACCCACTGCCGCCCCCACACGCGCTGCTACTACCGCTCGCACTGCTGCCGCTGCTGGCGTTGCCGGCGCTGTTGGCGCTACTTGTGTTGGCGCTGCTGCTGCCACGAGCAGACGCAGATTTGCCAAGTGCCCTGGTTGCTGCAGGCTTGGAAGGGGAGGGCGAGGGGGAGGGTGATGGAACACCAGCTGCAGAGGCAGCGGCAGCATCGGCAGCAGCAGCTGCAGGCCTCACGGATGGGCTTGTTGCTGGAATGGGTAATGCAGGGTCGGCCACAGCTGCTGCTGCTGCTGCTGCGGCTGCTGCTCCGTCACCCGTTCCGCCTGCCCTCCCCCCTCCGCCTACTATCCCCACCCCTGACGTGGTCCGTCTGTTGGCCAGCAGGCTGGCGGCTTCAAGCGTGCTACTCTTGACGAACGACGCCAGCGCGCGGTCCGCCTGCTCCGCGTCGTCCTCTGCGCCCGCCGCGAGCGCGGCGTCGCGCATGTCGATGGCCAGCAGGCGCACCTGCTCCGCCGTCAGCCCCTCCACGTCGATCCCGCTCTGCGCCAGCGCGATGGGCCCCGGCATCGCGCCCGCAGCAGCAGCGGAAGCGGAGGATGCAGCGGAAGCCGCGGAAGCAGCGGAAACAGCGGAAGCGGCGGAAGCGGCTGATGAAGGTGCGACAGCGGCGGGTTGTGGGCGCGTCACGGGATTAGTGGCCTCCTCTGCCGCTGCAGACCGTTGGTCGCCTGTCGCCGTTGCAACAAGGAAACGGGCGGGAGGAGCACTGAGAAAGGTACGTAGCATGTGAAGCACGGCAATGTCAACAGAAAGATGACTCGCCGTTTGCAGGGAATCCGCGAGGGTAAGAGAAAGGCGTGGAGTGGAAGCCAACGCAGCAACTGCAAACAGTCCTCTGCAATGTCACTGGGAAGATAAAAGAGGCCGACTTTTTCCTTTTGAGTCGACTCAAAACTCACTCATTCGTTCAGGGCATCGACTGCATGCGCAGAGATACGAGTCGTGCGCGTAGAGTCTTGAAGAACGTGTATGAGGACGACGGCTCTCCAATCCCCAGGCCGCTGGTCTTGTTCTCGTTCTAAGGTCGCCGGAGCTAGAGTGAAACTAGATGGGAGCAGCTGGATACAAGCTAGCTGGAACCTGGGGGGAACATGCTCGAGGAGAACCCTATCGTGTCACCCATAACAGCAGCTAAAATAAAGGCAGTTCGACTGGAACTTTCAAGCTCAACTATGACCACCGAGCGAAGGGGACAAGGTCGGGCACGACTACAATGTTGAAAGCTGACAGAGCGAGTCGACGCACGCGACGCGAGGCTACTCGAAAGAAGGTGAGCGGTGGGGAAAGCTATTTTCTTGTCTGCGAAGGGAGGGAGGAAGGCGAGACGCCATTGGGAATGGTGTTGGTTTGGGGAGAGCTTTTGGTTGGGATGGGAAGCAAAACCAAGTGGGGGAACGAGATTAGAATGCAGAAGTTCTATTGGATTTGTGTTGCAGTACGGTTAATTATAACTTGTGCGCGGTACAGTGGAGCGCAGGTTGGTGTTTCTTGTTCGACAAGTCCTTCGGCTGGTGTTATCTGGTTCATCCGTTCCTTGCAAATCCCCAAGCCAGAACTGACAGAGAGCGGTCCAATCAGCAACAAAGTTACAAAACAGCCCCATAGTGTAATGAATTGCCATTCCTTACTGCGTCGACCGCTACCGCGTACACCCGAACATCTCGATTCGTCACGTTCGGCCTTCATTTTCGGCCCAACCCTTTCCCGAGTCGCGTCCGATACTGTCGCCACATTGCCGAACCTACTCACGTCCCGAGGTTATCGCCCTAGTACGTCTATTCCTATAGAACCTCGTGCTTTCATTGCAATAGCGACCTTGTATTCTCACGTTTTAGTACATTGACATCTTCTAAATCATAACAGCTGGTATCAGAGCCCAAACTTTCCAGGAACCTTCCGTTTTCCCGTTTAATTATTTAAGGGTGGTTAGAGGGGATTAACACGGCTGCACAGCAGTTTTCTTCGATCGTAAATATTTTTACGGCAACAACTACAGCGTGTGCGCTAGTTTCTGACCCGTCCTGACCGCCATGGCCCCGGTAGACTCGACGGTTGAGGAACAGACGACCTCGACTGCTGCGAACTCTGTCCGGGAAACAGTAGACCTGCAAGCATTAATGGAACAATTTGACAAGCGTCGTCAACAACCTCCGCGACGAAAACCAACGACTTCGCCAGGCGCAGGAAAGGCGTTCAGAGGAGCCGGGCGACGATGCAGGAAGCGAGGCGGGTGAGCAGCAACCAACGCCAGTGGAGCTGGCACGACTAGCGACAACAGCCCCGCGATCGACAAGTGGCAGTGTGAGATATCAGCAACCCGCTCTTTTAGACCCAGCTAATAAAGGCGTGACGATGCGGCAGTGTATATTCGCCATGAATATCTATTTTAACGCGGCGGGCATCCCAGACGATCAGAAGCGGATCAACCATGCGTTGACACTGCTGCAAGGGGCTGCCCTACAGTGGTGGAAGGTCATCGTCGACTCAGCGGCAACTCGCACGGAAGGACAGCATGAGTGGTCCGAAGAATTCGGCGACGAAGACGAGGCAGATTTGCTGTTTGGTGCAACTCACATTCGCACGTGGGCAACGTGGTGCGCAGAGCTTCGCAAGCGATTTGAGCATGCTCGTGACTCAGACAAAGCGCACGAGACTTTACGCATGTGGAAGCAGCTGGGATCTGTGTCCGACTACACCGCGTCATTCTTGACGTTGGTGGATCGATGCGGCTACATGTACGAGTTGGAGAAGGTCGACAGGTACATGGGCGGGCTGAAGCCTGAAATACAGTACCAAATAAAATTACAACGACCTGCGAAGCGGTTACAAGACTTCATCCAACTCGCCGAAGCCGCTGATTCGCTCACGAAGCCGAGGACGAACTTCTACGACGGAGGTCGCCCTCGAGAACAGTACCAGCGCGCCACGATAAAAGGGATGGACGCAATGGATATTTAAGCAGTTGCTCCGTGCAATACGGGGCTATGCTACCACTGTGGCCGACCGGGTCACATCAAACGCAACTGCCAAGAGCTCCTAGCCATCCAGAATTCTATGGGGAAGAAGCCGGAGGAGCGACCGGGAAATGGGTCGCGTCAGTAAGTACCGGGCCCCTTACTGACAGGCAGGCTTCTTCGCCCGAGCCACACAGTCCCCACCGGGTCATGATCCCGATTGCTGCAATCGACCGGACCCGGACGAATAAGGGTGTCACAGGATCGAATGTCTCGAGGAAAGGTTTCACTATCGATCAGTACAAGGCGCTTTTATACTTCCAAAGTACATCAGGTAACCAGGTTTATCTTATCCTAAGGGAATAGACCCTTTTCGAAGATAGAATCACCCTTCGTATAGCCACGCGAGGCTATTGGCTTTAAGGGATTACGGCTCGATTACGCCAGATAGCGCACCAGTACATCCCAAGCTTGGTCGGTGATATAATTATAATAGCAGGATAAACCAAATGTTATTGGAAAATGGGGAATAGGAAACCAAATGAGATGAGATAAAATGAGAAATGAAAATAAGAAGGAAAGAGAAGAAGGAACAAGTGGTGTAACGGGGTCGTACTCTCACACTTCCCCCCCTCAAAGCTGGGTGATAGAAGTAACACCTTGCTTGACAAGGTAGTCATGCAGAGGACGACGGGCGTTACCCATGTCGGTCTCAAGTACCCAGCCGTCCTCAGAAGGATCATAACCTTTCCAACGGATGAGAAGCTCCACGGCGCCATTCCGACGACGGCGGTGTGCAAGCACGGACTCGACCTCGTACTCGGGTTCATTCTGGACGAGGACGTGCGGCGGCGGCGGTGGTTGGCGTCCGACGAAGATCGTGTTCGGATCACGATAGGGCTTCAAAAGTTGGACATGGAAGGCGTTGTGAATCTTCCAGGTAGCTAGCAGGCGTAAGCAGAAGGTAACAGGAGTGACTTGTGCTTCAATTAGGAAAGGCCCGCAGAAGCAAGGTCGTAGTTT
The DNA here is from genome assembly GCA_027943415.1 of Closterium sp. NIES-67. Taxonomy (NCBI): domain Eukaryota; kingdom Viridiplantae; phylum Streptophyta; class Zygnematophyceae; order Desmidiales; family Closteriaceae; genus Closterium; species Closterium sp. NIES-67. Next base: position 67,188 of record BQMB01001866.1, read on the forward strand.
AGATGGGAGGTGGCTGAGGTCTAGGTTGCGGGTGTCAAGAAGCACCTGGTCTCCCACCGTGATGGTGTGGTCGTTGCGATGGCGATCGGCCTGGCGCTTCTGTTGCTGTTGAATGGCGAGGAGGCGCTGGTGGGTCCGATCCCAAAGCTGATGCATGGTTGTGATGAAATCATGTGCAGGTTGGACTGTAGCGGATGTGGTCGGTTTCTGTGGTGTGAGTGGGTGGCATCCGTAGTAGAGGAAGAACGGCGTCTGTCCAGTAGCGGCATGTGTAGCGTTGTTGTAAGCAAACTCTAGAACGGTCAAGTGCAGGTCCCATTTGGAGATCTCGTCCCTGCAGGCTGCTCGGAGGAGTTGCTCAACAATTTGGTTGAGGCGCTCGGTCTGTCTGTCTGTCTGCGGATGGTAGGCGGATGACATGGCGAGTTTGGTCCCGAGTAGAGACATAAGTTCCTTCTAGAACTTGCTGGTAAACTTGGGGTCTCGGTCGGAGATGAGTGTGGTTGGAATGCCATGCTGTGAGATGATGTAACGAACGAAGAGTTGTGCTGTCTCCTCGGTACGCGCCGTCGTGTGTGTCGGGATGAAGTGTCCCCTTTTGGAGAACTTGTCGAGGACGACAAGGATTGCGTCATGACCGCTGGTTGTAGGTGGTAACCCGGTGATGAAGTCCAGGCTAACCATTTGCCATGGCTGTTCTGGGTCAGGAAGAGGCTGTAGTAGTCCCGCCTTTTTCTGCTTACTGCTCTTCATCCGCTGACATGGATCACACGAGGTGACAAACTTCTGAACATCCTCTGCCAAGTGGGGCCAGTAGTAGTGTTTGGCGATACCGGTGAGCATTTTGTTGCTACCGAAGTGTCCGGCGTATAGGACGTCGTGGTATTCTTCGAGTAGTAACTGGCGCAAAGGAGGGTAATTGGGTACCCAGATTTTCGTTGATCCTTTCCGGTACGCGATGTCACTGTCCCACTATAGCAGATGTCGTTTTTCTGCCAAGGGAATTTTGGGGTCGATGGCGTACCCGTGTGTGAAGAGTCCCTTGAGGAGTGGATTCATCCCTTCGATCTGAATAGCGGCAACGTGTGCAGGCCAGCTGAGGGTGTTTGCTTTGTTTTTGTGGCCGGGCTTGTACACGATGCTTGTGCTTGTTTCAGCTGCTCCACGGCTTTCTGGTGCTTTGGCTCCCATTTGTAGGGTGTGTTCTTTTTCAGCAGATTCGTGAGTGGTGCTGCGAGTTTCGCATACTGTGGCACGAACTTGTTGTAGTAATTAGCGAAGCCTAGGAACTGCTGCAACTCCTTCATGTTCTTGGGTGTCTTCCACATACGTACAGCTTCGATTTTCTTGGGGTCGACGTGAACTCCTTGAGCGCTCACTATGTGTCCTAGGAACTAGACATTCTCAAGGGCGAATTCGCTCTTGGACAATTTGACGTAGAACTGTTCTCGTCGAAGAATTTCGAAGACGCGTCGCAGGTGTTCGATGTGCTGCTTCATGTCGCGCGAGCAGATGAGGATGTCATCCAGGTCGTAGAATGTGGTTTATTTCGGCTTGGAACGTTGCTGGTGCGTTGGTGAGTCCAAACGGCATTACCAAATACTCGTACGATCCATACCGAGTTCGGAAAGCTGTTTTATGGATAGAGTTGTCCGCCATCCGTATCGGCCAGTATCCGGACCGCAGATCTAGTTTGGAAAATACCGTAGCTCCCCGAAGTTGGTCAAGCTGGTCATCGATTCGCAGTATAGGATATTTATTTTTTATTGTCTGCTTGTAAAGAGCTCGGTAGTCGATGCACATGCGCAGGCTTCCGTCCGGTTTCGGTGTGAAGAGTACTGGGCACCGTATGGCGAAGTGGATGGTCGGATGAGTCCTTTGGCTAGGAGATACTCGATCTCTTTTTTCATGTCGGTCAGCTCCGTACGGCTTAGCCGATATGGTGCTCGGAAGGTCGGCTTCGAACCCGGTTCCTCCATGATCTCGTGTTGATGCGTTCGGTATGGCGGTAGCTCGTTCGGAAGATCGTTAGGAAGAATGTCTTGGAACTCCTTCAATAATTTCTTGATCTTTCCCGGAGGTTCCGAGGTATTTTCTCCATCGTTCTCCACCTCTGTTGCTATCGCCAGGAACCCGGTGTCGGTTCGCTTCACGTCCTTCTCGAATCGTGCGAGTGTCTCCACTGGGATATCTCCTGTATCGTCCCAGTTGGGTAGCTGTACTCTCCGTCCAGTGTTGTAGATGCTTGCGGTGCGGTTCATCCTGTTAATCTCGGGGTTGAATCTTTTCAGCAAGTCTCGCCCGAAGATCAAGTCAAGCCCTTTGATGTTGGTGATGGGAAGTGCAGGTCTCCAGCGCAGTGGCCCGATTTGTACGTGTAGCACTGCTTCGCCGTATACTGGTAACTTGTTGCCGTCCACCATCGTTGCAGAGAATCCTGAAGGCTTGTACTCTTCCCGAAGTCGGTCAATTACTGCTTTGTTGCAGACGGTGTGTGACGCTCCGCTCTCCACGAGTGCTTGGAGGCGTCGCCCTTTGCAGATGACCTCGAGCACGAGGGGCAGGCGTTGCTCGGAGTACCCAAAGATAGTCTCATTGATTGGGTCATAGGGTACATCCCAATATTCCGTACACACCTTTGTGTTGCTATCTACTCCTGAGCTGGCAGCTGGTCGAGGCTGCTTGGAGAACGGCTCTTCTCCAGGGCCCGGAGTTTCTTTGACCCCTAGCTGCTTCTTGTAGATCCCCAGCTTCCTCTTGAGCTGCTTCAGCTCCACCGACGTCTTCCCTGGGGAACGGGTGGTCGTTGTGGGCTGGTGTCGGGAGAGGACGTTGACTCAGTGGAAAGGTCGGCTTCTTTCCACACTCCTTAATTTGGTCCCCAAGTTCTCCGGTACCGGTACGATCTCCACAATTTTCTGCTTCTTATGGAGTCCTTCCCGAAATTTCTCCAAGGCTCTAGCTCCTCAAAAATAATAAGTTTTCATTATAGCATCTTTATAAGATAACTTTAACGAATCCTTATAATTTCTTGGGTCTTCAACGAGTTTCCTTGTCTCGGCAGAGTCTTTTTTCACGGAGTCTTATTTTTCCTCGGCGATTTTCCCTGGCGAAGACTGGTCGTGGGGTGGAGATTTTCCCCCATCATTTCCTCCTTCTCGCGTCGAATCAGCTTCGTCGAAGTTGATTTTCCCGGAATCCCGCGGCCGCTTCCGGATCTTTTCTTTTTCGCCAGCTAGATCCGCAATCACTGGCGAGTCCCGTTTTTTGGCTTCTGATTGGCCGAAGGATTTCCGCCACTGTTGCGTGCCCGATACTCTACGCGTGCGGTTTTCATTTTGTTGCAGTCGAAGATTCGATGACCCGGCACCCCGCAAAAATCACACGTGTAGTTCGTGTTTTTCGGGCGTGGCCGCCCTTCGAACCTGTCGACTTCCATCGGGTCGGCGAACGTGGGGTGAGCCAAGCGGTCGCCCTGTCGCATACTGCCGACGTGCGTCCGTCGTGTCCCGGCGTTGACCATGTCGAAGCGCTTCGCTGCCGAAACGACGTCACTGTAGCTCGCGTAGTTTGACGCTGCCACTTGTCGTTTGACTTCGGTCTTCAGCCCGGCGAGGTACGACTGTACTTTTTCCCCTTCGGTCAGATCGGGAATGCGGTTATAAAATTCCTCCTTTTGCTGCGTGTACTGTGCTACACTCCCGAACTGTCGATGGCGATGAATTTTTTCCCGGGCCAGGAAACTCGAATTTATCGGCTCGAATCGTTTCAGCAGGTCGGCACGGAACTGCTGCCTCGTGGCTTCACCGTGGATAAAGGTGCTGTTGCCGCCAATCCACTCGAGTGCCGGTCCTCGCATCAGTGTCGCCGCGAGTCGTACGCGTTGAGCGTCCCAGGCTGGCGAGCTCCATCCGACGGCTGCGAAGTAGGTCTCCATGCCGGCGATCCATCTGCGGACGTCGGAGTTTCGATCGCTCGAATCGAACGGCTCAGGTGGGCGCGGTTTCGGAGCCTCGAGAAACTGTTGCGACTGCTGTGTCGTTGCCGTTGTCGAGTCGTGCTGCGCTCCGACGAGTCGAGTTACTCGCTCGAACTCGTTTCGCCATGCTTCGCGATCCGCTCGCATCTTCTCCTGAAGGGCTGCGATGCGCGCGAAGAGCTGCTGGGTAACCTCGGCGTTGTCGAGGGTTGCCATCCTATTCAAAACACGCGCGGAGGGGGTAATTCGAAAAAATGCGGAGCTGGTGCTTACCAGAATCGGCGTCGAATTGGTCGCCCCCGGCGGTTTTTCGAGGCAGGATCCCCGGTGCTGCTGCTTAGCTGAGCGCGGCCGAGTGAGAAAAGCTCTGATTACCATGGTGTCACCAGATCGAATGTCTCGAGGAAAGGTTTCACTATCGATCAGTACAAGGCGCTTTTATACTTCCAAAGTACATCAGGTAACCAGGTTTATCTTATCCTAAGGGAATAGACCCTTCTAGAAGATAGAATCACCCTACGTATAGCCACGCGAGGCTATTGGCTTTAAGGGATTACGGCTCGATTACGCCAGATAGCGGACCAGTACATCCCAAGCTTCGTCGGTGATATAATTATAATAACAGGATAAACCAAATGTTATTGGAAAATGGGGAATAGGAAACCAAATGAGATGAGATAAAAAGAGGAATGAAAATAAGAAGGAAAGAGAAGAAGGAACAAGTAGTGTAACGGGGTCGTACTCTCACAAAGGGGGACGAAACTGCTGATCACCCTGTGTTGGTGGAGGGTAAAGTCAACGGGGTGTTGCTGAAAATATTTGTGGATGGAGGCGCGAGTTACGGTCTCATACAGTTGGAAAGGGCTAAGAAAATGGGTATCCACTTATTAAAGTGTCAACCCAAAATTGACGCACGACTTGTGGATGGAACACCGCTGGCAATATGAGAGCGAGTGGAGCACGTCAGTTTCCACTGCGGCGAGCACGTAAAATTTCGGATGGGGCTGCTGGCGTCCACACTCGACGGGTGCGATGTGCTGCTGGGACGGGATTGGCTGCGATAGTACAACCCGAGGATCGACTGGACGACGGGCAGTTGCAGCATCAAAATCGATGGGCACTATCGTGCGTTACCGAGATGGACGGGACCCCGCATGCGAAGTACTCAAGTCCACGCGATAACTTTCAAGTGCGCGATAAAGGCGGGAGCTGCAGCGTACGCCGTTGATCTTCGCGAAGTAACGACTCCGACAACAGCGGAAGATATCGCGAAGCTGTGTGAAGCCGTTCCTCCGGATTTAGCGGACCTGATTCAAAAATACCCCGAGATTTTCCCAGACGACCTACCTGCGGGACTTCCGCTAAGCCGACCCGAAGACCATCGCATCGAGCTGGAACCAGGCGCAACCGACAGTACAGCGACAATTTCGGCTCAGCCAACCGGAACTCGAAGAATTGCAGCAGTAGCTAGATTACCTCCTGACGAAGGGTTTTATCCGACCCAGCACGTCCCCTTACGCCGCCCCCATACTGTTCACGCCGAAAAAAGATGGCGGATTCCGCATGTGCATCGACTACCGCGCCCTCAACAGGGTCATCATCAAGTCGCGTTACCCGATCCCGCGAGCAGACGAACTACTCGACCAACTTCGCGGAGCCAAGTACTTCTCGAAAATCGATTTGCGAGGGGGTTACCACCAAATTCGCGTCGCCGCCGAAGACTGTCACAAAACCGCCTTCCGAACCCGCTACGAAAGTTACGAATACCTGGTGATGCCTTTTGGCCTTACGAACGCGCCTTCAACGTTCCAGATGACCATGAACGGCATTTTCAGGGAGCTCTTGGATAAATGTGTTATTATCTACCTCGACGACATACTAATCTACAGCCGCAGCCGGGAGCAGCACTTACGAGATCTTGATGCAGTCTTCACGCTGTTGCACAAGAATCGCTTCTTCACGAAAGGGTCTAAGTGCGACTTTCTTAAGCAGGAGTTGGAGTTTTGGGCCACGTCGTTTCTACCGAAGGAGTGAAAATCGACCTCAAGAAAATCAATACCATACAGGAATGGAAGCCGCCGACCAACCTCAAAGAACTACAGAGTTTTCTGGGCTTCGTCAACTACGTCCGCCGTTTTATCCCAAATATGGTAGGGTTATCGGCCCCGCTAACCGACCGTCTGAAGGATCACGACTGTTTTTGGTGGGGAGAGAAGCAGCAAGCTGCATTCGACCAACTCAAAATCGCCCCCACGTCGCCGCCCGTCCTTCGCATCTCTGATAACGACCATCCATACAAAGTCGTCACCGACGCCAGCGACATCGCCATCGGTGCAGTTCTCCTACAGGATTTCGGCGACGGGTTACAGCCAATCGCCTACGAATCACGAAAGCTGCAGGGCGCAGAGAAGAACTATACAGTGCACGATAAAGAAATGTTGGCGATCGTCCACGCGTTCAAAACCTGGCGGTGCTACCTGACAGGCGCTGACGTCACAGTACGAACTGACCACAAGTCCTTACAATACCTGCGCGCCCAACCGAATCTCAACCCGCGACAGATCCGATGGCTCGATTTCCTCGAGTCGAATTTCCATTACACCATCACCTACAAACGAGGGGCAAATAATCTTGCCGATGCCCTGACTAGCCCCACTGCCCATACTGCCGCTATACTAGTCGCCCAGACAAACCCATTACTAACGGGACTATTCACCCACGGCTACAAGATCGATCCCTTTTTCCGCTCCGCTATCCATCAACAGCATACCACCGCCACCGGACCTTATTTTAATAAGCGCGGTACTTCTCGCCTCTGGGTGCCCGGGTACGATTTACTTCGTACCCTCATAATCCAGGAATCCCACGACAACCCTACCTCCGGACATTTCGGCGTCGACAAAACCTTGAAGATGCTGCAGAGGAATTATTACTGGCCGAACATGGCCGATGACGTGCGCAAGTACGTGTCCTCCTGCACTGCCTGCCAGATTATGAAATCGTCGCATCAGCGAGCAGCCGGACTACTACAGCCGTTGGATCCGCCTGAGCGACCCTGACAACACGTCACGATGGACTACGTGACAGGACTGCCGGCCGGTCCCAGCGGAAACGACGCCATCCTCGGGGTCGTTGACCGACTCACGAAAATGGCGCACTTCATCGCCTGCCAACAGACAATCACAGCCGAACAAACTGCACAACTGTTCCTCGCGAACGTCATCCGACTGCACGGACTGCCCTCCGCCATCATTTCAGACCGAGACCCGAAATTCACATCGAATTTCTAGCGCCACCTGTGGGACCAGTTCAGCACCAAACTCCAATTTTCCTCCGCCTACCACCTACAGACCGACGGGCAGACCGAACGCGTCAACCAGACCATGGAGCAACTCCTTCGAACTACCTGTACTGACCCATCGACATGGGAAAAATCTCTCCCGCTGCTGGAGTTCGCGTATAACAACGCATCCTCCGCCACAACCCATCAGTCCCCGTTTTTCCTCAATTACAGACAGGACCCCGTGGTACCCTCAACCTCGAACATCGAGACACCCGTATCCCGGTCCCGGAAATTTGCTGAAGACATTCTCGCCGCCCGCGAAAAGGCCGCTGAGGCAATCAGGAAAGCCAATATGGTTGCAAGCCGACAAGCGGATCGACATCGACGTGACGTCACTTACAAAGAGGGAGATCTCCTCCTCCTCGACACTCGCAATTTGCGGCTGCCGATCCCGAGCAAACTCCGACCCAGATTCTGCGGACCTTTTCCAGTGACCAACCTGGTGATACCTGTCACTTTTCACCTTCGATTACCGGCTGATTGGCGCCACCACCCGGCCTTCCACGTCAGTCTTCTCCGACCCTACGTCCCGAGTTCGTCGGCCTTGGCACGAAACCGCGGTGTACCACAGCTAGCGCCTTAGCAGGAACCGACGACCGAGCCTTTGAAAATTATGGGACATCGCGTCACAACGCAGCTGAACCGTCGGATGGTTGACTTCCTCGTCCGCTGGCGCGATCGCACGTCCGAAGACGACAGCTGGGTGCCCCTCGCTGACCTAGAATCACATCCAATTCTAACGGCATATTATCAGCGTCGGAATGTCTCCGATGCCCACGGACTCGTTTAGGAGGGCGGGGGGGTAGTGTAAGGAATTGCCATTCCTTTCTGCGTCGACCGCTACCGCGTACACCCGAACATCTCGATTCGTCACGTTCGGCCTTCATTTTCGGCCCAACCCTTTCCCGAGTCGCGTCCGACACTGTCACCATATTGCTGAACCTACTCACGTTCCGAGGTTATCGCCCTAGTACGTCTATTTCTATATAACCTCGTGCTTTCATTGCAATAGCGACCTTGTATTCTCACGTTATAGTACATTTACATCTAAATCATAACACAGAGTGCAGTGCTCCTCCGCACAGCTCAATCTCACTGCCCAGGGCATTTCCCTGGTAACGATGCGCGAGGCATCGCCGCATTCGTTTCGTCGACCCCTTCGCGAGATGCCTCGTCAACAAAATCGAGGGAACGCGGGGTTGTGGGCGGAATGTGGGACAGGGAGAGCAGCAGCACGGCAGCAGCAGCAGCAGCAGGGAAGGGGAGCGGACGACACCTGCAGCTGCCGTAACCACCAGGACTGCCTTGCCCTCGCTGACGGTCAAGCACCCACTCCCCATTCCTCCCCCTTCTCATTCCCTTCCCATCCCCCCACCAGGGCTGTTGATTGGTTTGGGACCAATACTTGGGTGGCTGAGGTCCTCCGAAAACAGCACTGAAATGTGCCCGAACTGTGCCCTGAAGTGTACGGGCTGAGGTCCAAACCAGAACTTAAAATCAGGGCTGCGCCGGAGTCTGTACTTTGCTGGATAGAAAAAAAAAACTTCGTAATCGTACTTAAGGGTAGGAAAGGTGCTGAGTGGGGAGGCCAGCCTATTTTCGCAGGAGAATTTGTGTGCCAAATCTGTTAGTAGTGCACATTTCTCAGTTATTCATAGGTGTCACGGACTTGGCCAATTTCTGGGATGCGGGAGTGTGTGGGAGGGGCTTGTGACTCGCTTTGGAGACGGCCAAAAAAAATATCGGTAGAGATAGGGGAGGGGGAAGTGGGGGTGTGGGAGGAGGGGATTTTGGAGTATTGTCTCAGGCTGTGGGGGCTTCTCAAATTCTCTGGGGGTGCGAGGGGGGTGGGAGGAAGGTCTGCTGGTATGGGGGACTTCATCGATTTTCCTATGTTTGGTTGGGGTGTGGGAAGAATGTCTCTGGTTTGGAGGACTTAGAGGAATTTTCTGGATGGGGATTCTCTGGGGGTGAGAGGGGTGTGGGAGGAATGTCTCCGGTTTGGAGGACAGCCAGATTATACTAGCCGAAGGGGAAGGTGGGGTGGTGTGGCTGGGCAAGGAAGGTATGCCTAGGTCAGGGTGGTCGAGACCCCGTTACGGAAAATCAGGGAAAGGCCTCAACTCCGCCTTGAAGGAATCCGGGAAAGGGCCGAACGAAACCCTTAACCATCACGGGCTAGTCCCGAATAAAATCCGGAAAAGTCGGACGCTGACGGACGGCTTACCCGGAATGTTCAGGGCCTTAAGAGCATTTGCCCTTGAATCGAGAGCCCTGCCCCCCAACCCTTCAGATGGTCCTCGCCTGTGCAGCGCTGTACAGCACAGCCATTCAGAAATCGCAGGTTCAAAATCATTTGTTTCCTGCTCTCGCGCCGCGCCCTTGGCATGACCAACACGCAAATGCAAAACACAGCCTCGGGCTTTGCGCGTGCTCGTCGTCAAGCGCAGCGCAGCGCAACCCGCCGCGTTTTGTTCGTCCATTCACACACTCCTCTGTGGAGCTGCGCCACCACCACCACCACCACAGCACGAATCGAACCACCCTGAACTGAAATAGCTTCACCGTTGAGCAACGGGAGTGTGCCATTCCCCAAACATTCGACTGCCTGCGATTGACATTTTTCGCCTCGCCACACTTGGGCTCTCCGTATTGCGCGCTTCCAATAAACGATATTCCGATTCCTCCTCAGTACAACACTCCGCTATTGTCCCACTTCCGTCGAACCGCTTTCTCCGCCAGAAAGAGCGGCTGAAACGACGACCGTAGAATTAGGTACTAACTCGTCTGCATTTATTCCGCTCCTGCAGCCTATCGGAACGCATCCTCGTTTATCCCAGCTTACTCCACCTCGCGGGGGGTCCTACGACACCTATCGTGGCCGCTGACCGTTCGTTCATCTCTCCCCATCCCTGCGCGCCTTTCCCCGTCCTAACACCCCTCTTGCTCCTCGTCCCCCCCCGTGCTCCCCCTTTTCGCGCACCTCCCTTCGTGCCCGCCCCCCCCAGGCGCCTAAGAAGTCCTCTCGTCGCGTGTTCTGCAGAACGTGGTGCTTGCGCCTTCCAGGAGGGCTTTCCGACCTCCCCAAGGGTAGTCTAGTCTTCTCCTTAGCTTAGAGCAGTTTTCACCCGCTAGAGCGAACGCGATGGTGGTGCCGCTGTTGCCCATCGCCTTGAGTCAGCTGCTGCTGCTCCTGCTGCTCTCCTCCTCGCACAACGCGCTGCACGCTGCTGCTGCGCCGACCTTCCACCCATCGCAAGGTATCGTTCGCTTCACTCCCCTCCTCCCCCTCCTCCCCCGCCCCCCCGCCTGCCCCCTCTCCGTTCTCCCGCTCCCCTCGACGTCTCCCTCTCGCTTTCTGCTCCTTACTCCTCCTCCCGTCCTCGTTGCCTCCCCCTGGCCCCCGTTGCCCCCCCAACTCCACCCCTGCCGTTCCCCTGCCTCGCAGCGCTTTCATCCCTGATTTCTCCGCCCCAACTCCTCCCTCCCTATTTTCGTCCCCCCTCTGCCATTTCCTTTCCCCCCTCTCCCTCTCATTCCGCATTCTCATTGCCCCGTCCACCTCTCCACCACGCCCCCTCCTGCCCTTCCCCTCCCCTCCCCCAGGCTCCGTGCTGAGCGCGCTGAAGTCCGCGTGCGGGCTGACCTACACGGCATGGGCGGAGGGCGCCGACTGCGCCAATGCACGGGGGCTAACGTGCGACGCCAGCGGAATGGTGCAGAGCATGTGAGCGCACAGGGCGCGGTAGGGGAGGCAAGCAATAAGGGAGGGGAGGAGGGATGAGCACATGCTTTTCTCTTCTTTGTTTCTTCCTTGGCGGGTGCATTTTCCGATCCGGTGCCTTCTTTTCGGGCGTGGTAACTGCTCGGTTCACCACCGAATTAGCATTTCCTTGTGCTCGCGCGGTCTTCCCTGCCGTTGCATTTCCATCTCCCCACCTTTGCTCTCCTCGTCTCCACTCTACTCTACTCCCTTACCCGTTTCCCACGCCCTGGGCTGCCTTCCTGGGTGCTCTCCCACTTTCTCACACCCTTATTTTTTTAAAATCACTTCCTCTCTCTCACTTCCTCCCTCTCACTTGTTCTCCCTCACTCCCTCTCTCTCCCCCCCTCGATTTGTCGTCTCACCAGGTCTCTGTGGAATAGGGGCATGGAGTGTGTCCTTCCCCCTTACATCAGCAACCTCACTGCCCTCACGTACCTGTATGCACCCACCCTCCCTCCCTCACTCACTCACTCACTCACTCACTCACGCACTCACTCACTCACGCACTCACTCACTCGCTCGTGCTCACATGATCCCGCGCACTCTCACTCGCTGTCGCTCTTTGGCATGCGGGGGGACGACGCATGCATTGCTCGTTAATCCTCACTGCTTCCTCCCTTTCTTCTTCAAACACTACACATCTGACATGTCTGGCATGGAAAGTCATCGCCAGTAGAGGTCCACAAGCCCCCTCCCCCCCTCCCCTCCTTCCCCCCTCCCCCCCTCCCCCCTTTCCTCCCACCCCCTTGTTTCTGTTTCCACAGCAACCTGAGCAGCAACACTCTGATTGGCCACCTGCCTTCCTCCATCGGCAATCTGCGCAAGCTCAAGTACCTGTGAGCTCATCCGCGCTCTCTCTCACTCTATTCCCGAATTCCCCTCTCCTCTCCTCTCACCCTCACGCTATGTTCACACCCTTTCCTTATCCCTTGTGTGAACCGCACATTGAACCGCCACACATGGCATCTTCTGTCACCCGTACTCACTGCTCTACCGTCTCGCGTGCATTCTTTGTGCATGTGCTCGCGTGCGTGCGTGCGTGTGTGCATCACATTGCGTGGTATGCGCTCAGAGATCTGAGTGTGAACAGGATAACCGGCAGCATACCAGCAGAGATTGGCGACCTCTCCAGCCTTCTCTCCTTGTGAGTCAACTGCAAGCTACAGCTGCAGAGCGCGTATTACATACGAACCAACTACCACCAGGAGCTTTGCTGCGATAGAAGTGCTGCCTTGCTGAAGCCGCTTGATCTCAGCTCCTCTTCTCTATCTCTCTGCAGTGCAGGGCTTTCCTTGCTCCTTTCTTCTCAAATTGAATATTGACCTCAGTTGCTCCGGACTACTGTGGGAGTCATTTCTTCCGCCGTTCCTCCTTCCCCCCATTCGTATGCGTTCCGTCCCGCTCCCCCCACCTCCTATCCCCCGCCCCCCCTCCCTCGCCCCCCCTTCTTTGGTACAGTGACATGCGATACAATCAACTATCCGGCTTGATCCCCACCACCTTGGGCCTCCTCTCCAATCTGACTTACCTGTCAGTCTCACACGCATGCGCCTCTTGCTCCTCCTCCCACCTTTACTTGCCCATCTCACTCACTGCCATCCCGATACGCCACTGCTCTCCATTGCATCACCAGCAACAAGCACTTCGATTACAAGCACTTCCATTCCACGCACTTCCACGTCCTTGCCTCATCCCTTCACCCCCCCCCCCCCCCCTGCCTCTCTCTCCTCTTTCCCACCCCCCTCCACACACTTCCTCTCCCTGTTTCAATCACAGCGACCTGGGGTCCACACGTGAGTCGCAGTCCAGCAGCGCCATGGTCAACCAGCTCTCTGGACCCCTCCCTCCCAACCTCGGCACTCTCCGCAACCTCTCCTTTCTGTACGCTCACACTCGCTCACTCACTCACTCACTCACTCACTCACTCTTTGCTGCTTATTCTCCCTCCCCCGTCCTCCATGCCGTAGCCTCTCACTCAGCTACTCCCAACGTCCCCCAATCTTCCCTCGGTTCGCTTTCCTGAACCCTCCTCTTCTCTCCTAACCTCCCTCTTCTTCCCCCCCTCTCCCCCCCACTGCCCCCCCATGTCGCCCCTGTACCCCTCCCTGTCCCTGTGTGCAGCGGGCTGAGTTCCAATGTGCTCAACGGCTCCATACCAGCCAGCCTCGGCAGTCTTGCGAGCCTCACATACCTGTCAGTACCTCCCGCTCTCTGCCCCATGCCCCATGCCCCATGCCCCATGCCCCATGCCCCATGCCCCATGCCCCTCTTGGCCACCACTGCCCTCGTTTGCCGCTTGCTGCTCTGCTCTATTCTGCACCACATTTTGCCCTCGGGCCTGCCTCTCGGTTCCTTCTTGTCGCATTCAATTCAACCCTCCTGACTACGGCAAGCACCCTGCCTGCTCGCTTGTCACATCTCGTCTCGATAAATGACGATTTACACCTAAAAAATACAGAGTCTTGTGCAAAGGCGCAGCCAGCACTCGGATTCTCCTCATCACAGTCATTAGAATTCGGATTCTCCCTTCTCCTTCCCTCCCACTTCCGGCTGCGTCCGTATCTCCAGAGACCTGAGCAACAACCAGCTGAATGGCTCCATCCCAGCGGCTATCGGGCGAATGCGCAGCCTGAAAGTAGTGTGAGTGCAGGGGGGCGGTGAGTGCAGGGGGGCGGTGAGTGCAGGGGGGCGGTGAGTGCACGGAAGAGGTGAGTGCAGTGGGGTGGTGAGAAAGCTGTTGCAAGGATGCAATGTCAATAATGTCATAGCCTGTAGTCGGTTGGCTTGGCCATTGCCGGTGCATCCTCACTACTATTTGTTGGACCGACTTTTGTCCGACTTTTTCCTCCCTGCTTACCCTTCTTCCCCTCACCATCACCACTCTCTCTCTGTCCGGCCCTCCTCTCCACTCCTCTATTCTTTAGGCGCCTCAATAATAATCTCCTCACCACTCCCTCTCCATCCGGCCCTCCTCTCCACTCCTTGCTCCCCCCCCCTCCTTGCTGCCTTGTTGCAGTGACCTGAGCTACAACTTCCTCTCTGGCCCCATTCCCTCGTCCTTTGGACTGCTCTCCAATGTCTCCTTTCTGTGAGTCGTGCTGCGCTGTGCTGTGCTGTGCTGTGCTGTCCTGTGCGGTGCGGTGCTGTGCTGTGCTGTGCTGCGCTGGGCTGGGCTGTGCTGTGCTGTGCTGTGCTGTGCTGTGCCGTGCTGTGCTGTGCTGTGCTGTGCTGTGCTGTGCTGTGCTGTGCGGTGCTGTGCTGTGCTGTGCTGTCCTAGAAGAAACTGATGTAACGCCTCTCTCTCTCCGTCCGCCCGCCCACACACACCCACTCACGCGACTACGGACACCCTCTCACTCACCTACGCACACCCTCTCACTCGCCCTCACACATCCTCTCACTCCCCATTCTCCTCCCACTTCCCCCCCGCTCTCCCGCGCTCTCTCCCCTCTCTCCCTCCTCCCAGCAAGCTCGCTTCCAATGCTCTCAACGGCTCCCTGCCCCCGCCCCTCTTCAACTTGACACGCCTAGTGCATCTGTAAGGGAACGTTCTTACGGGCAGGTGCAACGTTCTTTTGGGCAAGGGTTTCAAAGGGCAAGTTCTTTCCAGGGATAGTGTTAAGTGCAAGGGTTCCCACTGCATTCACACAGTGCTTAGTGCTGATCCTGGAAGATAGGCAGGTGCATTCACACTGTGATTGTAATTTAATTTGCTTGCCCTTTCCCTCTTCTCAGCCTCCCTCGTTCTCCCTACATCTCTTCCCTCTTCCTCCCACTTCATCTCTTCCCTCTTCCTCCCACTTCATCTCTTCCCTCTTCCTCCCACTTCTTCTCTTCCCCTTCCTCACCCCCTCTCTCCCTCCCACTCCCCTTCCATCTCTCTGCCCCCCGTCCCGCTGCATGCACCACCAGGGACGTGGGTTCGGTGCGGAAACTGTACTACGATGCGAGTCAGAAGAACCAGATACAGGGGCCTCTGCCCGACACCATTGGCAACCTCACTGCACTCACTGCATTGTCAGTCATTCCACACCATGCCATGCCATGCGGTGTTGTGCCATGCCATGCCGTGCCGTGCCGTGCTGTGTTACACCGCATTTTCAGCTGTGTTACCTGTGCCATGCCATGCCTTTCGTAGCTGGCCGCACACATGCTGTGCCGCACACATGCTATGCCGCACACATGCTGTGCCGCACACATGCTATGCTGCACACATGCTATGCCGCACACATGCTATGCCGCACACCTGATCTCAACCCATGCATGCCCATCCCATGCATCCCTCCCTTGTCCTGCCCAGCGGCATGAGCAACAACCTTCTCTCGGGCGCCATCCCTTCCTCCATCGGCAGACTGCTCTCCCTCGTCTACCTGTCAGCTCTTACCCGACCCTACATCCATCGCTTCTTCATCCAGGCTATGCTTCTGCATCTTTTGCTGCTCCACTGCCTCCTACCTTTCACCGGATTTTCTTGTCTCTTGTTTGCCATACGCATGGGAAGGGCACACGTGCTTGTACATCAGACATCTAATCTTTTTTTTTCTCTCTCTCCCGCTTTTGTTTTCCCTCAATCACTCACATCACTCCCGTTGCTATTCTGTCCCTCCTCACCCTCGCCTCCTCCTGCCATTCTCACCGCTGTTGCAACTTGCAGCGACCTGCAGCAGAGCAGCGCGCTCAGGTGTTGAGTCTCGTATGACCCCCCTCCGTGCCATTCTCCCCCCCTCCCCCCCCCCCCCCCCGTTGACTGGTGCTGTTGTTGGTGCAGCGACCTGCACAACAACATGTTCAATGGGTCCATTCCCGACACCATCGGCAACCTCGTGAAGCTCAAAACGCTGTGAGCACATCATGCTGCTGCTGCTGCTGCTGCTGCTGCTGCTGCTGCTAGTGCACGCCACGCAACCGTGCAGCCATGCACTGATGCACTGAGTACCTACCGAGGCACCCATGCGCCATCGCACCCAAGCACTCACTGTGTTGAACGAGCGTGTCACACCCTGGGGAAGCCATTCCGCTCCTCGGAACTCCCTCGCTGTGCAACTGCGTCCCACTCACACCATCGTACCACATCTCGCCCGGTACACATCTCCCCCCACGCCCCACACTCACTCCCTCGCGCATCTCACCCCCCACCTCCCTCTCCCCCGCCCCCTGCCAGCTTTCTGGGTGGCAACGAGCTGTCTGGCTCGCTCCCCGCATCCATAGGCAATCTCACCAACCTGCAAGTCCTGTGCGTTCCTGCTCAGTGGGGGGTAACGAGGGGGGGATGGGGGGAACGGGGGGAACGGGGGGAACAGGGGGAACGGGGGGAACGGGTGTAAGGGCAGCACTAGTAGGGAGTTGGCTCGAGGAGGGATGGGATGCAGAGAGGAGAGGTTTATTGGGGGTGTGGGGAAAGGGTGTCACATTCTCCTCTCTTCTACCCCTCCCCACCTCTCCCTCGCTCCCCTCCCGCCCGCTTGTTGATCTGACTGTCAATCGTGCACAACACTACTGGGGTTACCCTCTTCACTCTTTGCCCGCTGTGCCTTCTGTGCATCATCACATCGCACATGGTGCACTTCCGATTTGACATGAAAGTCACGTGCCAGACCATCCACCCTCTCCTCATGGTCCCATGTGCTGCTCCGCCCTGCACCGTCCCCCCCCATGTGCTGCTCCGCCCTGCACCGTCCCCGCATCATCCACAGTGCGCTGCGCAGCAACGACCTCGGCGGCTCGCTCCCCAGCTCCATCGGCAGCCTTGGAAGCCTTGAGGAGCTGTGAGCCTCCTCTGCGCTCTCCCTCCCTTCGTCCGCACCTTGTTCTCTACCCCTTCTCTGTCTCCTGCCTTTCCATGCAGCGGCTTGGATGCAATCCAGCTGCGTTCTTTCCCTAGTAAATGCTGCCCTCACGGCAGTTGATTCCTTCCCATTCCGCTGTTGGATTCTGCCTTTTGTTCCACTTTCCAGCTGCCTTCCCTTCAACCTTTTGTTCTCGTTCTTTCCGTTCCCTGCAGGGAGCTGCGCAACAACAGCATACAAGGCCCCTTGCCTCCCACTCTAGGCAACCTGATCACCCTCTACTCTATGTATTTAGATCCACCCTGACTCTTACATTGCTTGTTGTCAAGCAAGAGAAACATGTTTCACGTACAGCATGAAGCCATAGTTACCGCAGCTGCTATATATCGGCACCAATCTGCCATTTCACAACTGCCTCTGCCATGCCTTGGCTCTCTGGTCTCTCTGTTCCCTTTCCCCTTTCCCCCTCTCCTCTCTAACCACCATGCCCCTCCCTTCCCCTCCCCCCCTCCCCCCCTCCCCTCACCTCCTCTAACAAATGTGTTTCAGGGGCATGGACAAGGCAGTCCAGTGTCCCAACACAGACAAGTGCGATGTGAAGCAGTATCTTGGATCGGAGTTCTGCGATCGGTGCATGAAATTCTGCACAATTTGCCCACAGTGTAAGTGCAGTGCAACGCACTTACCTCTTCTCGCTTTCCTGCTCGCCTCTGCTCCTTCCCACTTCCCCCCTCCTCCCTCCCCTCCTTCCCCCCCATTTTTCCTCTCCACATATGACACTCATTGCATAAATATGTCTTCCCTTTTATGGCTAACATTAAAACCTTTCTTGACCACTGTATTTACCCCTCTTCTTGCAGACTCTAATGAAGGGAGCCAGCTTCAAGCATTTCTTCTGTTCACAGGCACACTAGTTCTTACACTTTTCCTAATGTTATTGTAATCGCCGGTGGATTGTTGAGGCTGGTTACAGATTCGCACATGGTTTGTGGCATCAAAATTCTCGCAGAAAGTGATTAGGTTCGGTAGTCGTCCCGTGTGGGCTGAATAATTTAGTACTTTGGCCTACCACAGGCCCTTTCGAGCCCAGTACATGTGGTTTTGTCTTAATAGCATGATTTAACAAAAAAAGATAGGGCTCTAAGAAATTATATCGTGACACTATGAAATATGAAGTGTACCTAAGCTTCATATCTCGTACAACGTGGTGTGGTCGTCTTTCGGAGTCTTGGGATTTCCTCAAGTTCCTTTCCATTCACGCGGCGCTGCTGGTTCACTCACTGCCCTGCCCTTGCTTCCCTTAGCTCTGCTTTGCATCCTGCTCATTGCTCAACCTTGCTCAACCCAGGACGTGGTTCGCAACACCAGGTTCGAACGGGGTTCAACACTTGAATGAGCAAGGATACCACGTGATACCTCGTGGAACCGTTATGGTTACGTCCGTACCACCTTTCACCCACCTTGAACCAGAGGTTTCGAGATTCTTCTTTTCTCCCAAAAGCACCACGTCCTTATCAGCTGTGCCATGTAAGCAGCAGCCAGCACCACAGATGTCTGCCTGCCCTCACACACCAAGAAAATATTTGCCGCACCTCAGCACCACGCCTCGCGGGCCCGCCCGGCCGTGAGGCAACTGCTTCATGGAGAAGGCCGTTCATAGAAATTCTCCAAAACACCCTGCAATTTTCAGAGCCGCCATGTGTCATGCTGTCAGTGCGCGAGGATGCACAGCACACACGCGGCGCGTGACGGGTGATTCGGGATTTGGCACCTTTCTACGACGACGAACCTGCGAGCGGCGTGCGAGGGCGTGGAGCGCATGCTCTCGCGCACAGTAGATTGCTGCAGTCGAGTCACCTAAGTTCACCCAGCGCACCCAGTGCACCCAAGTATGACTCAGCTCTTAGCTCGAGTCAGACCGGCGCACGGAGGAGCCAGCGCTTACTACTACCTCCACACTAAGCTCCACTTAGCCCCGCTTAGCTCAGCTTAGCTCAGCTAAGCGCAGCAGGATGGGATCATCCCGTCCAGCACAGAGCGAGGTCAGCCAGTCGTCTCCGCAGCATGAACGGGATGATTCACACAGCACGCGCGCGGCGTGGTGCCGCGCCGCGAGACGCAAGAGCAGTTCGGAGCCGCGCCGAGGCGGCAGCGCTGAGGAGCACTCTGCGCAGCCGGCGACCTTTTCCCGAGTCGGCGCCGGCGCATCGAGGAAAGGCGGTCGTTCTTGAGGCTCGGAGAACGGAACCGCTGCAGGAGAAGAGGCTTCGACTCGAAACTGGAACCCCCTGTCTCGCAACCCCCATCCGCGCCGCGGCGCTCTTGGTAACGGTGTTGATCATGGCGAAGGCTCGTTTAAAGAAGTGATATTGGCGAGCGATGGGAACACACGATCGGAGTGAAGCTTGCAAGAGCAGCGCCGCTGATACTCTTGGAACCGTAGATACTCTCTTGGAGTACCTAGAGTCCACTTGACTCAGAGTCACACGGTGTGAGCTGCCTGACATGGTCCTTGTCCTATACAAATCTTCGTATCGTCATCCGAGTCCAGTCCGCGCCTTCATATCATACTAGTAATAGTAGTAGTAGTAGCCGCGTTTGAGTCGACTCAATAGTAGCTGTGGCTGTGGCTGTGCGTCGTCGACGAGATCAGAGCATCAGGCCGTAGCTACGTACGTGGTGACTTCTTGGAGCCGATAAAGGAGATGGAACAGTGGAGGTCGCTGCTGGTTACGCTGGCTGTTGTCGCCTTGCTTGGGTTACATGACCGATTCGTTCGCCTGGCGGGCTCCGTCTTGATTTTTGAGGAGTCTCAAGGTACTGTGCTGCTCGGTGCTGCTCGTTGCTGCTCGGTGCTACTCGTTGCTGCTCGTTGCTGCTCGGTGCTACTCGTTGCTGCTCGTTGCTGCTCGGTGCTACTCGTTGCTGCTCGTTGCTGCTCGGCGCTACTCGTTGCTGCTCGTTGCTGCTCGGCGCTACTCGTTGCTGCTCGTTGCAACTGTGCTGCTCGGTGCTGCTCGCTGCTGTCCTCTCATGACCATGCCTCCAACGTTTGAGTCCGCTCAGCAGTCACCTCTGTTCCTTGCTGTCCTCTCGAGTCCCCATGTCTAATAAGGCCGCACAAAAAGATGGAACTCTGGTTCGAGGGTACACCGGAGCAGCACGCCAAAATACACCAACTGTATATGAGCCTGGTTCAAGTTTACCTGGCGCATGCGTATGCTACCTTGTTATTGATACCATACCATCTTGGCGTGGAGTGGCATGGTGGCATGATGGCATGATGGCATGGTGGCATGGTGGCATGGTGGCATGGTGGCACGGTGGCATGGGCATGGTGGCATGGTGGCATGGTGGCATGGGCATGGTGGTATGGTGGCATGGGCATGGAATGGTAGCAGGGAGCGCGCTGGACAAGGTGCGGCAGGAGTGGGGGCTGACTTATGAGGAGTGGAAGGTTGGGGGCGACTGCGACAGGGCGCCCGGCCTGTCGTGCGATGAGGACGGCTTCGTGGTTTTCTTGTGCGTGCTTGGTGTACTGGGGCATGTACTGGGGCATGTACTGGGGCATCGTTGTGCTGCAAAGCGTCAAAGCTGCAAAGTTCCCCTTCTCTCTCCCTCCAACACACACACTCTCTCTCGCATCTCCCCCCCCCCAATCCAACCCCCCCACCCCCCCCCCTCCCTCGGTGCACAGTTACATGAATGCCGGCATAACCGGCACCATTCCCGCTGCTCTCGGTGCTCTCACCCGCCTCCGCTTCCTGTGAGTCCCCTCCTGCTCTTCCCCCTTCCTTTGCCTTCCCCACTGCCTCTCTCTTGATCTCTTTTATGAGACACCGAGCAACAGTCAGTCCCCTCCTTGAGAACGTAAGGAAGCCTGCTGCGGCGTCTATCTTCCTCAGGTGCCGCAAGATTGTCAATTGCTTGCCATTGATCACTTGCCTTCTGTCCGTTGCTTGCCGTTATCGACCATGCATACATCTGTGTGTGCTTGCTTGCTTGCACCACATGTTATGTGGTGCATCACCACGGCCTGTTACCATCACATGCATCCCGTGAGGTAGCAATTGGAAGCTTATTTCTGCCTTGAATGCCGTGCATGGACATGCTGCATGGACTTGCTGCATGGCATGGCATGGCTAATGGTACGGCGTATGGTGCATGGTGCGTGTGTCATGGGTGGTGCAGGGACATCAGCAACAGCCAGCTGGGTGGAACCATTCCGGATGCCATGAGCGCCCTTGCCAGACTCGCCTACCTGTACGCGCTGCACTTGGTGCCTTTCTGGGAGGGGTTTATTGAGGAAATGGACCAGTGCTGGTTCGAGGGGAAGGATTCTGCAGTGCGTTATCGTGAGGGAGTATTTTCGGTTCCACTCAAAGACGTGGGTTCATTGGTGCATGTGCCAAGGCACCATTGATTTCTAATCTGTGTGGCATGGTTCACAACATGGCATGGCATGGCATGGCATGGCATGGCAGGCGCATGGACTACAACTCTCTGTCTGGCGCCATCCCCCCAGCGCTGTGCGAGCTCACTCTCCTCGAGTACATGTATGCATGCCGCCCATGGGTACAATGTTCACAAACCTGGTGACGTGCACGCTATGGGATGTGGGACGAAAAGGGCTTCTCATGAGCCACGCCCTGGGCTCTTCCGTTGGGTGATCTAAGAGAGCGTGTGCGTGCCCCCTGTGCCCCCTGCTGCAGGTCGCTGCTGCACAACATGCTAGAGGGCACCATCCCCACCGCCATCACCAACCTGTTCCGCCTGAGAGATCTGTAACTAACCGTTCCCCATCCCTCGTTCCGTGCGCGCCTTAACACCGCCTCCCCCTCTGCACCTAACTTGAGAGTGGCAGATACCCACTCCGCGCACCTCTACTCCCCCGCTGCATCCATGCCTACATTACAATTTGCACCCCCCTTCCTCTCCCGTCGCTTTCTGGGGTCCGTTGGTGCGTGCATGCAGTGACCTGGGCAGCAACAAGCTCACAGGCCCACTGCCCAGTGACATCAGCAACCTGGAAGCGCTGCAGACACTGTGAGCGGACGAAAGGGGGAGGAGGGGAGGAAGGGGGGAAGAGTAATAGAGTAGGTATCTGAGAGCACGCATGTAAGGCATGACATGCAACAGGAGTTGTCTGGTGCGGGCAAGAGGTTCAGCCTGGTGCGGGCAAGAGGTTCAGCCTGGTTCCGCGTCCGTCATTAGACCCATCAGCAGAAGAGTTCCTTCCTCATTGCATCTAGCAGTGCTGCGGAGCTTTCTGGCCTCAGGTGGAGCGAGCGAGGCATGGGCCTTCCATCCATCCATCCGTCCATGCTGTGACGAGCCCTCTCAGACAGCCCTAACCCTCCAACTTCTAACGTTGCAATGCGGATGGATGGATGGATGGGCTGTCTGTGCATTGCAATGCGCAGGAAGGTGGCAGGCAATGCACTGGATGGCTCGCTCCCCTCGGCCATCGGCAACCTGCCGTCTCTCCTCCGCCTGTAAGCTGCTTCCGTGCCTGCGTGTCTCACCCCCCAACTGAATGGGCCGGCTGGCAGTACCAGTCCAGATTCAACCTGGTTGCTGTGCTTGTGTGTTGCGGTTCCCAGCAAAGACTCAGCCCAGATATCATTATCTATGGTCCTCTCCCGTTCTATCCCTTGTCCATGAGACCTCTCTCCTTCTCCCCACACCCCCCTCCCCCCCTCCTCCCTCCCTCAGCGATTTGAGTGGCAACAAGTTGATTGGGGAGCTACCGTCTACCATGGGCGGGCTGATGCAGCTGCAATACCTGTCAGTCGCCACCACGGGACGCTTCCCATGCTGCAATTGCCACCTCGCATTTCCCACTACGCATTTACCATGACTTTTGCCCATATGCACTGTATGCCTGTGCTCTGCATGCCTTGTGCTCTGCATGCCTTGTGCTTTGCATGCCTTGTGCTCTGCATGCCTTGTGCTCTGCATGCCTTGTGCTCTGCATGGCTGTGCTCTGCATGCCTTGTGCTCTGCATGCCTTGTGCTCTGCATGCCTGTGCTCTGCATGCCTGTGCTCTGCATGCCTTGTGCTCTGCATGCCTTGTGCTCTGCATGCCTTGTGCTCTGCATGCCTTGTGCACTGCATGCCTTGTGCACTGCACGCCTTGTGCGCTGCACGCCTTGTGCGCTGCATGCCTTGTGCGCTGCATGCCTTGTGCACTGCATGCCTTGTGCACTGCATGCCTTGTGCACTGCATGCCTTGTGCACTGCATGCCTTGTGCACTGCATGCCTTGTGCACTGCATGCCTTGTGCACTGCATGCCTTGTGCACTGCATGCCTTGTGCACTGCATGCCTTGTGCTCTGCATGCCTTGTGCACTGCACGCCTTGTGCACTGCACGCCTTGTGCACTGCATGCCTTCTCATGCCTTGTGCGCTGCATGCCTTGTGCACTGCATGCCTTGTGCACTGCATGACTTGTGCACTGCATGCCTTGTGCACTGCATGCCTTGTGCACTGCATGCCTTGTGCACTGCATGCCTTGTGCACTGCATGCCTTGTGCACTGCATGCCTTGTGCACTGCATGCCTTGTACACTGCATGCCGGTGTAGGGCTGCGCCTGATTTAGCCTTGGCCCCTCTGTCATATTTCCTGCTCCTCCGCCTCTCACTCACCTCGCAACAGCTTGCTGCATTACAACGAATTCACAGGAGCCATTCCAGAATCCATAAAAGACCTCTCCTCCCTCTGCTACCTGTGAGCTCATCCACCCTCCCGTGCCTCTCTACAACATGTTAAAACTTGTTAGTCACTTGCCGTCTCCTCCGCGCTACCACAGTGCGGCCAGTTGCTATGACGACTACGAGACGTGCCGCAACCTTCACGAAGACATGCTTCTCTAAGCCTCCCTCGTTGCCTCCCTCCCTCTCTTTGCTTCCTTCGCCCAGCAGTCGCTGTGCCCTTATCTCTGCATTCCTCTCATCTCCCTTCATGCGTAATTTCTCCACTAGACTCGTTCCTTTCCGTTTCCTTCTCGTTTCTTGCTCTGTTCTGTCCCTTGCATCCTGCAACCCCTCGTTTACCTTTGGTGTGGGAAGCACTTCAAATGTCCCCTCCCTCCCCTGGTCCCCCCCCCTCCCGTGTGTGCTTCCCCCAGCGAGTTGAGTCACAACCAGCTCTCCTCGTCACTGCCCACGTCCCTGGGTCTGCTCCCCTACCTTGCCTACCTGTGGGTTTCCCCAGCGCCTCCCCGCGCCTCCTTCATTTGCCATAGAGTGCTCCCACAGTGCCAACGTCGTCTCTTGATTAGCCCGCAGGTGATTCCAGAGTCGTCGGTTCCCAGTCTTACTGCACGTGATGATTCCAACTTGTGCAAATTCAGCCTTTCTCTCAAGCATTTCTCTCCAGCGCCCTTGGCTTGACCTCCTCTCAGCACCGCAGTAGATCACTCACGCCGTTCCATTCTGCTGCTCCTAAGGGCTCGCTGCCCTCCATCCAAGCCCACGTCGCCAGCGCAGTAGAAGATTCGTGTTGAGACGTTTCAAAACAAATCTTCTCTCACATGCCTAAGGGCTCGCTGCCTTACATACAAAGCCCACGTCTCCAGCACGCTCAACGCCATTGAACGCGCTGCTTGACGGGCGTCTCTTCTCGGCTCCCCCCTTGCGTTCCTAATCCCGCTCATCAGCCTCTCGTGCCATCCCCCTTCGGTTCTGTTGGTCGACCACGTGTCCCACCCCCGCTTATTTTTTATCGGCGCACATGTACATCCCTCCCTGTTCCCCCTCCCTGTTCCGCATTCCCGTTCCGTCCCCTTCCTCCCCCCCTGGCTTACAGGTATCTTGGCAACAACCAGCTGGAAGGACCCTTGCCCTCCACGATTGGCGACCTTAGCAACCTGCAAGTCATGTGAGTGCGCTATGTTCTGTGTGTGTGCATGCGTGCGTGCTTGCCTGATGTCTGCGTATGTGCATGCGTGCATGCATGCGTGTGTGTATGTGTGTGTGTGTGTGTATGTGCATGCGTGTTCAGTCATACCGGTCTCAGTTGTGCGAGGCTCTTAGTTGTTGAGATTGTGAACCCTTGTTCCGTGGTACGCATCATCTTCTGGTGCCTGTGCAGGCACATGCCATCCAATCAGCTCACAGGGCCGCTTCCGGACACCATTGGCCAGCTCACTTCGCTGTCATGGATGTAAGCATGCTGCTATGGGTGCATGCTGCTATGGGTGCATGCTGCTATGGGTGCATGTGCATCACATGGCGTTGCAGAACGAGATCAGCCCCTGAAAACCCCCATGGCATCCAAGTGACAGGAGCGCTCATGCCAAGCCAGCCCGTGCTGCCCATCCTCGTTTCCCCATTCGGGTGTCTTCCCAACCCCCCCAAGCGCGACCGCACGATTCCTTCACATGGCTCTCTAATTTGTGATTTGCCCCTCAGTGCATGTGCATGTGCATGTGCATGTGCATGTGCATGTGCATGTGCATGTGCATGTGCATTTGCATGTGCATGTGCGGTTGATACGCCTGTGTTTCCCCCTCCTGCCTTAAACCTTCAACCTCTGGTGCATGCGTGCATGGTGCATGCGTGCATGGTGCATGGTGCATGGTGCATGGTGCATGGGTGCGTGCAGCCATCTGAGTCACAACCTGATAGACGGGGCCATTCCCAGCACCATCAGCACCCTCACCGACCTGTGCCGCATGTGAGCAGCTGTACCACGTGTTGCCAGCACCCATGTGCTGCCAGCACCCGTGTGTTTCCAGCACCCATGTGTTGCCAGCACCCATGTGTTGTGATGTTCTGACACATCCTTGCAAGAAGCCGCTAGTACAATCAATGCAACTGAACCAGCTGCCAATCCCTTCTTTCCTCTCCACTCCTCCCCTTCCCACCACCCCCCAGCATTCTCAATGCCAATGCGCTCAACCAGCCGGTGCCAGACGTCTTCCAGATGCTCACCAACATCGACACCCTGTAAGTTGAATTGGTTTTTGAGAATTCTAAAAAACACTCCTGCCACCCTCCTGATTCTTCCGCCCTCCCCTGGCATATGTCTCTCCTCAGTTGCTCGTGAGTCCTTGTCACAGCACAACAGTGCAGCCTGGCATAAGCGCTCCGTTGAATGCGCATGTTCGATCCACATGCTTGCATGTGCACATCTGTCCATCCATGCATCACTGCATGTGTGCAGGAGGCTGGAGGAGAATCAACTGCCGGGTTCCATCCCAACCAGCATCGGCAAGATTGAGATCCTCACCTCCCTGTACGCCCCACCTCACCTCACCTCACCTCACCTCACCTCACCTCCTCTCTTGCTACCGCTCCCTCCTCATCGCTACTCACATCCCCCGCATTGCATTGATTGAGGCCCTTTCAATCCCCCTCGTCGCCATCCAATGACGCTTTTCATGCCACGCTCTCCATTCTCATTCTTCTCTTCCCCCACACACCCGTCTTCCTCCCATCACCCCATCACCCCACCATACCATCACCCCATCACCCCATCGCCTGTCCCCTCATCTCCATGCCTGCAGCAACCTCAGCTCCAACAGTCTCGAGGGAACCATCCCATCCTCTCTGGGGACCC
This sequence comes from Closterium sp. NIES-67, assembly GCA_027943415.1. Taxonomy (NCBI): domain Eukaryota; kingdom Viridiplantae; phylum Streptophyta; class Zygnematophyceae; order Desmidiales; family Closteriaceae; genus Closterium; species Closterium sp. NIES-67. The sequence goes on from BQMB01001866.1 coordinate 93,628, forward strand.
TCTCCTATCTCAAATACCTGTCCGTTTCCTTCAAACCCCGTGTTACACACCCCTTGGGATGCACTCCTCGACCCCTTGTTGCTATCATCCCTTCCTTTACTCAATCCCTCTGGCCCTGCTGCACGCCTCCTGCCTACCCCCTTTCTAGAAGCCTTTCACTGCCCTCCCCCTCTTTCCCCTCCAACTCGTCTCCTCACTGCGTGCCCCTCACTGCGTGCTCCTCACTGCGTGCTCCTCACTGCGTGCTCCTCACTGCGTGCTCCTCACTGCGTGCTCCTCACTGCGTGCTCCTCACTGCGTGCTCCTCACTGCGTGCTCCTCACTGCGTGCTCCTCACTGCGTGCTCCTCACTGCGTGCTCCTCACTGCGTGCTCCTCACTGCGTGCTCCTCACTGCGTGCTCCTCACTGCGTGCTCCTCACTGCGTGCTCCTCACTGCGTGCTCCTCACTGCGTGCTCCTCACTGCGTGCTCCTCACTGCGTGCTCCTCACTGCGTGCTCCTCACTGCGTGCTCCTCACTGCGTGCTCCTCACTGCGTGCTCCTCACTGCGTGCTCCTCACTGCGTGCTCCTCACTGCGTGCTCCTCACAGCGTGCTCCTCACAGCGTGCTCCTCACAGCGTGCTCCTCACAGCGTGCTCCTCACAGCGTGCTCCTCACAGCGTGCTCCTCACAGCGTGCTCCTCACAGCGTGCTCCTCACTGCGTGCTCCTCACTGCGTGCTCCTCACTGCGTGCTCCTCACTGCGTGCTCCTCACTGCGTGCTCCTCACTGCGTGCTCCTCGCCGTGTGCTGCTTTCCCCGTGCTCCACCGCGTGCAGGGACCTGCGTCTGAACCAGCTGACAGGAACGGTGCCGGCAACGCTGGGCAGCATCACCGAACTTCAGCTGCTGTGCGTGCATCATGCATCATGCATCATGCATCATGCCACCCCACGCCACGCCACGCCCTCTCTCCCTCCCACTTCACCCCCCCCTGGAAGCAACAGTGTGCGCACATGCTGGCCGATCTCGTACATGCATCTGACTCTATAGTCTTTGTGCAGGACACACATGCTCTGTGCTCGACACACATGCTCTGTGCTCGACACACATGCTCTGTGCTGCCATTGAGTTGCATCCCACCATCCCTGCATACGACCATGACCATGAGGAGTGCATGTGTGCGGTCCTTTTGTCACCACCTGTCAGTTCGGATGCAAGATGCCATGCGTCCGGCAGCTATGGGCAACCAGTGGATAGGGCCCCCATCAGACCTATCATAGCGGCCCACTCCAATTGCCCTCATCACCATTCCCCTTGGTTCTCTCGCCTCCTCCCCTTGTTCTTCCCGTGTGCGTCCAGCTATGTGGACAGTGACGAGGTGACGTGTGGTGCGAGCGGCAGTAGCTGTGAGGTGGAGCAGATCTCTTGGACCGCCTTCTGCCACCTCTGCCCCGACTTCTGCTCCTCCTGCACGCCACCGCCTCCTTCTCCTTCTCCTCCTCCAAGTCAGTTGTCCACTTCCTCCATCCATCGGTCCATCCATCCATCCGTCCGTCCGTCCGTCCGTCCGTCCGTCCATCCATCCATCCATCCATCCGTCCATCCGTCCATCCATCCATCCGTCCATCCGTCCATCCATCCGTCCATCCATCCATCCATCCGTCCGTCCATCCATCCGTCCGTCCGTCCGTCCATCCATCCATCCGTCCATCCGTCCATCCATCCATCCGTCCATCCGTCCATCCATCCGTCCATCCGTCCATCCATCCATCCGTCCATCCATGCATCCATCCATCCATGCATCCATCCATCCATGCATGCATCCATCCATGCATGCATCCATCCATGCATCCATGCATCCATCCCTCCATGCATCCATGCATCCATGCATCCATCCCTCCACTCGTCCAACCATCCATCCGTACCTTGTCCTTATTTTCCTACTCCCATCTCTCTTTTGCCTCTCGCCCTCTCCCTCTCTCCCCCTCTCCGCCATTCCCTTCCCCTCCCCCATCCCCCCAACCCCAGGCAAGCCCAACAAGCCTCCGTGCAAGCCCAAGCGGGCAGCCTGTCCACGCAAGGCGTGTCCCAAGGGCAAGTGGTGCATCCCCTTCGTGCGCAGCTGCAAGGGCTACAAGTGCATGTGATCTCGCATGCGTGCCGCATGCCACCTACTTTTCAGCACTCTTGGTGGTGTGCAGTGCCTGAAGGGTTGAGGTCCTTGAGGTACCGTATGTGAAGTGCCTCGGTGTGGGAAGATTGCTCGTGCCTGAGCCTATTTTTGAGGCGCTGCAAAAATAGGCTGCTCATTCGGCTGGTCGCTCTAGCAGTGTACCCGCTGCAGTGCTGTATAGAGCAGTTGGTTAGTGTCACGTTGTGTTAGGGTTGGCATGTCTGAAGGCTTTTACCGTATGAAGACTATTTGGTGTTTACAGTGCTTGTTGCATTCGTGTCTCTTAGTACATGGATTGGGTACTGTATATATTTTGGAAACCATGCAAGTTACTGAATGTAATAATTTGACAGGTGTTGCAGGAGACTAAGTATAGAATCTGCTAACACGAACACTTGGAAAACCTCATGTTAGCCTAGGATCTTTACTGGAATGGTAGACTAGTACCGTTATCCCCCGTATATAACACCCCGGGTATAATACAAAATTCATGCAAAATCAGGGGGATGGGTGTCAAACATGTGTATTTGTCATGTTTGTATAGACTGTATAGAGTCACCTCTTAGAGGATACAAAACTTAGATATATTTGTGTGTACTCTCACTTTACCATTATTCAATTATTCTGATATGGTATCACGCGTAGGTAGGATCCCCCCCCCCCACCTACCGCTTCCGCTCATGCCCCCTAGCGCCCCTCCTGGGCCCCGTCGCGCTCCTCCCAGGCCCCGTCGCGCTCCTCCCAGGCCCCCTAGCGCCCCTCCTGGGCCCCATCGCGCTCCTCCCAGGCCCCGTAGCGCCCCTCCTGGGCTTCGTAGCGCCCCTGCCAGGCCCCGTCGCGCCCCTCCTGGGCTTCGTAGCGCCCCTGCCAGGCCCCGTCGCGCCCCTCCCAGGCCCCGTCGCGCTCCTCCCAAGCCCACTAGCGCCCCTCCTGGGCCCCGTCGCGCTCCTCCCAGGTCCCGTAGCGCCCCGTCGCGCCCCTCCTGGGCCCCGTAGCGCCCCTCCTGGGCCTCGTCGCGCCCCTCCTGGGCTTCGTAGCGCCCCTCCTGGGCCCTGTACCGCCCTCCCAGGCCCCGTCGCGCCCCTCCCAGGCCCCGTCGCGCCCCTCCCAGGCAACCGTCGCGCTCCTCCCAGGCCCCCTAGCGCCCCTCCTGGGCCCCGTCGCGCTCCTCCCAGGCCTCGTAGCGCCCCTCCTGGGCTCTTTCGCGCCCCTCCTGGGCTCCGTAGCGCCCCTCCTGGGCCCCGTCGCGCCCCTCCTGGGCCCCGTAGCGCCCCTCCTGGGCCCCGTCGCGCCCTCCTTGGGCCCTGTAGCGCCCCTCCTGGGCCCCGTCGCGCCCCTCCCAGGCCCCGTCGCGCCCCTCCCAGGCCCCGTAGCGCCCCTCCTGGGCCTCGTCGCGCCCCTCCTGGGCTTCGTAGCGCCCCTCCTGGGCCCCCCCGTCGTGCCCCTCCTGGGCCCCGTAGCGCCCCTCCTCGGCCGCGTCGTACCCGTCGCCGCCGCCCGGCCCCGTCGTGCCCGCCCGGCGCCGTCGCGCCCGCCCGACCCCGTCGCGCCCGCCCGGCGCCGTCGCCGCCGCCCGGCCCCGTCGCGCCCGCCCGGCGCCGTCGCACCCTGCCCGGCCCGTCGCGCTCGCCCGGCCCCGTCGCAGCCGCCCGGCCCCGTCGCACCCGCCCGGCCCCGTCGCACCCTGCCCGGCCCCGTCACAGCCGCCCGGCCCCGTCGCACCAGCCCGGCCGCCGTCCCGCTCGCCCGGCCCCGTCGCACCGGCCCGGCCCTGCCGCACTCGCCCGGCCCCGTCGCCCCAGCCCAACCCCGTCGCGCCCGCTCGGCCCCGTCGCCCCGTCCCGGCCCTGTCGCATCAGCCCGGCCCCGTCGCGCCCGCCCGGCCCCGTCGGGCCAGCCCCGGCCCCGTCCTCCTCACTGGTACGGTTCCCCCCCCCCCCCCCCCCCCCCCCCCACCCCGCCCTGCTCCGTGCCGCCCTGCACCGCACTGCACCGCACTGTACCGCACTGCACCGCACTGCACCGCACTGCACCGCACTGCACCGCACAGCACCGCACTGCACCGCACTGTACCGCACAGTACCGCACTGCACCGCACTGTATCGCACTGCACCGCACCCCACCTAGCTGCACCGCCCTGCACAGCACTGGACTGTTCCTGATGGCGGCGGAGCTTCGCTTCGACGCTGAAGGTCAGCCCCTAGAGTTCGAGGCGTGGCTTGCCGACCTCCGCCGCCAACTTACTGGCCAGCGGCAGGATGGTGAACCGCTTTCCGCACACCTTGACGGTACGCTCCCCTGCCCAGACCCTCCTGCTATTCTGCCCGCTGACCCCACACCCACTGAGCGTGAGTCTACTGCTGCCACTGCCCGTGCGCACTCTGTCTGGCTTTCTCGCGATGCTGTCGCCCAGCTTGCCATTAGCAACGCCCTCCCCCCGTCCGAGCGTCCTCGCTTTAGGTCCCTCACTACTGCTCAGGCATACTTAGATGCTGTCATCAAGCGCTATTCCACCCCTCCGGCTGCCTCGGTGGGTCGCCTGATCCTCCCGCTGCTCTTTCCTGACCTTGCTTCGTTCCCCACTGTCTCTGACCTCGCTGCCCACCTGCGCTCGATAGAGGAGACCTGGCACGCCGCCTGCACTGACGCACAGCTTAGAGCCCACCAGCCGCCCATTACCTCTACCCTCTACCTGCTTGCCACCCGCCTCCCTGACCGCCTTGCTGTCGCCCGCGACCGCCTCCTTAGTGTTCACCCCGCAGACCTCACCCTCACTGACTTTGTCGACACCCTGACTGTGATAGAGACCCGTCACCGCTCCATCGCCCAGGCGAGCGGTGTCGTGCCGTTCCCTATCTTTCAGGGTTGTGCCCCTGCTCAGTGTACCTTCTCCGACGGCTCTGCCGCAGTGGCTGAGACTGCTGCTGCAGCGCAGGCCCGTTCGGGGAAGGGCCGCCGCCCCAAGGCTGGGCGCGGCGGAGGGGGCGGCGGGGGTGCGGGCGGGGGTAGTGGTGGGGTCGGGTCGCCTGGTGCTGGAGCGGACGAGGGGACCCTGCCCAGTCCAGCTGAGTCGCCGCCCCTGCAGTTGCAGCAGCCGCAGCAGCCGTCGCAGTCGCAGCCTTCGCAGCAGCCGCAGCAGCCGTCGCAGACGCGGCAGACGAGTGTTCTCCCGCCAGGGTGGCCCGGCGCTGGCGGTGGACGGGCGCGTGGTGGTGTGCCGCGAGGTGGCTCTTCCGGCGGGCGTTGTCAGTACCAGATCCAGACCGGTCCTCGCCGCGGTTTCGTTTGCGGTAAGATCGGTCACTCCACTCCCCGCTGCTTTCGTCGCCTGGACGACCTCTTTCGTCAGCGTTTCGGCCCGTCGCCAGACCTCCCGGACTGGCACAGTTTGCTTAGTCGTCAGATTCAGATCTTTGATATGGACATGGATGCCATTGTTTCTGCTCTGCATGTGATGTATGCTGATGACTCTAGTGTGCTTCCGACTTATTACTCACTGTTGCCTAGTGTAGGTGTGCCTAGCTTAGCCCCCCCTGCTGCGTCAGGCGTAGGATCCCCTGCTTTGTGTAGTCTTGGTGCTTCCGCCGTCGTTCCGTCGCCAGACCCCTCGGCTTCGCTTTCCTTCACCTTGGACTCTGGCGCCTCTCGGTGTTTCTTCCGCGACTCCACCACCCTGACGCCGCTTCCTGTTCCTGCTGCCGTTTCTCTTGTTGACCCCTCCTGCGGTCCGGTAGTCGCCCGCAGTTCCACCACCCTTCCCTGTCCGGCGGTTCCTTCGGGCTCTCTTACAGGTCTGCATATCCCCTCGTTCTCCAGGAACCTAGTTGGTGTCGGCTGCCTCCAGGACCTTGGCGTCACCACTACGTTCCCTGGTCACGAGCGGTATGTTGTCTGTACCGAGGCCGCCACTGGTGCCCCCCTGTCCACGTTCCCCCGGGACCCGGTGTCCGGCCTGTTCACTCTGGACACCGTGCCCCCCCCGGCTGGAGCGCCCCCTCAGGTGGCTGTGTCTACCCAGGTTGCTGCTGCCTGCTCCTGTCGCTCCCTCACTCACCCGACCCTCCTGTGGCACCACCGCCTAGGTCACCCTGCGCTCCCGCGTCTGCGTCACATGTCCCAGCACGGTCTTGTCCTTGGTCTCCCAGGTTCGCTCCCCGCGTTTCCCTCCTCCCCAGCTCCACCTTGCACGCCTTGTGTCGAGGGTCGGCTTCGCCGTGCCCCTCACTCCTCCTCGTTCCCCCCTACCGCCGCGCCGCTGCAGACCCTGCACCTGGACGTCTGGGGCCCCGCCCCCGTCCCTGGGCCGCGTCGCGAGCGCTACTTCCTTGTGCTTGTCGACGACTTCACTCGTTACACCACAGTCTTTCCCCTGGAGCGCAAGGCCGACGTGCCTGGCGCCCTCATCCCCTGGCTTGTCTCTGCGCGTGTCCACCGCGGTCTCCCTGTCTTGCGTCTTCACTCAGACCGTGGTGGCGAGTTTGCCTCAGGTGTCCTTGGTCGCTTTTGTCGTGCGGAGGGCATCACCCAGACGTTCACCCTACCGGACTCCCCACAGCAGAATGGGGTCGCTGAGCGACGCATCGGCTTGGTCATGGAGGTCGCTCGCACCTCCATGGTCCATGCCGGTGCACCCCATTTTCTGTGGCCGTTCGCTGTGCGCTACGCTTCTCACCAGCTTAACCTGTGGCCGCACCCTCAGCAGCCGCAGGTTTCGCCGACCCGTCTGTGGACTAGGTCTCCTGGTGACGCGTCTGCGTTCCACGTCTGGGGCTGCCTTGCTCACGTCCGTGCCTCCGGCACGGACAAGCTCACTGCCCGCACCCTTCCCTGCGTCTTCCTCGGTTTTCCCTTGACGCGTCCGACTGGCACTTTTACCACCCGCCGTCTCACCGCTTCTTTCACTCTCGTGACGTCACCTTTGACGAGTCCGTCTCCTACTACCGCCGCTTCCCCCACCGTGGTCCCCCGGTTACCCCCCCCCTGTTCCTGGTCACCCCTTCCCCGGTAGTCCCTGCCCCTCCTCCTCCTCCTCCCCGTCCCGCCCCCTCTGGTGTCTCCCATGTCACCCCCCTTCCGTCCGTGGACCCGGTTGAGGAGTCTTCTGACTCTGGTGGCCCTCCGGTGCAGTCCTCACCGGCCGCCCCTCCCCAGGTGTCCCCTCCCCAGTCCCCTCCTCCGCCGTCCCTGCCGCCACTGCAGCCGTCGCCGTCGCCGCCGCCGCCGCCGCCGCCGCAGTCGCAGCCCCCGTTCGCTGACTCTGGGGGTGCTCGTCCCGGTCGCCCTGAGGGTGGTCCCTCTGGGGGTGCGGGTGTGGAGAGTGCCGGTGGTAGCCGAGGAGCAGCTTGCGGTCCAGGTGTCGCCGTTGTGCCGCCGCAGCAGCAGTCCCCGCCGGTGTCCGCCCTTCGCCTGCTCGGCCTTCCGTCCCCCGACCCTGCGTCGGTTCCTCCCCGACCGTCTCCTCCTCTTCCTGTCTACGGCCCTGTTTTCCCTCCGCCGGACTCGTCCCCGGCCCGTCTCCCCCCTCGTTCCCCTCCTGTGTCCCCTCCCCTGTCTCCTGACCCGACTCCTCCATCGCACGTCTGGTCTCACCGTCCCTCCCGTGCTCGTCCTGCCTCGCCTGTCCTGCGCTCCCACCCTATGTTGCTTCGTTCACACGCGTCTCGTCCTCCCCTTCTGCCGTCGCCTCCTCCGTCCTCCCTTGTTGTTGCGCCCCCCCCGCTGTCCGACTACCTTCGTGCCGCTCGTCCTCTCGTTCCTCGGGTCCTTGCCTCTCTCGTTACCGACCCGTCTGTTCCAGTCTCGTGCCTTGACGCTCTTGTCGCTGCTGTCGCTGACTTCGCCTCTACCCGCCGCCTTGACTACGCCACCGCTCTGGTCTCTGACCCTGCCTGTCCTCCGTCTGTCGGGGGTGCTCCTGCCCTTGGCAGTGACGTCCTGGAGGACCGCCAGTTCGAGCTTGCTTTCCTCTCCGAGGCTGCTCCCCATCTCTGTTCCATGCTGCTAGTCCCTGAGGGTGACCCAGACGCTTTCGACATCCCGACCCCTCGCACTTACGCTGAGGCGACCTCGGGACCCTAGGCCTCGCAGTGGATAGCTGCCATGGAGCAGGAGATGGCATATTGGAGATCCACCGGCACCTTCGTCGACGCAGTTCCCCCACCTGGGGTGAACGTAGTCGATGGCCGCTGGCTCTTCAAGGTGAAGCGCCCTCCTGGAGAGCCGCCTGTCTTCAAGGCGCGCTATGTGGCTAGAGGCTTCAGTCAGCGCGAGGGGGTGGACTTCTTCCAGACTTTCGCTCCGACCCCGAAGATGACTACTCTTCGGGTTCTGTTACACCTAGCTGCTCAGCGTGACTACGAGCTTCACTCCCTCGACTTCTCCACTGCCTTCCTTCAGGGCAGCCTACACGAGCAGGTCTACCTGCGCCGCCCTCCGGGCTTTACTGGCACCTTCCCTCCTGGGACCCAGTGGCTCCTGCGGCGCCCCGTGTACGGCCTGCGCCAGGCTCCCCGTGAGTGGCACGACACTCTGCCTGCTACGCTTGCTGACCTGCAGTTGTTTCCGTCTTCTGCAGACCCTTCACTCTTCGTTCGTGCTGGCCAGACTCCGTTCTACATCCTCGTTTACGTCGACGACCTGGTCTTTGCCACAGCAGACAGGGACGCGCTGGCCTCCGTGAAGGCAGAGCTGCTGAAGAGACACACCTGCACTGACCTTGGAGAACTGCGCCGTTACCTTGGCTTGCAGATCTCCAGGGACAGAGCTGCGCGCACCATCACCCTGACTCAGTCACACTTGGTGCGCCAGGTCCTTCAGAGGTTCAGCCTTCAGTTCTCCTCTGCACAGCCCACCCCTCTGCCTGTAGACCACAGGCTCTCCGCTCCAGTGCCTCAGGAGTTGGTAGAGCCCAGCGGCCCCTACGCAGAGCTGGTGGGTTGCCTCATGTACCTGATGACTCGCACTCGCCCAGATCTCGCATACCCTCTCAGCATCCTGGCTCGCTTTGTGGCCACAGGCAGACACCGACCGCAGCACTGGTCTGCCGCTAAGAGGGTTTTGCGTTATCTTGCAAGTACATCGGGCATGGGGTTAGTGCTAGGAGGACGCAGGCCAGCGGTCCTTACTGGGCACACAGACGCTTCGTGGGCAGACGACGCTGAGACACTCCGGTCTACCCAGGGCTACTGCTTCAGCCTTGGCTCAGGTGCCGTCTCGTGGAGAGCTACTCGCTCCTCGTCTGTTGCACAGTCCAGCTGTGAGGCTGAGATCTACGCCGGTGCCATGGCGGCACAGGAGCTCCGCTGGCTGACCTTCTTGCTCACTGACTTAGGTGAGCGACCTAGCTCTGCCCCGGTCCTGTTTGCTGACAACAGGGCCATGATCCTCCTGTGTCAGGAGCCTCGACTTGAGGGCAGAGCGAAGCACATTCAGCTGCGGTACTTCCTCCTGCGTGAGCTACAGCAGCGACGTCAGGCTCGCGTAGTACACTTGGCCTCAGGTGCCAACACGGCTGATATCTTTACGAAGGCGCTTGCGCCTAAAGATCATCAGCGGCACTGTGTACAGCTTGGTCTTGTTCCTGTAGCCTCTCACTTGCTAGGACCTTGACTTTGTACTGTCCTTTATATGAATACTCAGACTGGACTTGTGTCCTCTCCCAGTGGCTGGACTAGTAGTGCCGCCCTGCTCTTGTGCTTGCCTTGTCTGTACTCCTTCTGACCGGTCGCTCAGACCCTTGTCTCAGAGGTTGGACTAGTAGTGCCGCCCTGAGCTGCTTGTTTAGGGTATTCCCCTATGCAGTCTAGGGGGTGTGTCAAACATGTGTATTTGTCATGTTTGTATAGACTGTATAGAGTCACCTCTTAGAGGATACAAAACTTAGATATATTTGTGTGTACTCTCACTTTACCATTATTCAATTATTCTGATAATGGGTGCTCTATTTCGCGTTTAGGCTATAGCACCCTGGTGTTATATTTGAGGACATAATTTTTCAGACGTGCATTAGACTCAGCGTTTCATGGCGATTTCAACCATCCAAGTTCCAGCTGAAAAGGCGTACCGGTACGTTTTCTTGAGGTTCGTACGGTAATACCCCCAGATCGCCCACTTGCTCCCGAATATCAGGAGCGCGTCAGGTTGGAGAAGTGAGATTGGGGGGTTGGCAACTCTTGCAATAGGCTAGGTGAAAATTGCGAGGCTCGTCAACCAGTCATAACAAGTCTCTTGCATAAATGAAATGAAATTTGTCGGCCACTGCGCTTTTCCAGGTAATGATTTGTTTCACCCCGTCATTTTCAGTACCGGAGAATCCGGCCGCGCGCCTCGGTAAAATTGAACTTTTGCGTAATGGTCGTGCTCACCATGAAATCGCATGAAAATTTGGTATTTGTTCCAGGAGTTGCAGGGCTTAGAAGGGCTAAAATGGTAAGGGGGGGTGCTCTCCTAGAACCCTCAAAAAGAGGGTGTATAATTGCGGATTCTTCAATAGAACACCCTCCCCGGATATAACACCAAGGGGTGCTTAATTTCGGCGGGTGTTATATCCGGGGGATTACGGGTAAGACAGCGGAAGTCGTGTAAAAGTGAATATGAGAATAACTCTTGTGAAAGTCAAGGTTGAACAATCTGAGCTCATGAACTTGTGGGTAATCAAAGTTAATAATGGAAAGGCATAACAAGGATTTATAGCTCTAGGAAAGTACCTATTCGCTAATGTACCTGTTTGTCACTATCGCGCTATGCGCCCTAAATGATAATGAAGAGATGCGACTGTTCGCGTGACTGAAACGACTGTCCTCATGACGAGCGCTATTTGCTGATGTCATCCTACGGACTTAACTTCTACAGTAGGATTCGACACTATCTATCGATAATCGACTTACAGAAATGCTAAGAATGAATTATATCACAACACTGAAAACCGATGTGACAGTACACTGATTGATGGCTTGGTTGGAATTGGGTGCATTTCACCAATGTGCCTTTCTTAAGCGCATCTGGTGGCACAGGCAGTTACCACCCAGCTTGCACACTGAAATCAGCATGATGGTTGGTGGAACGCAGGGCGCTCAATTAGTATATGCTAGGTAACTTTTACTGCACCAGACGACGAGCGGGTGGACCTCCTCGAGATGGCGCCTGCACCAAGGCCAAAGCAGGAGCCCTGGGAGAACCTGAGCGTCTCAACGTCGTCCGCCCACGAAGCGTCTGTGTGCCCTATAAGGACCACTGGCATGCGTCCTCCTAGCACTAGCCCCATGCCCTTGCTGACTGGTCTTCGGACCCTTGCCTCAGAGGCTGGACTAGTAGTGCCGCCCTGAGCTTCGTGTCTCTTGCCAGGCACTGCCCTTTGTCTAGCCTAGGGGGTGCGTCAACATATATATTTGTATATGTTTATAGGCTAGCTAGGAGCATACCATAGAGAGTACAACACTTGGAACAAAACTACCTTGTATGCTCTTTCCTAGTCAACTCGTTACCTTGAGACCAGTGTACCGTAGATGTCCTTCAACTGTCAAGAGACCCATTGGGGTCGCCTTAGAGCGTGTTCCTATGGAACTCGTCCCAGGCTAGCCTCATCCCAGATTCGCTGCTCGCCTGAGAGCATTTTCCCAGAACCCCGTTTCAGAGGAATTCCGTTTCAGATTCGCGTTCCAGGGTTTGGGGTCCACAATAGGAAAACTTCTCATCGAAATCGCGCTGTACAGATATGCGTATTCCAGGAAAGAGGACGCAAAAAAGAAAATGTCGGAACACGCCATGAATTTCAGCGAGATGAGAATTTTACAGATTGTGATTCGACTAGAAGAGGAGTGTGATGTAAAGGAGACAAACTCCTTCATGTATCGGCAGGTCCTTCAGACCTGCCACTTAGTCTCATTTGCATTTTTCTATTTCAACTTGTATACCACTAGCACACTCTAAACCTCTCTTATGCCCAGATCTGGGCATAGGAGTCTCTTGTTGCAAGACGTTCTTTCTGTTAGATATTCTACGATGGTCGGCGGACTTATTTCAGTTGCAAGTGGTAGGCCTCCCGCTCCTCGGATGAATACTAGGAGTGGTGGAAGGCGTGGGTCCCCTGTACGTGAAGGGGACCGAAACTCTTCCTCTCCGCATAGAGAACGCTCTCGTTCTCCTCGTCCTGGCAGAGGTAACGACGTCCTTACCACTTTGGATTTGCTGAGTGGCGCACGTCAAGATCCTGTTCGGCACATCAAAAATGTGGCGGGGGACGCGGATCGTAACACATCACGCAATCGCGATTCCCCCTCCGGATTTCACGGCGAGCGACGTAACGAGAAGAACCGTGTCAACACGAACCCGCCTGCCGAGAACGCCCCGTCGCGCGCCCCACCTACCGAACGCAATCATGACGGTCCTGTGTGCGAGGACCACAATCATGATCGTGATCCTACGCGCACTCGGCATCATCATGAGCGCGATCTCAACGCCCCAGCACCCCAGAATTGCCAGGATCGCCAGGATCGAGACCGAGATTGTGCAGATCGCCGCGCGGATTTTCCTCGTGCCGGAGTGAATCCGCACAAAAATCCGCAGACCTCGACCCCTGGAGCAGCAAAGATCGCGGAGATGATTGCGCGCCTCGATCCTGCAGCCTAGAGCAATATCCAGCGAATCTTCACAGGAGCTGCTGCTAGCAAACAGCGTTACAGCGCGCTCCACTGCATCTACAGCATCTCATTCTGCAGAACATAATTCTGCTCGCTACACGACAATAATGTTAATGCCATCACCAACAATGAGGCCATTCACCATGTTTTTTGTCTTCTCGCGGTGCTCCAGCATGGCAATGGCGCCCATTCCGCACCACCACCAGAAACAGCACGCGTCACAGCGGCGGCGGCCCCACACTCTCGCCCCTCGGCGCCAGCCCCCAGCTTGTCAGCGACGAAATGGACGAGGAAGCACCCCTTGTCACGCTCGACGAAGGTAATGCCGCCCGCCCAAAATCCGCTTCTGCAGCGCTCACCCTTGCTCCTATTCCGCCTGCATGTCCTCAGTTGCACTCTTCCTTAGTTAAAAACGATGACATTCGTACGCAACTTTTTAGTTTTTAGCGCATTCAAGCTATTGCACGTCATGCTATATCTGTTTTGCCACCTGATGGTGGTGAACAAGTTGCCGACTGTCTTCAGAGAATAGTAGAGGAGGCGGAAGAAAATTTCATAGCCAATGCGGTTAATGTGGTTTTGTAGTGGCCAATATTGCCCTTAAGATTAAGTATGGGGAAGTGGTAGAGGATAAGAATGTGAAGGCTGCCACTCAGATTGTAGCGGCCAGCAAGAAGAGGCCCACTCGGCCCACCCATTCCACCTCTCGTCCTGAACCCCCTCTTCGCCCTCGAGGCCAAGGGGAGCACCTTTGAAACACATGGCGTAGGGACGGTGATGGCATTGTTTCTATTGCCGTGAACCTGGGCATGGGATGGCTAATTGCCCCCAAAGGGGCCAAGGGGCCAATCGGCCGCCTAAGATTGTATAAAGATAGCCTTTCCTCTCTGATGTTGTAGAGTTCTTATTATAAAGAAGCATTTATCAAGCAAGATTAGCATGCACGCCACAAGTCCACATCGTCTTGCCCGTTGGGCCCGTGTAAGAAAACATGAACGTGCGCACAAGACGCGCATACAACATGTGTGTGTCCTTTAAAGATAGGCGTTGATAAGACTCATGATAAGATTTCTATTTCATCACCATATACGACAACCAACTACAGCCCAGGCATGGCAAGTTGATATGCCCATCCCAAGGGTATATCACTTAAGGGATTACGCGGCCGAAGAATAGTGAGCGAGCGGACACCTATATAATTAGGATTTGCATTCCTTCCCATAAAAAAAAAAAACAAAACAAAACATAACTAGAAAACAAAAAAAAACAAACAAAAGCCTCAATCGTTGCGCTCGGAACAAAATGTGGTGAAGCGCATTCCTTATTCTCTACCGTCCCAATCTGCGTTCCCTCTCCCACTAGAGCTCGGAACCATTTCAGCCTATGCCGATGACGCAACCAAGATTACCCACATGCAAGGCCGCCTCCGTGACCGCGCTGCATGGTGGTCCGCCTGATGCGACAGTCGCTTGATTCTATCGGTGATTACATCTGGCTATCGCCTACCATGGGTTGTCTCTGAGCCCCCTCCGTCTCGTACTAAGAATCATGCCAGTGCCCTGCAATTCGCATCTTTCGCAGTAGATGCAGTGGTCGAGCTTCTCGCCACCGGCGCAGCTCGGGTCGTACCTCATTCCGCAACCCTTACATGCGCCCATTAAACGTGATTTTCCAACCCTCTATTAAGAGGCTTATATTGGACTTGCGGCATGTTAACTCATTCCTCTCGGTACCTCATTTTTTATAGGAAGGACTTACTCGCGTTCCTGATTTGGTGCAAGAAGGCGATTGGATATTCATGATCGATCTCGAATCCGGATACCACCACGTCAACATTCACCCCGCCTTTTGGCGGTTTCTCGGATTCTCCCTGCAAGGGTCGGACTACCAATTCCTCTCCTTGCCTTTCGGGCTAGCTACAGCGCCATTTGTGTTTACCCAGTTAATCAAGCAACTCTCCAAACGATGGCGTAGCCGTGGCATCCGCCTTATTCCATACGGCGATGATATCCTATTCATCAGTGCCACTTGAACGGAGGCACTGCAAAACTGCTCCATAATCATCATCGACCTTGCAGTCGCAGGGTTTGTTGTGAATTAAAAAAAATCACAACTCGCGCCGGCACAATCTTTGAAGATCTTGGGCCTCTTGCTAGACACGTGCACCACCACGTTCTCAGTCGATGCGGATTGGCGCAGCCGACATTTTGCCGAGCTGGATAAATTATGCGTACTCAACGCTAACGAGCGTCGCATCCCTGTTCGCCGCGCTACTCGCATCACCAGCATGTTGGCCTCCATATCCTTGGCACTTGGCACTATCGTGTGCGCCTTCTCCTACCACCTTCTCGCGCAGATCGTCGAATGCCATTCATGGGGGGCGGCCATTCTCCTAACCCCTTAGTCTGTTGAAGAGCTGTGTTTTTGGCTTACACTGTTTGACGTTTTCAACGGCGGCCGCTTCCACAACCCGCATTTGTACGAATTGGTCATGTACGTGGATGCTAGCGACCATGCCTGGGGGGCTTGTTATTCGGTGCTGGATGGTCGTGTCGGCTCGCTCTCCTCCCCGCTGCCTCTAGTCCTCTTGGGCTCATCTAGTACTCTTCGCGAGCTGGTCGGAATCTTTTGGTCCCTTTCGGCCTTTTCTGTCAAAATATGGCGTTCGCACATCTTGCTCCGCAATGACAATCAGGCGGCCTACTATATCCTCCAGAAGGGAGGCTCTCGCCACCCCGAGCTTACCTTCATATGCCGCGTGATTATTCAATTGTGCGTGCGCCATATGATCTGTCTTACGGTCCAATGGATTCCCCACAAGCTGAATACCGGGGCCGATGCTCTGTCCAAGATTGAGCTCTACGACGACTACTCCTTGACCCGGCCTTGGTTCTTGCTGCTAGAGAGGCATTGGGGGCCTCATACAATTGACTTGTTTGCATCCCCTGCCAATGCGCCGCTCGTTTCTGCTCCCTCGAGTTCTCAAACTCTGCGGTTGTGCAAGACACCTTTTCTATTAACTGGGGACACCAGAATTGCTTCGTCTTTTCTCCACTCCACTTGCCTCTTGGGCAGGCGCGGCAGGCTAGGTAGGGGCACTCTATGGTAGGCTAGGGCGGGGCACTCTACGGCAGGCTAGGGCGGAAACGTGGGCGAATAGGACCCCTCAGAGTAGCAAAGTGACTAGAAGCAAGGCAATACATGAGGGATAAAGGGTTCGTGTTGTACCCTTTGAGAACACAACCCTATCTAGCCTAAAAATTCTATATATAATGCATATGTATAAGTTGACACACCCCCTAGGTTAGATAAGGGGCAGTGCCTAGAAAGAGACACGCAGCTCACGGCGACACTACTAGTCCAATCTCTGAGGCAAGGGTCTGAAAACCAGTCAGCAAGAGTACACACTAAACTAGAGTAACCCAGGCGGCACTACTAGTCCTCCCACTAGGACAAGAGCCTCAAGGCCAGTCAAGATCATATAAAAAGTAGTACACAATTAGGATCTTAGCAATTGAGGAGCTACTGGAACTAGACCAAGCTGCTGATAATCTTTAGGCCAAGCGCCTTAGTAGAGATATCAGCTGTGTTGGCACCGGAGGCCAAGTGTCCTACGCGTGCCAGGCGGCGCTGCTGTAGCTCGCGCAGGAGAAAGTACCGCAGCTGGATATGCTTTGCTCTGCCCTGTAGTTGAGGCTTCTGACACAGGAGGATCATGGCACTGCTGTCAGTGTACAGGACCAGGCTAGAGCTAGGCCACTCACCTAAGTCTGTGAGCAAGAACGCCAGCCAGCGGAGCTCCTCTGCCGCCATGGCACCTGCGTAGATCTCAGCCTCACAGCTAGAATGTACAACAGACGACGAGTGCCTACACGAGATAGTCCCTGCACAAGGCTAAAGCTGTAGCCCTGGGAGGACCTGAGCGTCTTAGCATTGTCCGCCCACAAAGCGTTTGTGTGACCTATGAGCACCACTGGCCTGCATCCTCCTAGCACTTAGCCCATGCCTGATGTACTTGCTAGATATCGCAAAACCCGCTTAGCAGCCGACCAGCGCTAAGGTCGGTGTCTGCCTGTCGCAACAAAGCGAGCTAGGATACTAGGAGGGTAAGCGAGATGAGGACGAGTGCAAGTCATAAGGTATATGAGGCAGCCCACAAGGTCTGCGTATGGACCACTAGGCTTGACTGGTTCGTTAGGGACCGGAGCTGAGAGCTTGTGATCCACTGGCAGAGGGATAGGCTGTGCGGAGGAGAGCGGAAGGCAGAAACTCTGAAGAACCTGGTGCACCAAGTGTGACTGGGTAAGAGTGATCGTGCGTGCTGCTCTGTCCCTAGAGATCTACAGCCCAAGGTAGCAGTGCAGCTCTCCTAGGTAAGTGTAGGTGTGTCTCCTCAGCAGCTCGGCCTTCACCGAGGCCAAGGCTTCTCTGTCTGCAGTAGCAAAGACCAGATCATCTACGTAGACTAGGATGTAGAACGGAGTCTGGCCTGAGCGAATGAAGAGGGACGGGTCAGCAGAGGATGGGAAAACTGAAGGTCTGCTAACGTAGCACGAGGCATGTCGCACCACTCACGGCACGCCTGCCGGAGATCGTAAACTAGGTACCGGAGGAACCACTCGGTCGTAGAAGGAAAAGTGCTAGAAAAGCTTGGCGAGCGGCACAGGTAGATCTGCTCATGCAGACTGCCTTGGAGGAATGGTGTGGAGAAGTCCAGCAAGTGAAACTTGTAGTTGCGCTGTGCTGCTACATGAAGCAGCACCCGAAGTGTGGTTGGGGTCGGGGCAAAGGTCTGAAAGAAGTCAACGTCCTCATGCTGACTAAAGCCTCTGGCAACGTAGCACGCCTTGAACACCGACAGCTCTTCAGGAGGGCACTTCACCTTGAAGAGCCACCAGCCATCGACTACGTTCGCCCCAGGTGGGGGAACTACGTCGACGTAGGTGCCGGTGGATCTCCAAGATGCCATCTCTGTGTCTATGGCAGCTATCCACTGACATGCCTAGGGTCCCAAAGTCGCCTCAGGGTAGGTGTGAGGGGTCAGGGGCTAGCAGCAGGGAGCAGAGATGAGGTGCGGCCTTAGAAGGAAAGCTATCTCGGACTGCCTGTCCTCTAGGACGTCACTACCATGGGCAGGTGGACCCCATTGGACGGAGGACGGGTAGGGTCTGAGACCAGAGCAGTGGTGTATTCAAGGCCGCGGGTAGATTCAAACTTGGCGACAGCAGCGACAAGAGTGTCAAGACTGGAGACAGGAACGGACGGGTCGGTTGCGGATGGAACCCTGCGGCTGCAGCAACGACTGAGGAGACACTGGGGCTGAGGGTACAGGCACCGCTGAAATAGGCGGTGAACCCTGAGCCTTAGGGCCCCCAGAGTTAGCAGACTCCTCCGCCGGGCCAACCGAGGGAAGGGGAGTGACGTAAGACACACCAGACGGGAAAGGACGGGGAGTAGGAGCTACCGAGGGAGTGGGGACAAGGAATAGGGGTGGGATAGCCGGGAGACCTCGGTGGGGAAAGCGGGCGTAGAAGGACACGGACTCGTCAAAGGTGACACCACGTAAGTAAAAGAAGCGGTGGGATGGCGGGTGGTAGAAGTGCTAGTCGGACGCGTACAGGGGAAAGCCGAGAAAAACACGAGGGACGGTGCGGGTAGTGAGCATGTCTGCGCGAGAGTCGCGGACGAAAGCGAGGCAACCCTAGACGTGGAATGTAGACACATCATCAGGGGACCCGGTCCATAAAAGGGTCGGCGAAACCTGTGGCTGCTGGGAGTGTGGCCATATGTTAAGCTGGTGAGCGACCTAGCGTACTACAAACGGCCACAGAAAATGGGGTGCACCGACATGGATCATGGAGGTACGAGCCATCTCCATGACCAAATCGATGCGTCGCTTAGTGACCATATTCTGTTGTGGGGAGTCTGGCAAGGTGTATGACTGGGTGATGCCCTCCGCACGACAGAACTGGCGAAGCCGACCGGAGGCGAACTCACCATTACGGTCGGAGTGGAGACGAGGCACGGGCAGGGCGTGATGAACGCGCGCAGCTACAAGCCACGGGATAAGAACGTCAGGCACGTCGGCCTTTCGCTCTAGGTAAAATACTGTGGTGCAGCGCGTGTAGTCATCTACGAGCACTAGAAAGTAGCGCTCGCGACGCGGCCCAGGGATGGGGGCTGGGCCCCAGACGTCCAATTGCAGGGCTTGGAATGGCGCAGTGGTGGGGGGAAACGAGAAGGAGTGAGGAGCACGACGGAGCCGGCCCTCGACGCAAGGCATGCACGGAGGCGCGGACGGCAGAGGGAGGGCGCAAGGAGACCTAAGGCAAGACCGTGTTGGGATATGTGACGTAGACGCAGGAGTACAGGGTGACCAAGGTGGTGGTGCCACAGCAGCGACGGGTGAGTGAGCGATCGTCACGAGGAAGCCGCAGTGACCTGGTTAGACACAACCAGCTTGGGGGATGCCCCCACTAGGGGGGACGCAGTGTCAAGCGTGAACGGGACAGACACCGAGTCCCGGGGGAACGTAGTGAGGGGGGCATTAGTGGCGGCCTCAGTATAGACTGTGTACCGCTCGTGTCCAGGAAACGTAGTGGTGACGCCGAGGTCCTGAAGACAGCCAACACCAACTAGGTTCCTGATGAACGAGGGGACATGCAGACCCGTAAGAGAGCCCGAGGGAATTGCCAGACAGGGAAGGGTGATGGAACTACGTGTAACTGCCAGACTTGAGGAAGGGTTAGCAAGGGCGACAACTTCGAGGGCGGCAAGTGGTGTGAGAGTGGTGTTGTCGCGAAACAAGTAGGCAGACGCACCAGAGTCCATCGTGAAAAAGATAGCGGCGGTAGCATTAACCGGCGAAGGCACAAGCGTGGAGCCAAGGCTAAACAAGTCAGGAGGTCCTACGCCTGACGCAGCATGGGAGCCTAGACTATACACTGTGGACACACCTATACTAGGCAACACAAGGCACTGTGACCGGATTAGCCACCCACAGTGCTATGAAAGGGACCAAACTGGAGCTGGTACTGGCAACTCACAGAGTTGGAGCCGCCACCGGACGTCAAGCTACGCGGGCCGACACCACGGCCACTACCACCAAAGCCGTCGGGCCACCATGGCGGCTAGGGTCCCCACGGCTGCCGCTCCTGCTGTTGCTGTTGCTGTTGCTGCTGCCGGGGCTGCTGCTATTGCTCCCCTCTCCTCCTTTTCCAGGGTACTTCAGCTGCTGCAGCCGTGCGTCATGGCGGCGCGGCGCGGCGGACTAGGTTGGGGCGCGCTACGGTGGACTAGGGCGGAGTAGGCTATGGTGGGCTAGGGTGAAAGCACTGGTGGGTGGGACCTACCTAGCGTCATACCATCTCGGAGTAGCGAAGTGACCAGAAACAAGGCAAAACAGGAGGGATATCGGATTGGTGTTGTACCCTCAAATGACATAACCTTGTCTGGCCTATAACTTCTACATATAATGCATATGTATTAGTTGACAGGACCTACCTAGCGTGATACCTGTAATAATTTGACAAGTGGTGCAGGAGACTAAGTATAGAACCTGCAAACACGAACACTTGGAAAACCTCAAGTCTTAACCTAGGATCTTTGCTGGAATGGTAGACTAGAAAGACAGCGGAAGTCTTAGAACTTGTAAGTGTTGACCAGAATTCACTGAAGAACAAGTTAACTAAGCAATGAAGATAGGCTACTTTTATACCTAACAGAAGTACCTGTTCGCTAATGTACCTGTTCGATACTATCGCGCTATGCGCCCTAAATGACACTGAAGAGACGCGACTGTTCGCGTGGCTGAAACGACTATCCTCATGACGAGCGCTATTTGCTGACGTCATCCTACGGACTTCTCTTCTACAGTAGGATTCGACATTATCTATCAATAATGGACTTACAGAAATGCTAAGTATGAATCATATCACAACACTCCCCTTCATTTTTGGAAGTCCAATAGGGTCACTTCTTGAAGATCCCGCAAAGTTCTTTACAGTACTGAAACTTCTGTCGTGTCAGTTTCTGTGTGAGAAAATCTGCAGCCATTTCATTGGTCGAACAGTAAACCAATCACATCCTCCCCTTCTCAACTTCATCATTGACAAAAAGTAACGCAGTGAAATATGTTTCGTCTTGTTGACGAACCCGGGCTGGTACGCGATGCGAATTGCACTCTGGTTATCGCACTGTAAAGTAAATTGAGTACTCGTCGTCAATTTTGCCTCTTCCAAGAGCTCCTGCAGGTAAAGTCCTTCGCGTGTTGCTGTGCAGACAGCTATAAACTCAGCTTCAGCGGAGGAGAGAGCAATCATCTCTTTCTTTGTCGAATTCCAGGAAATAGGCCTGACAGGTTCAAGGCGGTAGATAAATCCAGTGTGCGAGCGTCGATTAGTAGTGTCGGCAGCGTGATCGGCGTCAACGAAACCATTTAGATATAGTGTTTTACAGCCGATGACGTTGTAGACCAAATCGACGTCAGGAGTCGATATGAAATATTGAAGTGCACGTAGGAGATCAAGTTGATGCTCCCCTTCAGGACGGCGTAGATATTGGGCGAGTTGACTGGCCGCATAGGCTAGATCTGGACGACAAGTAACGGCGGCAAAAAGAAGACAGCCTAACTGCTGTTGATAAGTCTGTAGATCAGTGAGATTCAGTGGTGTAGTATTCGGTTTGTGATCTGTCGATAGGGAACGGTACGGTGTAGTGACTGTGGTAGGGGTGAGGTTGAAGCGGGCAGCAAACGTAACCGCATACTTCGAAGCAGTTAGGTGAATAGATGTGGATGTGCAGATAATGTTTAGTCCGAGAAACTGTGAGACTGACTCGGAGACGGTGAGCTGTAAGTTTTCCTGTAGTTTCTATATGAAGATGTTGGCGAGTGATTCAGTCATGCTGACGTAGAGAATGTCGTCGACATAAGCGACGAGTAGAATGTAGTCGCTTCCAGCAGTTTGAAGGTACATCCCTTGATCATGCGGTAGTTGACGAAAACCAACAATGAGAAGCTGTGAATGCAGATACTGCTGCCAGAGTCGGGGTGCCTGCTTAATACCGTAGAGCAACTTTCTGAGACGGCATACACTCGGTGGGTTAGTAGTGTACGAGTGTGGGTACTCTACCAGAATGAGCGAGTCGACGGGTGCGTAGAGAAAAGCATTCGCCACATCAATTTGGCGAAGACGTAGGTTACGGCAGGCGGCGACACAGAGTAGGATTCGAACACTCGTATGTCGACCGACGGGAGCAAAGGTGAGTTTGTAGTCAAGACCAAAAGTCTGCTCGAACCCGTGAACGACCCGCCGCGCCTTGAATTTCTCAAACGATCCATCTGCATTTGTCTTGACACGGAAGACCCATTTGCCGGTAAGAACTTTTCTACTCTTTACCTCTGGTATCGGTATCAGCTCCCACGTACCATGACTCTTAAGAGCTGTTAGCTCTCTGTCAATGGCCTCGCGCCATTTTTCTCGGTGAGGATTCGTAAGAGCTTGTCGAACTGTTTTCGGTTCAGATATTTTACTGTCGTTGTACTGTACTGCAACTGCGAATCCAATGAACTACAAACCAGTTTCTGTAAAACGCGGGCGTTCTCCGTTTGCAACTGAGAAAATTTCTTCTGACCCCTCTTCCCCCCCAATTTTGTCAAGTGTAACACGGACTGCTTCGTCGGAGACAACGGGCATCGGCTGCTGTTAACGATCGCGTTCGTAACTGAGGTGTACTTCGCGAACGTCATCCGGGTCAGCATGAGCGAGGGGAATAAACTCTGGGATGCCAGACAACGTGACAGGTTCGGGAATGTCTGTGGCGGCAGCTTCGGAGGCTTCTGAAACTGCCTCGTCTTGTACAGCTGCTTCTGCTTCGTCGGTTGCAAATGCACGCGAGCCTTCGAACAGCCGATACCTGGTGAGCACGAAAGACGGGCAAGGTGACAATCACGTGAAGGGACGATTTGGTGTGAACGTAGATCCAAAATCTTCCGTGCGTGATACTGTTTTTCGATGCCGAGGTGGACCCCCCATTTTGCCCGTTCATAAAATTTGCCGAGTGCTGTAGTTGGAGGTCGATACTGCACGACACACCCAAAAACTCGTAAGAGTTTTGTACTTCCCACTGTACGTGTCCACTGCAGGTGAGGAGAAGAAAATTCGGGCAGTGATGTTGATGACAGCAGGTTATGTAACAGCATGGCATGGTCCATCGCATATGGCCAAAAACGAGGAGGAAGAGCTGCCTGCGTCAACACAGCACGCATCTTCTCTTCCAGAGTGCGATTCATCCGTTCTACTACCCCCATGTATTGGTGTGCATGTGGAAGAGACTGCTTCCTTTTGATGCCGAGGGTTTGGAGGTAGTCTGTGAAAGTGTTGCTCGTATACTCCCCTGCGCCATCACTCTGAAATTCTTGCAGTTTCGCTCCAGACTCTCTTTCAGCGACAGCGAGCCATGCGACGAAGACCGAATGGGCGAGATAACGAGCAAGAAGGTCGGCTGTCCAAACGTAGCGAGTAGAAGCTTAGATAAAGGTAATCACATATTGCTCCTCTTTAGGTCGTGCTTCACGTAAGTTGAGAATATCGCTGTAAACTTTCTGCATCAGTCGATAACAAATTGAGCCAGGAAAATGACTCAAAAACGGATCGTGGGTAAGATTGGCGATCAGACACGTAGTGCAAACCGTTGGGCGAGACTGTGGTTTCATCTCCGTGCCGTCAGGTAAGAGAAGACTGTTTTTATCAAGAACTGCTACTCGAATTGAATGATTTAAAATCCCTTGCGATGGATGGCCTAACCTTTGATGCCAAATGTCCTTTGTGGCTTTGTGTCCTGTTGATCGCAAATAGAAATCGACATTAGTATAAAACGAAGAAACGATGAAAGGAGAAAGAGCTGGAGACATGTCGATCTCCCTTTCCATGAAACGGGTAAGTGGTAACTGAATGTGTGATGGCTGTGCTGTAGTTGCAATTGCAATGTCTGATACTGCGGCTGTTGATGTGATGGCAGACGGTCCTGCGGCAGCTACTGTGCCACACGGCTGCTCGGCGACTTCTGCTTTCGCGACTTCCTCGACGACTTCAGGTTCATCAGCTGCAAGACCACTGATGTCTCCCCAAGATGGAGCTGGAGTTTCTTGGAAAGCGGTACGAGCGTTATAAAACGTTCGCCAAGCGTTGGCGCTTTCATCGGCGGTGTTGAATTCCCAAGTATCAAGAGCGGTCAGTACGGCAGCTACGGTTTGAGAAGTTGTGGGTACGGTAGTTGCACGAAAATCAACATCAACTTGTTGATAATCGGTGTCGTCGGGATGATCCCAGGGACCGAGAGCGAGGACGCGTTCAGAATCGCCAGAAGTGCCCTGTGCTGTGAACTGAAGAACAGATACCCCATGTTGAGTAGCAGCGCGACCAAGGTAGGTATTTGTCAGACTGTGCCATAACTCTTGATCCATTGTATCACAATTGCCTTGTGTACGAATCTTGTGTGCCAGGAGCTGAGATGTAGAGAGGAGATTAAAACCAAGGCCGACGACGATAAGGACGTTGGTAACATATAAGGAATATCCCGTGTCGACGGACTCGAGCATTACACTTCCGATGGATTTGGCCATGATAGTTTGTCCGTTTGCAACTGTGACAGGTATCGGACGACGAAGTGGACGCTGATTGGTGATGAAGCTTGTTTTAGCGGAGCACATATGCCAACCACAACAGCTGTTGAGATACCAAGTATTGGGTCCTGAAATGACTCAGGCAAGGTTAGTGTAAACTTGCGGTAAGAGAATGCCCTCTGCACTGGTGGTTTCTTCAAGGTGTATGAAATATCAACTCTCGTAACACATCCAAAAACCCCCTTTCCTGATGTTGCAGATTGAAAAACCGGAGGACGGTGGTGTGAGAGAGGTATATTCTGTTGTGGTTTCTGCAACTGCTGTGTCTGGGATATCGACTGCTGTGTTGGCTGATGTGACTTCGGTAACTGGTGCAAATATTGATATAGTTGTGAAGAATTGCGACGGTTTTGATGTCGACTGCGACAAATCTGGTAAGTATGGCCCGGTTTCTTGCAGAAATAACAGAAGGGATATTTTGGGGGAAGTCGTTGTTGCGGCACTGGGTTTGTGTAAAAACTTAAGTGTACCCCCTTCTTCTGATTACGTTGTGACTGCAGGTCAAGATCTTGCTGTTCTGCTTGAAGATACGAAGAAATCTCGACTTCGGAGAGATTCGGGTTCATGCGCAAGAAGGCGCGCGTCTGTCGCCACTCGGGACCAAGTCCAGCAAGAAGGACCGTGAGATACATCTCACGAGGGAAGTATCCACCACTCTTCTCCAATTGATCTCGTAGTGTGCATACACGATTGACGTAATCCATGACATTCTCGTTTGTCATCATCTGCACATTTGTCAGCTGCGAAAGAATCTTACTCACTGTGATTGTATCCTGCGCCATATACAGCGACGGAAAGTATTGCCCGGATAAAGTCCAATTTTAGGTTCAACACATGATTTGAATGCTTTCACCCGATGTATCGTTGAATGTTCATTGCTGACTAATAAGTTACGCGTGCCAGTTACAATAGGGTAACACGTTTGCAACCTGAATGGGTCGCACTAATAGCGTGGCCAAGATTTCAGTCGCGTGAGTGCATCCGGACAGTTTTGGCCAAGCAGCGGACTAGATCCGTTTTCGACTAGAGCATTCTCTCCATAGTTCCTAACGCAATCGTCGAGTAGTCAGAATAAAGTTTATACCCGAGGCGTAGACTACGCCAAGATGAGACCGATAGATGAGGCTCGTCGCGCCCGGATCGTGGCCCTGTTGCGTAGGGGGTTCAGCACGAGGCAAATCGCGAAACAGGTTGGCGTTGGGAAAAGTACAGTGCATGATGTTGGGCTCAAGGCGATTTCAGAGACTAGTCCCGAGGACGTACGTCCTACAATGCCCACTGCTGGTCGTCCACGCGTACTGTCGAGTAGAATTCGTCGTGGGATCGTCCGGGCGATCACTAGCGGCGAGGCGAAAACCTCGAGGCATGCGGCCCAAATCGTCGAATCCCAGCACGGCATCACGGTGCATCCTAGGACGGTGCGTAATGCGCTCAAATCCAGCGGCCTTATCGCAGTTCAGCAGCCTAAGAAGCCGCGACTCACCAAGAAAAATATCCGCGATAGGCTGGCGTTCGCACGGGCCCACGCGGATTGGACCATAGATGATTGGCGACGGGTCATATGGTCGGATGAGACGAGGATTAGTAGGTTCGGCTCTGACGGCCGCGCGTACGCCTGGGTTCGTGAAGGTACGACTCTCCAACACCACCATATCAAGCAAACCGTCAAACACGGGGGCGGCGGCTTGATGATCTGGGGATGTATGACGTTTGAGGGGGCGGGTTTCATGTGCAAAATCGATGGTCGGATGAACGGGCCGCTGTATCTGAGCATTTTGCAAGACGAGCTGAAAAAAACCATCGACTTTTACAAGCTAACCCCCTCGGCTGTGATCTTCCAGCATGATAACGACCCCAAGCATAAGTCCCGTGTGGTGCAGCAGTGGCTTCAGGAGCAGGAGTATGGGGTCCTGGAGTGGCCGGCAGGAAGTCCTGATCTGAACCCCATTGAGCATCTGTGGGCTCATCTTAAAAGGGAGCTGGGAAAGCATGAGACACCTCCCACTGGTATGGTGGACCTGTGGGAGCGTGTACAAGAGGAGTGGGAGAAGATCCCATCAGAGGTGTGCTCCAATTTGATCGACAGCATGCCCAGGAGGGTGAAAGCAGTGATTAGGGCTAAAGGGCGGTGGACCAGGTACTAGTTTAAGGGTTTTTCAAGTTGCTGCTTCCGCCTGGAAATAATTGTCCACATGCACCGTGTTTGGTTATGTTTGCTGTTTACTGTTAACGATAGTAGTTTCATCAAATGTGTAGCATTTTAATGTCTCCCTAGATTGGCCTGCATATAGTGGGTAATGCCTCCAATTAAGGCTTAATGTTCAAATGCCCTTTAACGGTGGAAATTCAAAAAATTGCCAAACATGTGGACAATTCTTTCCGTCAGTGTATACCCCTTTTAAGTGTCTCCATGCAGTTTCAGCTGGCGTAAAGCTGGAATGGAAAGATCGAACGCTGAGCTGCTCCTTTGGTGATAGGTTTCGAACAAGAACCATACACGCCCCGAGAGAGGCATGCAAGAAACTCTGATGCTCCAGTTGTGTTCCCGTAACAGGATATGTAAACTCGCCGATGAAGAACGACCATAGCTCGGTAGACTGCTGCCAAAAGCTCAAACTCGAAGCTCCAGGAGTAAAAATCAACTCCGCTAAAAGGTATAGTGGTCTTGATTTGTGTGCTGTTAAGTAGATTCGGCGGCTGAAAAACAATACCCTGTTGTTGAGGTTGTTGCTGTTGCTGAAATTGCTGTGGATGTTGCTGCTGTTGCTGTTGTTGATGTTGTTGCTGTTGTTGATGTTGTTGCTGTTGTTGTTGATGAGCACGTGAACGCCGAAAGATGTAAAAGGGCTGTTGCTGCTAAGACTGCGGCTACTGCGTAAAAAATGTGAATGCAAATGAGCCGGTACTTGGAGCTGGAGCTCCACGCATGTAACTCGAGCCGTCAAGGCTCATTCCACTAAACGCTGATGATACTGACTGAGTTGAGAATTGTTGTGCTCTTGCCTGTGTTTGCTGTTGTTGCGCTGCAGGTGCAATCGATGAAATCCCTAGAGTATTAACAGAAGGAGGGTTTTGCTGTTGCTGCTACATACCAATGTTAGCATAAGCCGATGGAAACTGTCCAGAGGCTGAGAGACCAGTGGAGACAGGTACTCCAGTAGTTCCGGAATTAGATCCGGAAGATTGTGCTTGTGTTGTTCCACTCATTGTTGACAGTAGTCTTAATTCGAGACAGCTCTCATACCATGTAATAATTTGACAGGTGGTGCAGGAGACTAAGTATAGAACCTGCAAACACGAACACTTGGAAAACCTCAAGTGTTAACCTAGGATCTTTGCTGGAATGGTAGACTAGAAAGACAGCGGAGGTCTTAGAACTTGTAAGTGTTGGCCATAATTTACTGAAGAACAAGTTAATTTAACAATGATGACATGCTACTTTTATACCTAACAGAAGTACCTGTTCGCTAATGTACCTGTTGGATACTATCGCGCTATGCGCCCTAAATGACACTGAAGAGACGCGATTGTTCGCGTGACTGAAACGACTATCCTCATGACGAGCGCTATTTGCTGACGTCATCCTACGGACTTCTCTTCTATAGTAGGATTCGACACTATCTATCGATAATCGACTTACAGAAATGCTAAGTATGAATCATATCACAACAATACCATGTCAAAGTAACAAAGTTAGTTCAAGCAAGGGTTGGGTGTTGTACTCTCTAAGAGCACGAACCCATCTAGCCTATAATTACCACATATAAAACATACTGTATTTGCTCGGATATAAGATCCGTGGGTCTTATCACATACCGTTTAGAAATATTCCAAATGGTCCTAGATCCAGGGGCAAAAAACCGGGTTACCACAAGATAAGCGCCTAATAGAAGACCTAGGGTCTTTTATTATTAGGGGGTCTTATATCCGGGCTTTTACGGTATGAATAAGTTGACTCTCACTGCATCAAATCAGTCTCCTTGGTGATGATCCTCTCCCTCCTCGTGAATAACCCCCCCGCCGATTTTTCCTAAACTTCGCATCTTACTCTTAGGAATAGCCTAGGGTTCCTATATACTGTATCGTCATCCATTTTCTTGTCATTCACTCGTTCACAGTTTTTCCATTGCCCTCCACATTACTCGGAAGTTTAATTAAAGACACGTTGACCCTATAGTGTATTTATGCACCATATTATATCCGAATCAACAATATTTATGCCATTCGATTAAAAAACGTTTTAGTAAAAGTTATGAAAAACGTATGGCCCGTGAATTAGGTCTCACCAGGTGTACCGAAGCAGCATCCCTCCTACAGCGCAGCACGGTCCTCCAGGTTCCTCGCCCTTCCTCGTCTTTCCTTCCCCCTCCCTACCTAATCATTTTCTTGGTTCAATTTTGCCCCTTCCTCCCCTTCCCTTCGCGGTCGCACCCTGCTCTCCGCCGTCGCGCAACAGCTCCAATCCAATCTGCCCGTTTGCCACAGTAACCCCGACCCGACCAACCCGTATTTGCAGCGAGGTTCCCTCCCGTTTTTTCTCGCACTCCAAGAAACTGTTGTTTTGCCAGCCTTTCAGCGGCACACCCGAGTGACCCCCCTGACCTGTCCGGCCGCGAAGCAACCTTTTCCCCATGGGAATGGCAGCCATGACGGGGCCCATGCGGGGGGCATGGCGGGGGAGGAGGGGAGCCATGCGGGAGCCATGTGGGGATCCATGAGGGGGGGGGGGGGGGGCATGGGGTCCATGGAAGGGGGGGCATGGGGTCTATGGAAGGGGGGGCATGGGGTCCATGGAAGGGGGGGCATGGGGTCCATGGAAGGGGGGGCATGGGGTCTATGGAAGGGGGGGCATGGGGTCCATGGAAGGGGGGGCATGGGGTCCATGGAAGGGGGGGCATGGGGTCCATGGAAGGGGGGGCACGTGCACGAGGATTCAAAGCGCAGACCGATCGCCGCAGCTTCTTGTTGCCCCTCCATTTCAGCCTGCCTCGGCCGCCAACGGTGCCCATTTTTGCCAGCAGTGCCCATTCGTAGATGTAACGCCCCGTGCGCTAGACCCTTCCACTTGGCAGAAGGGGGGTGAAGCAGAGCCTCGCAGTGACGACGGCTGGGATAGCCCGTGGTGAACATCCACGGAGAGGCGCGAGATGCGCGAGAGGCATGAGAGTGGTCAACGACGGTCACGCGACGCCCCGCGACCCATGAACGCATGGCGCGCGCGGGGCGTGATTCGTTGTGGACCGTTGTGTATCGTTGTTTCGTTGTGTGTGGAGGTGCGCGCGTGGAGTGCATGCTCTCGCCCACAGTGATCAGTCACCAGCTCAGGCCGACTCAGACCCGCAGCAAGCACCAGTCCAAGTCACGGCTTTGCTGCCTCAGCTATGCTCCGCTTAGCTCCCCTTAGCTCGGCGTAGCTCCGCTCAGCTCTGCTTAGCTCGGCCCACCTCGGCTTAGCCGCGCGTAGCTCAGCAGGAGCGAGCAGGCCTATACTGCTGGCAGTAGTACGGCGCCGCTCAGAGGCCGCGCGCAGGCGAAGAAACACACGGCACGGGGCGTCCGTTCTTGGAAGGAAATGTCGCCGCGCTGCCGCAGGCGGCGACCCTCGGGAGCGGCAACCGCGTGCCGTTGTTCTTGTTCTTGCCGTGGCAAAACCCCCCACAGGCGCGGCGCTCATATCACAGTAGTGAAGGCCGCGGCTGTGGGTGGGGGTTGACTTGTTTGACGAGAGAAGTCAACGGTAGTACCACGGTTGCCATCTTTGAAGAAGCAGCAAGATGGCATTGGTACCACTAAGGCCCGTATATAGAGGAGAGCAGCAAGCCCGGGGTCGTACCGCGATTGTACTAGTGACTGACGTCTGCGTTGCAAGAGCAGAGCACCCACCCATCGCCCGGCCATCGCTCGGTGTAAAGAACTGCCGCCTGTGATACTCGAGAGAGAGTTGAGTCGAATCGTGCATGCCCTAGCGCGCTCATCTCTCTTCACAATCTCTATTCTCCACCTAGTAGTTGTACATTAGTACGTGGTGACTTCTTGGAGCCGATAAAGGAGATGGAACAGTGGAGGAGGCTGCTGGTTACGCTGGCTGTCGTCGCCTTGCTTGGGTTACATGACCGATTCGTTCGCCTGGCGGGCTCCGTCTTGATTTTTGAGGAGTCTCAAGGTACGGTGCTGTGCTGTGCTGTGCTGTGCTGTGCTGTGCTGTGCTGTGCTGTGCTGTGCTGTGCTGTGCTGTGCTGTGCTGTGCTGTGCTGTGCTGTGCTGTGCTGTGCTGTGCTGTGCTGTGCTGTGCTGCTCCTTGCATCCCTCTCAAGAGCTTGACCCTGTGTCTCTATGGTTGGTACAGGTCCCAAGTCGACTGTGCATATAAGCGATTTGAATCTACATGGTGCATGTGTGTGCTTCCGTGTATTTTTTCATGGCATGGCGTGGCATGGTGGCAGGGACAGCGTTGGACGCGGCACGGAAGGAGTGGGGGCTGACATATGAGGACTGGAGGGTTGGGGGCGACTGCGACAGGGCACCTGCTGTGTCATGCGATGAGGACGGTTATGTCGTCTCCATGTGCGTGGGTGGTGTGCGCCATGGGCGTGGGTGGTGTGCGCCATGGGCGTGGGTGGTGTGCGCCATGTGCGTGGGTGGTGTGCGCCATGTGCGTGGGTGGTGTGCGCCATGTGCGTGGGTGGTGTGCGCCATGGGCGTGGGTGGTGTGCGCCATGTGCGTGGGTGGTGTGCGCCATGTGCGTGGGTGGTGTGCGCCATGTGCGTGGGTGGTGTGCGCCATGTGCGTGGGTGGTGTGCGCCATGTGCGTGGGTGGTGTGCGCCATGTGCGTGGGTGGTGTGCGCCATGGGCGTGGGTGGTGTGCGCCATGGGCGTGGGTGGTGCGCGCCATGTGCGTGGGTGGTGCGCGCCATGTGCGTGGGTGGTGCGCGCCATGTGCGTGGGTGGTGCGCGCCATGTGCGTGGGTGGTGTGCGCCATGGGCGTGCGTGCCAGTGGGCGCAAAACCAAGCAAATTCGTCTCTCCTCCCAACCCTCCTCCCCACCACACACACACACCCTGTTACTCTCCTAAAACCCTCTCCCTCTCTACTGCCCCGTGGCCTTGCGAGAGCAGGTACATGGGAGGAACGTTAACTGGCGGAATTCCCCCAGAGCTCGGTGCTCTCACTCGCCTCCGCCTGCTGTGAGTGCTCTGACTCCTCTCCACCCCTGCTCGCCCCCCTCCCTTGCCGGCCCGCCTTCCTCTAGCTTAACTTCGGTGTGAGGCGCCAAACAAACTACTGCCTCTCTCACATGTGTTGCATGCGTCACATGCACCACATGCACCACATGCACCACATGCGTCACATGCATCACATGCATCACATGCACCACATGCACCACATGCATCACATGCATCACATGCATCACATGCATCACATGCACCACATGCGTCACATGCACCACATGGCCTGCTACCATCCTGCACCGCGAGCTCGTAGCTGCAAGCCGCGTTCTGCGCTGAATACCACGCATGCATCGCCATGCTGCATGCCACCACGCATGGCATGGCATGGCTAATGGTACGGTGTATGGTGCATGTTGCGTGTGTCATGGGTGGTGCAGGGACATCAGCAACAGCCAGCTGAGTGGAACCATTCCGGATGCCATGAGCGCCCTTGCCAGACTCGCCTACCTGTATGTGCCACGCTTGATGCTTTGATGAAAGAGGGGAGGGAGGGGGGGGGGGGAGTGGTATTGAGGAATGTTCAAGTGCTATTTCAAGGCAAGCTCTGCTTTTGGTTATGCCGAGTATGCTTCATTCGGCCTTAATGGTGCACGTGCGAAGGCGCCATTGACTTCTAATCTGTATTGCATGTGTTCTTACACGGGCATGGCATGGCATGGCATGGCATGGTATGGCAGGCGCATGGACTACAACTCTCTGTCTGGCGCCATCCCCCCAGCGCTGTGCGAGCTCGTTCTCCTCGAGTACATGTACGCTATGCACGCCGCCCATGGGCACAAACCTGCTGACGTGTGCTTCTGTTCAGAAGCACTTCAAGTGTCCCCCCCGTCCCCTACCCCCCCACACCCGTGTATGCTTGTGCCGTAGTGCCATTAGACATGGCTAGCTCGGAAGTGGCTTCTCGTCGCTCGTGCTCCACAGGTTCTTTTGCCGAGACTTGTGCGCAACTGTCTGCCTCCCCCACAGGTCTCTATTCCACAACATGCTGGAGGGCACCATCCCCGCCGCCATCACCAATCTGGCTCGCCTGCGACTTCTGTAACCACTCTCCACTCTCCACATCCCTTGTTCCCTGCGCGCCTTTACACCACCTGACGCACCCTCCCGTGGCGGCTCTCCCCCTTTGCCTTGGCACCTCTCAGCATGCGGTGCTGTCCTTGCTTGCAATGCAATGCGCCATGCACAGAGCCACCTGAGAGCATGCGTTCCTTTTGCCACAGCTGCACGTGGCGCTTGCTCCATCTGCGGGAAAGAATGCTCCTCCTCACCCTGCCTTCTGCCCGCCCTGCTCCTTCTGCCCGCCCTGCGCCCCTCCTCTCCGGTGTCCGTGCACCACCACTCCCCGCACACACTGCATCCATGCCCACACCCTTTCCTCCTGCTCTCCCATCACTTTCTCTGGCGCGCCTGTGCTGCGTGCAGGGACCTGGGCAGCAACAAGCTCACAGGCCTGCTTCCCAGCGACATCAGCAACCTGGAAGCGCTGCAGACACTGTGAGTGGCGGTACCAAGGGGAGGGGCTGGGAGGGGGAAGAGAGGGGGGGAGAGGAATTCACAGGGGTAGGGGAGCCAGAAGGTGTGTGTGTGTGTGTGTGTGTGTGTGAGAGAGAGAGAGAGAGAGAGAGAGAGAGAGAGAGAGAGAGAGAGAGAGAGAGAGAGAGAGAGAGAGAGAGGGAGAGAGGGAGAGAGGGAGAGAGGGAGAGAGGGAGAGAGGGAGAGAGGGAGAGAGGGAGGGAGGGAGGGAGGGAGGGAGGGAGGGAGGGAGGGAGGGAGGGAGGGAGGGAGGGAGGGAGGGAGGGAGACTGCTGTGTCCTTCTTTCACCCTCCATGCGTAAGTTGGCCAGGTGACAGGCCAGGCTTTCAGCCATGACCGCCCCCTAGACGAACCCCTTAGCTGGGTGGCCCAGGCAGCAGTAGGATGCCCGGGAGCCCTTGGACATGCATCGCCCCGCTTGTACCCCTGTACCCTTTATAATTATAACAAAGGACTACTTGAGAGAGAGAGAGAGAGCGAGAGAGAGAGAGGAAAGAGGGGTTGCGTGGTATTTGGTGATAATCTTGCCCTGTTAGCTGCCCTTGCCCGACTTGCTCTGCGTTTCTCGTAGTTGTGCACAGGTTTTTCTCAATGAGCAGGACCGCTTGAAAGAGCGAGAGGTGACTGGCACAAGGGGTTGTGTTGTATGTGGAGTGGTGTGGGCAAGAGTTTCAGCTTGGCTCCACGTTTAGAGATGACTTTTGAGTCGACTGAAAAGTCAGCTTGGCTTGGCTCCACGTTTATAAGCAAAGACCATGCTAGACAGACCGTCCCACGCTGTGACAAGCCTTCTTAAGCCACCCCGAGCCTCCAACCGTGCGTTGTGGGCGAAACATGTAATGTGATGTGCAGGAGGATGCCAGGCAATGCACTGGACGGATCGCTCCCTTCTGCCATAGGCAACCTGCCCTACCTCTACCGCCTGTAAGCTGCCCCCATGGGTGCGGTACGCAGTAGCAGCCCAGAGCCAACGTGGTTGGTGCACCTGCGTATGCGTTGCTGTTCCCGGCACTGGCTTAGTCCACCTGTCATCGTCTATAGCCCTCTTTCTATCGTTTGTCCAATAGAGGTCTCTCTCTCTCTATCTCTCTATCCCCCCATCCCCCCCCCCTCCTCTGGCTCTGCTGGCTTTCAGCGATTTGAGTGGCAACAAGCTGAGCGGAGAGCTCCCTTCAACCCTGGGTGGGCTGGCGCAGCTAGAATACCTGTCAGTCGCCATGCCACTCGTCTCACGGCGCATTTCCCACAGCACGTTTACCACGCCATGTGTCTGTGTGTGTGCTCTGCATGTTTGTGCTCTCCATGCCTGTGTAGGGCTGCACCTGATTTAGCCTTGGTTCCAATACCCTTTTTCCTGTCCGCCTCTCCGCTCCTCCGCGTCCCACTCACCTCGCAACAGCTTGCTGCATTACAACGAGTTCACAGGAGCCATTCCAGACTCCATACAGGACCTCTATCCCCTCCGCTACCTGTGAGCTCATCCACCATCCTCTGCTCTCTTCTCTTTGCTCTCTTCCCTCTGCTCTTTCAAAACACGTCAGTCACTTGTCTCTTTGCATCTCTCTGTTCCTTCCGTGCTCTGTCTCTCCATTCAGCACGTTCCTTCTCCTTGGCAGCTCTCTGTACCTACTGCACCCATCCTTCCCATGGCTCCTTGCATCCTGCTAACCCCCCTTAAAAACCAGGATCGAGTGTTTCCGTAGGATTCGCACGTGCGAATTTTGTGTGGCCCACAAGCTGCCAGATGTGACGAAGAGTTCGACGAAATTAGCGAGAGTTGACAGATTTGAGAATTTCGCCTCTCGCAATCCAATCACATCGGGGGGGGGCTTTCATTTGCAAAACAAATGAACAAACCTAGACCCTGGTTTTATCCTCTGCAATTCAAAGGCACTTCAGCTGTTCCCTCCTTCCCCCCTCCTCCCCTCCCGTGTGTGTGTGCTTCCCCCAGCGAGTTGAGCCACAACAAGCTCTCCTCTTCGCTGCCCACATCCCTTGGCCTGCTCTCCTACCTTTCCTACATGTGCGCTCCCCAATGCACGTCGCCTCTTGGTTCGCTGTACAGCCGATGTGGTCTCTTGATAAGACTGGGGATGATTACGAAGACGGCAGTTGCGAGTCCTGCTGCACGAGATGCAGGCACTTGTCGTATCTTGTTGTTCTCAACGTGTGTGCATTGCCCCCCAGCACCCTTCACCACCTCTCAGCACCTCACTGTCTCATTCGCACCCTTCTATTCTGCTGCTCTTAAGAGCTCCCGTTTGCCATGCCACCCCTGTTTAGGAATATTCTACACACATTGCTTTCCCATTCAATCCCCTTTCCCCCCCTCCCCCCTCCCCCCTCGCCCCCCCTCCGGCGTGCAGGTATCTTGGCAACAACCAGCTGTCGGGGCCGTTGCCCTCCACTATTGGCGGCCTGAGCAACCTGCGAGTCATGTGAGCGCTCTATGTTCTGAGTGCGTGCGTGTTTGGGTTTGTGTTTGCGTATGTGCACGTGTGCTGTGTTCTTGTTGGTGTGTGCGTGCAAGCGTGCATGCGTGCGTTTCCGAGTGTGTGCTAGTGTGGGAGTGCTCATGTGTGAGTGTATGTGTGCATGTGTGCCTGTGTGCATGTGTGCCTGTGTGCATGTGTGCCTGTGTGCATGTGTGCCTGTGTGCATGTGTGCCTGTGTGCATGTGCATGTGCATGTGCATGCGTGTACAGTCATATGTGCCTCACTTGTGATGGGCTTTCAGTCGTTGATCTTTCGTGTGCCGTGGTACGTGTGTTCTGGTGCATGTGCAGGCACATGCCAGAGAATCAGCTCACAGGGCCGCTTCCAAGCAC
Organism: Closterium sp. NIES-67; assembly: GCA_027943415.1. Classification (NCBI taxonomy): domain Eukaryota; kingdom Viridiplantae; phylum Streptophyta; class Zygnematophyceae; order Desmidiales; family Closteriaceae; genus Closterium; species Closterium sp. NIES-67. The sequence goes on from BQMB01001866.1 coordinate 129,699, forward strand.
CATTGGCCAGCTCACTTCGCTGTCATGGATGTAAGCATGCTGCCGTGGATGTAGCACACTGTCACGGGTGCATGCATGCTGCAATGAGTGCTCTCCGCACCCCCCTTTTCTCTTCGGTTATCTGCTCAAACCATCAAGCACTACCGCTCTACTCTGTCACATGGCTTTCTCAATCGTGATAGTGCATGTGCCTTGGTACGCCTGCGATGCCCCCCTGCCTTGAATCTTCAACCTCTGGTGCATGGTGCGTGATGTGTGGTGCATGGTGCATGGTGCATGGGTGGGCGGTGCAGCCATCTGAGTCACAACCTGATAGACGGGGCCATTCCCAGCACCATCAGCACCCTCACCGACCTGTGCCGCGTGTGAGCAGCAGTAGCACATTCGGTGCCATCCACCATGCACTGCCATGATAATTGAGGAGGGAAAGTCTGGCACACTTGTCTGAGGAGCCGCTGGTGCATGCAATCAACGCATGCTACTCGTTTAGACTGTCAGATACCGCTAGTGGGCTCTTTCTTTACCCAGCCACCTGATCAAGCCGCCTATCCCTTCTCTTCTCTCCTCCCCTCTCCTCCCCTGTCCTCCCCTCTCTTCCCCTCTCCTCCCCTCTCCTCCCCTCTCCTCCCCTCTCCTCCCTTCTCCTCCCCCCTCCTCCGCTCTCCTCTCCCCTGCTCTGCAACCCCCAGCATTCTGAACAACAATGCGCTGAACCAGCCAGTGCCCGACGTGTTCAAGTGGCTCACCAGCATCGACACCCTGTAAGCCCTCCACGCCACCCGCCCATATTGGAACCATTCTCGAGAACTCCCAAGTACGCATCCCCTGCCACCCCTGCCACACCCGTGGTTCATCCACCGTCCTCAGCAGTGCTGCTCAGCAGCGTGGCGGAATCCTCTCCTCAGCAGTGCTGCTCACACATCCATGTCACAGTGCATCATTGCATCCTTATGCACTCCTTTGCACGCACGCATTCCGTTCTGTCCACATGCTTCTGTGTGCACAATGTATGTCTGTTTGTGCGTGTGATCATCCATGTGTCCGTGTGTCCGTGTGTCCATGTGTCCGTGTGTCCATGTGTCTATGTGTCCGTGTGTCCATGTGTCTATGTGTCCATATGTCCGTTCATCCATCGGTCCATGCATCACTGCATGCAGGAGGCTGGAGGAGAATCAGCTAACGGGTTCCATCCCACCCAGCATCGGCAAGATCGAGAGTCTCACCTCCCTGTACTCTCTCTCTCCCTCACAACCCTCTACTCTCTCCCTCACCTCCCTTAACTCTCGAACGGTCCTTAACTCTCTCTCTCTCTCTCTCTCTCTTGCTCTCTCTCTCTCTCTCTCTCTCTCTCTCTCTCTCTCTCTCTCTCTCTCTCTCTCTCTCTCTCTCTCTCTCTCTCTCTCTCTCTCTCTCTCTCTCAAGCGGTCCGTTTATTGCTTGAAAACCTGGGTACAGGCTAGGCAGGCAAGGGGCAGCAAGTCAAGGTACGTGCATGTTTTTAGGGGCTTGGATCTACTCGATCTCCCCTAGGGGCTCTGCTATGGCAAAGCAGTCCCCAGGTGCCATATCGGCGTCAGGGGTGCCCACTGGGGTGTGGGTGGCGGGGGAGGCTTCATTTACTTTGCCCAGGTAGGCCAGGGCCTGCGCCCGCTGCAGCGTCACTGACCAGCGTTGGTGAAACTGGTGGAGCAGTTTCGCTGCCTGGTAGGAGCTTGGGTCTGCATTGAAGAGTCTCCTGGCCCCTGTGTCCGCCAGCAGCTTCAAAAAGGTAGGGACCTCGGCGCAGGGGCAGCCATATGTCTCTCTCTCTCTCTCTCTCTCTCTCTCTCTCTCTCTCTCTCTCTCTCTCTCTCTCTCTCTCTCTCTCTCTCTCTCTCTCTCTCTCTCTCTCTCACACACACACACCTCCCTTAACTCTCTCTCCCTCACCTCCCTTAACTCTCTCTCTCCCTCACCTCCCTTAACTCTCTCTCCCTCACCTCCCTTAACTCTCTCTCTCTCTCACCTTCCTCTCCTTCCCACTTCACCTCCTCTCCCCTCGTCCTTCTCATAACCCCCTTGTGGCATCCACTGCGGCCCTTTCGAGTCCCCTCGTCGTCGTCCCTTGACTCTCATCATTCATGCCACTCTATCCACTCGCATTCTTCACCTCACACACACCCGTCGTCCTCTTCATCCCACAATCCCCTCACCTCCCGTCCCCTCACTCCCCGTCCCCTCACCTCCCTCCCTGCAGCAATCTGAGCTCCAACAACCTCGTAGGAACCATCCCGTCCACTCTAGGGACGCTCTCCTATCTCGAATACCTGTTCGTGCCTTCCAAGGGCATTATTGCTCGCCGCCTGCCCAACCGTTTCGTTCCTATCTGCCCTTTCTCTTCTCAACCCTTCCCAGCCCGCCTGCCTTCGTGTATTTTATTCGTTCTTCCTCTCACACGTCCTCTCCAGTGATCCTTTCTGTTTCCACCTGTCTACCAGTCGAATCCATAACCTTTTTTCACTTCCCCAAGTCGTCCGTCCCTCCTGCCTCCCTCTGTTCTTCCCTCCGTTCTCACGCCATATTCGTGTACACAGCATGCATTTGAGTCGACTCAAAAGCATATTCGTGCACAAAAGCATGCATTTTAGTCGACTCAAAAGCATATTCGTGCACAAAGTGCGCATGTGATCTGCCTGTACGCACAGTTCATGCTGCTCTCTGTGTGGTCCTTAATCTGAGCATGCCACGGTGTGCTGCTTTCCCCGTGCTCCACCGCGTGCAGGGACCTGCGACTGAACCAGCTGACAGGAACGGTGCCGGCAACGCTGGGCAGCATCACCGAACTTCAGCTGCTGTGCGTGCATCATGCATCATGCACCATGCATCATGCATCATGCATCATGCATCATGCATCATGCATCATGCATCATGCATCATGCATCATGCATGATGAGGATGAGGATGAGGATGCCAGGCCCTCTCCACCCCACCTGACAGCAGTAGTGTGCACACATGACGACAGCCAGCCTCTTACACATGCCTCTTTCATGCACGCGGCAGGGGCTTTTTGTTGCATTGCATGCGATGCTGACATGGCCATGAGTGCGAGGAGTTTGTATTCTTCGTAGCCGCAATCTCTGTGAGTTCCGATGCAGAACACGATGTGCTTGTATGCTCCATCCATCACCATCCACACCATTCCTCCATTCTCTCATCCCCTTGACCCCTCGTCCCCACGTTCCCTCCTGTGTGCGTGCAGCGATGTGGACAGTGGCGAGGTGACATGTGCAGTGAGTGGCAGCTGTGAGGTGGAGCAGATCTCTTGGTCCGCCTTCTGCCACCTCTGCCCCGACTTCTGCTCCTCCTGCACGCCGCCGCCGCCACCTTCTCCCAGTAAGTTGCCCACTCCCTACGTCCCTCCCTCCATAAATGATCCCAAATGCGTTCAATCATCCTTCCCTCCATCAGTCCATCCATCCATCCATCCATCCAACGCGCATCTATGCGTACCCTGTCCTTATTCCCCTCCTCTCCTCTCCCTCTTGCCCTCTCTCCTCCCTCACCCCCTCCTCCCCCTCCCGCATCCTCCCCCATCCCCCCAACCCCAGGCAAGCCCAAAAAGCCCCCGTGCAAGCCCAAGCGGGCAGCCTGTCCGCGCAAGGCGTGTCCCAAGGGCAAGTGGTGCATCCCCTTCGTGCGCAGCTGCAAGGGCTACAAGTGCATTTGACCATGCATGCGTGCTGTTCAGCACTCTAGGTGGTGTGCGCGTGCATGACGGGTCATGAAGTATGGTAGGGATGTGCTTTAGTCTGGGCAGGCTGCACGTACCTGAGCCCAGCCACTTAGGTGGGTTTGTTTTGCTGTCGGTTTGTTTTGCTGTAGTTTTGTACAGGCTTGCAGTGCGCCCTTAGTGGGGATGTGTTGGGTTGAGCTAGTGTGTGGTGTGGTGGTGGGATGCGCATGTGAGCTGAGCCTTCTATGCAGCGTATGTAGTCTGCACAGCGCTTTTGTTTCCAGTAGGTCGCATTTTGGCTTGAAGGCTTACCTTGGGCAGTGTACATATTTGCTGCTTGTATGACATGGGTAACGTACATGTTTTGGGAGCTACCGAAGTAGTCAAACGAGCAGTATGCCATTTTGCAGCATGACGGCTGGATGGTAATGTCGCGCGTGTGCTGTGCCCTCAACCCGTCCAGCTAGTTTTAGGTTTTTTTTTTAGGAATTTGACAAGAAACCATTGTTAAAATTATATAAGTTATAATTTTATATAGGCTTGGTAGGTTGTTACTGAACCTTTTCTGTAGAGGGTACAAACCCCTCCTTGTACTCCTCTCTCTTCCTAATCCAACACTCTTTTCCTCTCCTCAACTTTCCTAGCACCTAAAACCTCTCGCCATTCTCATGGCTCCTCCTAGCTCCTAGCTAAACCTTGTGCCATTCTATGGCTTCCTAGCTAAGCTAGTCTTTTGACAACCATCACCCCTCTGCTTGAATTGCATGTTTCCCTGCTTGGTCTGTATTTGCCATGCCATGCTTGGCTATCAATTCCGTATCTCACTTGTGCGGCAAGCAACATGACAGCACATGGTAAACGGCATTACACAAGCAAAACACAGCTTGAAACTGTGTTGTATGATGCATTCCAGTGTTCCAGAGTTCCAAATAAACATGAGCCAACGATTTGTTCAGTGCAAAATGCACAGAACTCATGAAACAAAACAAAACGAGTGTTGGAAACATCTCAAAGGACTTACCGTAATCCCCCGGATATAACTGTTAAAATTATATAAGTTATAATTTATATAGGCTTGGTAGGTTGTTACTGAACCTTTCTGTAGGGGGTACAAACCCCTCCTTGTACTCCCCTCTCTTCTAATCCAACATCTTTTCCTCTCCTCAACTTTCCTAGCACCTAAAACCTCTCGCCATTCTCATGGCTCCTCCTAGCTCCTAGCTAAACCTTGTGCCATTCTATGGCTTCCTAGCTAAGCTAGTTTCTGACATGGTATCAGAGCAGTTCGTTCCGTGTGGGCCTGCTCCTCGCGTTTCCGCTGCGTGCTCGTTTCTCTCTCTATCTCGCGCTGCCATGGCGGCCGCGTCAAGCTGCTGTGGCCGCGTCGTCGTGCCGCGGCGCCGCTGTCGACGTCCATGGTGCCCGCGTCCAGCTGCTGTGGCCGCGCCGTCGTGCCGCAGCTCCGCCGTCGCGTCAAGTTGCTGTCGCGACGTGACGGCGCCGTCACGCTGCCGCGGCGTCTACGCGACAGCGCGCAGTCGGCGTACCAGCGACGTCGTGCTGCCGTCGCAGCGTCGACGCCCCGCTGCGGCATCGACGCCGCTCCATGACGGCGTCGTCGGGCTGCAGCCGGCCGCGTGACGCTTGTGGCGCCGCTAGACCGGCCGCCCGCATGTCAGCCTGTGGCGCCGCCCCCCCCCCCCACCCCCCTCCTTCCCCTGCGCCCTCTTCCATTCCGCAGACGACGGCTGACTCCCGCCGGCCGTCCCACAGTCGCGGGGCCAGGCCACGTCACCGAGAGGTGCGGGTGCCGCCGCCGCTGCCGCTGTTGTCGAAGCCGCCGCCGCCGCCGCTGTCGCCGCTTGCGTCGGGGCCACGCAGCCGCACGCCGCCGCCGCCGCCGCTGTCGACACTGCCGCCGCTGCCGCCGTCGCCGCCGCAGCCCCTGCGGTCGACGTCGCCGCCTCACGCGCCGTGGGGTCGACCGACCTAGAGTCGCTGTCACTGTGGCTGGAATGGGGGTGCTAGGTTAGGGGGTGTGGGTGTGTGTGGGTGTGTGACTACCAAGCCTAGGGGGTGTGTTAAAATTATATAAGTTATAATTTATATAGGCTTGGTAGGTTGTTACTGAACCTTTCTGTAGGGGGTACAAACCCCTCCTTGTACTCCCCTCTCTTCTAATCCAACATCTTTTCCTCTCCTCAACTTTCCTAGCACCTAAAACCTCTCGCCATTCTCATGGCTCCTCCTAGCTCCTAGCTAAACCTTGTGCCATTCTATGGCTTCCTAGCTAAGCTAGTTTCTGACAATAACACCCGCCGGAATAGTCACTCCATGGGTGGTTAATACGGGGGGGAGCTTATGATATGGTGCATTTTTTAGAGTACCCGCTTTTCAGGTGACGAATTTTACAGAACACCCTCCTCGTTTTATTCGTTTGAAAACTGAATTTGTTCTTGTATTACAAGGTCCGCTTAGTTGCAAAAAGCGAGCATGATGAAATCGTGCGTCAACAACCATTAGCACCGGAAAAACCGGGCAGAAATGAATTGTTGGGAATCGAATTGAGGGGAATGAGGAATCGAATTGTGGGGGAAGGGGGAATCGAAAACGTGGGGGGAAGGGGGAAGGGAATCGAAAATGTGGGGGGAAGGGGGATTCGAAACTTTCAGGGGGAGGGGGATGTCAAACATCTGTATTTGTCATGTTTGTATAGACTGTATAGGGTTACCTCTTAGAGGGTACAACACTTAGGTATATTTGTGTGTACTCTCACTTTATCATCATTAAAATTCCAATTCTGATATGGTATCACGCGTAGGTAGGATCCTTTCCCCCCACCTACCGCTTCCGCTCATGCCCCCTAGCGCCCCTCCTGCGCCCCGTCGCGCTCCTCCCAGGTCCCGTAGCGCCCCGTCGCGCCCCTCCTGGGCCCCGTAGCGCACCTCCTGGGCCTCGTCGCGCCCCTCCTGGGCTTCGTAGCGCCCCTCCTGGGCCCTGTAACGCCCCTCCCAGGCCCCGTCGCGCCCCTACCAGGCCCCGTCGCGATCCTCCCAGGCCCCCTAGCGCCCCTCCTGGGCCCCGTCGCGCTCCTCCCAGGCCCCGTAGCGCCCTGTCGCGCCCCTCCTGGGCCTCGTAGCGCCCCTCCTGGGCCTCGTCGCGCCCCTCCTGGGCTTCGTAGCGCCCCTCCTGGGCCTTGTAACGCCCCTCCCAGGCCCCGTCGCGCCCCTCCCAGGCCCCGTCGCGCTCCTCCCAGGCCCCCTAGCGCCCCTCCTGGGCCCCGTCGCGCTCCTCCCAGGCCCCGTAGCGCCCCTCCTGGGCTCTGTCGCGCCCCTCCTGGGCCCCGTCACGCCCCTCCCAGGCCCCGTCGCGCCCCTCCGTAGCTCCGTAGCGCCCCTCCTGGGCCCCGTCGCGCCCTCCCTGGGCCCTGTAGCGCCCCTCCTGGGCCCCGTCGCACCCTGCCCGACCCCGTCGCACCCGCCCGGCCCCGTCGCGCCCGCCCGGCGCCGTCGCAGCCGCCCGGCCCCGTCGCGCCCGCCCGGCGCCGTCGCACCCGCCCGGCCCCGTCGCGCCCGCCCGGCCCCGTCGCAGCCGCCTGGCCCCGTCGCGCCCGCCCGGCCCCGTCGCACCCGCCTGGCCCCGTCGCCCTTGCCTGGCCCCGTCGCAGCCGTCCGGCCCCGTCGCACCTGCCCGGCCCCATCGCACCCTGCCCGGCCCCGTCGCAGCCGCCCGGCTCCGTCGCACCCGCCCGGCCGCCGTCCCGCTCGCCCGGCCCCGTCGCACCGGCCCGGCCCTGCCGCACTCGCCCGGCCCCGTCGCCCCAGCCCGGCCCCGTCGCGCCCGCTCGGCCCCGTCGCCCCGTCCCGGCCCTGTCGCACCAGCCCGGTCCCGTCGCGCCCGCCCGGCCCCGTCGGGCCAGCCCCGGCCCCGTCCTCCGCACTGGTACGGTTCCCCCACCCCACCCCGCCCTGCTCCGTGCCGCCCCGCACCACACTGTACTGCCTGGCACCGCACTACACCGCACTACACCGCACTGCACCGCACTGCACCGCACTGTACCGCACTACACCGCACTGCATCGCACTGCACCGCACTGTACCGCACTGCACCGCACTGCACCGCACTGCACTGCCCTGCACCGCACTGCACTGTTCCTGATGGCGGCGGAGCTTCGCTTCGACGCTGAAGGTCAGCCCCTAGAGTTCGAGGCGTGGCTTGCCGACCTCCGCCGCCAACTCACTGGCCAGCGGCAGGATGGTGAACCGCTTTCCGCACACCTTGACGGTACGCTCCCCTGCCCAGACCCCTCTGCTATCCTGCCCGCTGACCCCACACCCATTGAGCGTGAGTCTACTGCTGCCACTGCCCGTGCGCGCTCTGTCTGGCTTTCTCGCGATGCTGTTGCCCAGCTTGCCATTAGCAACGCCCTTCCCCCATCCGAGCGTCCTCGCTTTCGGTCCCTCACTACTGCTCAGGCATACTTAGATGCTGTGATCAAGCGCTATTCCACCCCTCCGGCTGCCTCGGTGGGTCGCTTGATCCTCCCGCTGCTCTTTCCTGACCTTGCATCTTTCCCCACTGTCTCTGACCTCGCTGCCCACCTGCGCTCGATAGATGAGACCTGACGCGCTGCCTGCACTGACGCCCAGCTTAGAGCCCACCAGCCGCCCATTACCTCTACCCTCTACCTGCTTGCCACCCGCCTCCCTGACCGCCTTGCTGTCGCCCGCGACCGCTTTCTTAGCGTTCACCCCGCAGACCTCACCCTCACTGACTTTGTAGACACCCTGACTGTGATAGAGACCCGTCACCGCTCCATCGCCCAGGCGAGCGGTGTCGTGCCGGTCCCTATCTTTCAGGGTTGTGCCCCCGCTCAGTGTACCTTCTCCGACGGCTCTGCCGCAGTGGCTGAGACTGCTACTGCAGCGCAGGTCCGTTCGGGGAAGGGCCGCCGCCCCAAGGCTGGGCGCGGCGGAGGAGGCGGCGGGGGTGCGGGCGGGGGTAGTGGTGGGGTCGGGTCGCTTGGTGCTGGAGTGGACGAGGGGACCCTGCCCAGTTCAGCTGAGTCGTCGCCCCTGCAGGTGCAGCAGCCGCAGCAGCCGCCGCAGTCGCAGCCTTCGCAGCAGCCGCAGCAGCCGTCGCAGACGCGGCAGACGAGTGTCCTCTCGCCAGGGTGGCCCGGCGCTGGCGGTGGCCGGGCGCGTGGTGGTGTGCCGCGTGGTGGCTCTGGCGGCGGGCGTTGTCAGTACCAGATCCAGACCGGTCCTCGCCGCGGCTTCGTTTGCGGTAAGATCGGTCACTCCACTCCCCGCTGTTTTCGTCGCCTGGACGACCTCTTTCGTCAGCGCTTCGGCCCGTCGCCAGACCTCCCGGACTGGCACAGTTTGCTTAGTCGTCAGATTCAGATTTCTGATATGGACATGGATGCCATTGTTTCTGCTCTGCATGTGATGTATGCTGATGACTCTAGTGTGCTTCCCGCTTATTACTCACTGTTGCCTAGTGTAGGTGTGCCTAGCTTAGCCTCTCCTGCTGCGTCAGGCGTAGGATCCCCTGCTTTGTGTAGTCTTGGTGCTTCCGCCGTCGTTCCGTCGCCACACCCCTCGGCTTCGCTGTCCTTCACCTTGGACTCTGGCGCCTCTCGGTGTTTCTTCCGGGACTCCACCACCCTGACGCCGCTTCCTGTTCCTGCTGCCGTTTCTCTTGCTGACCCCTCCGGCGGTCCGGTAGTCGCCCGCAGTTCCACCACCCTTCCCTGTCCGGCGGTTCCTTCGGGTTCTCTTACAGGTCTGCATATCCCCTCGTTCTCCAGGAACCTAGTTGGTGTCGGCTGCCTCCAGGACCTTGGCGTCACCACTACGTTCCCTGGCCACGAGCGGTATGCTGTCTGTACCGAGGCCGCCACTGGTGCCCCCCTGTCCACGTTCCCCCGGGACCCGGTGTCCGGCCTGTTCACTCTGGACACCGCGACCCCCCCGGCTGGAGCGCCCCCTCAGGTGGCTGCGTCTACCCAGGTTGCTGCTGCCTGCTCCTGTCGCTCCCTCCCTCACCCGACCCTCCTGTGGCACCACCGCCTAGGTCACCCTGCGCTCCCGCGTCTGCGTCACATGTCCCAGCACGGTCTCGTCCTTGGTCTCCCAGGTTCGCTCCCCGCATTTCCCTCCTCTCCAGCCCCACCTTGCACGCCTTGTGTCGAGGGTCGGCTTCGCCGTGCCCCTCACTCCTCCTCGTTTCCCCCTACCGCCGCGCCGCTGCAGACCCTGCACCTGGACGTCTGGGGCCCCGCCCCCGTCCCTGGGCCGCGTCGAGAGCGCTACTTCCTTGTGCTTGTCGACGACTTCACTCGTTACACCACAGTCTTTCCCCTAGAGCGCAAGGCCGACGTGCCTGGCGCTCTCATTCCCTGGCTTGTCTCTGCGCGTGTCCACCGCGGTCTCCCTGTCTTGCGTCTTCACTCAGACCGTGGTGGCGAGTTTGCCTCCGGTGTCCTTGGTCGCTTTTGTCGTGCGGAGGGCATCACCCAGACGTTCACCCTACCGGACTCCCCACAGCAGAATGGGGTCGCTGAGCGACGCATCGGTTTGGTCATGGAGGTCGCTCGCACCTCCATGATCCATACCGGTGCACCCCATTTTCTGTGGCCGTTCGCTGTGCGCTACGCTTCTCACCAGCTTAACCTGTGGCCGCACCCTCAGCAGCCGCAGGTTTCGCCGACCCGTCTTTGGACTGGGTCTCCTGGTGACGCGTCTGCGTTCCACGTCTGCGGCTGCCTTGCTCACGTCCGTGCCTCCGGCACGGACAAGCTCACTGCCCGCACCCTTCCCTGCGTCTTCCTCGGTTTTCCCCTTGACGCGTCCGACTGGCACTTTTACCACCCGCCGTCTCACCGCTTCTTTCACTCTCGTGACGTCACCTTTGACGAGTCCGTCTCCTACTACCGCCGCTTTCCCCACCGTGGTCCCCCGGTTTCCCCCCCCCTGTTCCTGGTCACCCCTTCCCCGGTAGTCCCTGCCCCTCCTCCTCCTCCTCCCCGTCCCGCCCCCTCTGGTGTGTCCCACGTCACCCCCCTTCCGTCCGTGGACCCGGTTGAGGAGTCTTGTGACTCTGGTGGCCCTCCTGTGCAGTCCTCGCCGGCCGCCCCTCCCCAGGTGTCCCCTCCCCAGTCCCCTCCTCCACCGCCACTACCGCTGCTGCAGCCGTCGTCGTTGCCGCCGCCGCCGCCGCCGCCGTCGCCTCCGCCGCCTCCGCCGCCGTCGCCTCCGCCGCCGCCGCCGCCGCCGTCGCAGCCCCCGTTCGCTGACTCTGGGGGTGCTCGTCCCGGTCGCCCTGGGGGTGGTCCCTCTGGGGGTGCTGGTGTGGAGAGTGCCGGTGGTAGCCGAGGAGCAGCTTGCGGTCCAGGTGTCGCCGTTGTGCCGACGCAGCAGCGGTCCCCGCCGGTGTCCGCCCTTCGCCTGCTCGGCCTTCCGTTCCCCGACCCTGCGTCGGTTCCTCCCCGGCCGTCTCCTCCTCTTCCTGTCTACGGCCCTGTTTTTCCTCCGCCGAACTCGTCCCCGGCTCGTCTCCCCCCTCGTTCCCCTCCTGTGTCCACTCCCATGTCTCCTGACCCGACTCCTCCGTCGCACGTCTGGTCTCACCGCCCCTCCCGTGCTCGTCCTGCCTCGCCTGTCTTGCGCTCCCACCCTATGTTGCTTCGTTCCCACGCGTCTCGTCCTCCCCTTCTCCCGTCGCCTCCTCCGTCCTCCCTTGTTGTTGCGCCCCCCCCGCTGTCCGACTACCTTCGTGCCGCTCGTCCTCTCGTTCCTCGGGTCCTTGCCTCTCTCGTTACCGACCCGTCTGTTCCGGTCTCGTGCCTTGACGCTCTTGTCGCTGCTGTCGCTGACTTCGCCTCTACCCGCCGCCTTGACTACGCCACCGCTCTGGTCTCTGACCCTGCCGGTCCTCCGTCTGTCGGGGGTGCTCCTGCCCTTGGCAGTGACGTCCTGGAGGACCGCCAGTTCGAGCTTGCTTTCCTCTCGGAGGCTGCTCCTCATCTCTGTTCCATGCTGCTAGTCCCTGAGGGTGACCCAGACGCTTTCGACATCCCGACCCCTCGCACTTACGCTGAGGCGACTTCGGGACCCTGGGCCTCGCAGTGGATAGCTGCCATGGAGCAGGAGATGGCATCTTGGAGATCCACCGGCACCTTCGTCGACGCAGTTCCCCCACCTGGGGTGAACGTAGTTGATGGCCGCTGGCTCTTCAAGGTGAAGCGCCCTCCTGGAGAGCCGCCTGTCTTCAAGGCGCGCTATGTGGCTAGAGGCTTCAGTCAGCGCGAGGGGGTGGACTTCTTCCAGACGTTCGCTCCGACCCCGAAGATGACTACTCTTCGGGTTCTGTTACACCTAGCTGCTCAGCGTGACTACGAGCTTCACTTCCTCGACTTCTCCACTGCCTTCCTTCAGGGCAGCCTACACGAGCAGGTCTACCTGCGTCGCCCTCCGGGCTTTACTGGCACCTTCCCTCCTGGGACCCAGTGGCTCCTGCGGCGCCCCGTCTACGGCCTGCGCCAGGCTCCCCGTGAGTGGCACGACACTCTCCGTGCTACCCTTGCTGACCTGCAGTTCTTTCCGTCTTCCGCAGACCCTTCACTCTTCGTTCGTGCTGGCCAGACTCCGTTCTACATCCTTGTTTACGTCGACGACCTGGTCTTTGCCACGGCAGACAGGGACGCACTGGCCTCCGTGAAGGCAGAGCTGCTGAAGAGACACACCTGCACTGACCTTGGAGAACTGCGCCGTTACCTTGGCTTGCAGATCTCCAGGGACAGAGCTGCGCGCACCATCACCCTGACTTAGTCACACTTGGTGCGCCAGGTCCTTCAGAGGTTCAGCCTTCAGTTCTCCTCTGCACAGCCCACCCCTCTGCCTGTAGACCACAGACTCTCCGCTCCAGTGTCTGAGGAGTTGGTAGAGCCCAGCGGCCCCTACGCAGAGCTGGTGGGTTGCCTCATGTACCTGATGACTTGCACTCGCCCAGATCTCGCATACCCTCTCAGCATCCTGGCGCGCTTTGTGGCCACAGGCAGACACCGACCGCAGCACTGGTCTGCCGCTAAGAGGGTTCTGCGTTATCTTGCTAGTACATCGGGCATGGGGTTAGTGCTTGGAGGACACGGGCCAGTGGTCCTTACTGGACACACAGACGCTTCGTGGGCAGACGACGCTGAGACACTCAGGTCTACCCAGGGCTACTGCTTCAGCCTTGGCTCAGGTGCCGTCTCGTGGAGAGCTACTCGCTCCTCGTCTGTTGCGCAGTCCAGCTGTGAGGCTGAGATCTACGCTGGTGCCATGGCGGCACAGGAGCTCCGCTGGCTGACCTTCTTGCTCACTGACTTAGGTGAGCGGCCTAGCTCTGCCCCGGTCCTGTTCGCTGACAACAGGGTCATGATCCTCCTGTGTCAGGAGCCTCGACTCGAGGGCAGAGCGAAGCACATTCAGCTGCGGTACTTCCTCCTGCGTGAGCTACAGCAGCGACGTCAGGCTCGCGTAGTACACTTGGCCTCAGGTGCCAACACAGCTGATATCTTTACGAAGGCGCTTGCGCCTAAAGATCATCAGAGGCACTGTGTACAGCTTGGTCTAGTTCCTGTCGCTTCTCACTTGCTAGGACCTTGACTTGTACTGTCCTTTATATGTATACTCAGACTGGACTTGTGTCCTCTCCCAGTGGCTGGACTAGTAGTGCCGCCCTGGTCTTGTTCTTGCCTTGTCTGTACTCCTTCTGACTGGTCTCTCAGACCCTTGTCTCAGAGGTTGGACTAGTAGTGCTGCCCTGAGCTGCTTGTTTAGGGTATTCCCCTATGCAGTCTAGGGGGTGTGTCAAACATCTGTATTTGTCATGTTTGTATAGACTGTATAGGGTTACCTCTTAGAGGGTACAACACTTAGGTATATTTGTGTGTACTCTCACTTTACCATCATTAAAATTCCAATTCTGATAGGGGATTCGAAATTGTCAGTGAAGGGGGAATCGAAATTGTCGGTAAAGGGGGAAATTCTCGGGGGGGGCTGAAACCGTTGGGCCAGGGGGTTACGATATTGTGGGGGAGACAGGAAAATCATATTGTTTTTCCTCGTTAGCAGCTGCTCCGCACCCTTATGGGCAAATAGGGCATGTAACACTCGAATTCATTTTGCATTTTACATAACACATGGGCGTTATATTTTTCCGGACCACTGTTAACACCCACTCATTTTTTTAGTGAATTTTCATATCCACCATAGGGTGTTATATCCGGGGGATTACGGTAAGCGTTTCTGAAGTGTAACACTACACTCGAAGAAGATCACAACGGGTACGCGAGTCAACGGAGGTTACACGAGGGGATGGACAAAGAACGCGAAGGGACTCGAAGGGTCGCAACTGGAGGTTGCGACTGACCGTTACAACAGCGCGGACGGTAACCGAAGCGACAATCGAGTCGCTGTGCGACTCGATAACCGCTCCTGCAACTGTATTCTACAACTGCTTTACTTTCCTATTTTCTATATATTGCTGTATGCTTGTTTCTTTAATCAATCACTTGTTCTCATATACTAGTACAAGGGTTCACCTACTCAACTTCCGCTGCACTACTCAAGTCTTTTACAACTGGGACTTAGTCTCTGGAAAGATCCTAAGGGCTTTTCTCAGCCCAACATGGTATGAGAGCTGGTCAGAGACCAAACTTCCAGCAACTACGCTCTATCTACAATCTGCAATTCAACGACTTCATTGATTACAAGTCATGGACAGCAAGGGCAAGAAAACTACAGGCTCACCCAGCGCCCAAGACACTCAACCCGGCAACTCTGGATTGCACACTTCAGGACTGCAAACCGAGACCGGCGCTGCTCAAGAAACAACAGGAAGAGCACAGGAAATGGTGACCCCATCACCCTCTTCAAGCGTGGATCCGAACCTTATGGAAAGGTTCTTCAGCTTCATGTCGCACTTCGACCAGCAGCAGCAGACAAGGACACCTGCGCATTCAATACAGAGCAACGGAGGAAACATGGGATTAGCGCCGATGAGCCTTGACAACTCATCGTTTGGACGACACAATCAAGCGCCTACCTTTGCGCCTTATCACTCTTCACCGGGGACATTCGAGTTCATGCCGCCCCGTGCCCAACCAACAGCAGCTGCATCACAACAGACACCAAACGAGATTTTGAGTCTCCAGGCGCAGTTTTCACACGTAATCAAGTTACAGACATCCTCACCGTTCAACGGACACGATTTCTTTACCTGGAGCTTTGAGTTCGAGCTGCTGATGGAGGCTGCGCACCTCTTGGGATACTTCAACGGGTCCCTGTCATTTCCAAGCAACGGCACTGCAAAAGAGCAAAAAATATTTACTTATCAGTCGCTGCTGGCGTACACAGTTCTCTTGCGGAACCTGTCACCACAAGAACAGCAGAGCATCAGAACGTATCGGAGCTATGGAAACTCCGCGGAACTCGCATGGCATCATCTCAAGTGTCTCTATCAAGCAAACGACAGCGTGACACAAAGCAGACTCATGCAACAGCTGACAACAATACAGATGAAGACCGGGGAAAAGGCAATGCAGTATATGAGTCGATGCCAGACTCTCCGCGACCGCCTGCTTCGGTGCGGAGGAACAATCACTGAGGAAAGCTTCGTGATGCTTGTCCTCGCAGGGCTCGGGCCAGAATGGAGAACCACACGCTCGCTTCTTCGCGCCCACGGAAGGATCTCGGAGATGCACCTCTGCGCCGAACTTCATGCTGAACAAAAGGAGATGGACCTGTTCGAAGAAAGACAACCAAGGAAGCAGCAGCAGTTAGTTTTCTACACTCAACGAAGGAACGACAACAACTACAATCGACGCGGCAAACAAGATCAACGCGACAACAGAGGACTCACCATCGTGCCGCCGTTCTGCCACAACTGTCAAACATCCGGACATTCCAAAGTCAACTGCATACGTCCTCGCGTCTATCGTCCAGCAGACCCACAAGTCGCTTCCACTCAAGAAAGTCCTCCAAGGCGTTCTTCCACATCTGCACAAGGGACACCGAACATCATCAACTGCATGGTACACATCGACATTTGCGCACCCGGATCACCACCCACTTACGCGCCAGACGAAGAAGAATTTCCGCCGCCGCGCTCACAAGGACTTCAGGTCAACCCGACATACGCTGTGGTCGCCAACGCCGAACCCACCGGGCGAAACACCTGGTTCTTGGACAGCTGCTGCGGTCAACACATGTGTTCTTCCGGACGCTTCGTGCAACGAGAGCGACGCCTCAACCGCGACGTCATCATCACCGTCGCCAACAACGAGAACCTGAAAACAAACAGACAAGGAGTGGTTCAGTTACAGTCCATGGAAACAAATGTCATCCTGCAACTCAACAAGGTTCTAATCGTCGACAACTTGGGATACAATCTGCTAAGCGTCAGTCAGCTAATGGCAAAAGGAATTCACCTAGAGAGCGACTCGGACTCCAACGAGTTTCGCCTTTACCACGGGAAGGGCGGCCTCTTCATCGATCGTGCTCTCCTGAAGTCAGGTGTCTTCGTGTTGGACTTCGTCCCCGACCGCGGTACTGCCGACAGTGATGGCATCGTGTCGTTCGCCGCCTGGACACACCCGCCGGATCTTGACCCCGACTTCAACCCCGACGGATTCTGGTACTCCAACACCATACCTGCAGCAGAGAGAACACGAGCGTTAGCAGTCATCAGACAAGAAAGACAAGTACCAGCAAGCATCTCTTCCCAGACATCACCTACAGTAGCAGCAGCAGGACCCAGCCAAGTACCATCGCCAGCGATCCGTGGACCGCCAACCGAAGCAGATCAACTTATGCCCATCAAACGCGAAGTCTGCCGAAGTCCCGCCACGGTCGTCGTGTTCTTCTCCAACACCGACATATACCACCGCTCGCCCGGCCATCGCGCTCCCGACGACATCTGGCACCAACGCCTCGGACATCCTGCAAACAGTACAATACTGCAAACCATAAGACCCA
Source organism: Closterium sp. NIES-67 (assembly GCA_027943415.1). Lineage (NCBI taxonomy): Eukaryota > Viridiplantae > Streptophyta > Zygnematophyceae > Desmidiales > Closteriaceae > Closterium > Closterium sp. NIES-67. The sequence continues at coordinate 146,436 of BQMB01001866.1, forward strand.
CGGCACCAGTGCGTGGGAAAGGCTGTCAAGGCTTCAAGGGCTGGGAGCGTGAGGCACTGGTGAACCCACGGCACTTGGCAGCCATGCGAGGGGGACTGAGAGAAGAAAGAGGAGGTGTGAGAGGAGAGAGAGGGACGCGCGCATGGGAATGAATGCATGCTAAATCAAACTACACGCCAAGGCCATGCAGGCGACCGCCAAGCACCATGGGCTGCCACGCCCTCACTTCACCACTCAACTCCAACCCCCCATCCACCTCTCAGCCCCCCACGCACCAGTGACTAGGGCCGTCATAGAATGAATAGAAAAAGCGACGAAGACAACAAGAGGAGAAGGGTAAGAGTACTTAGCCGTTTGGGTACGTAATTGAAGCGGACGTAGCAGCAGCGCCACCACCGCTGTCAGCAGCAGCACCACCGCCAGCAGCTGCAGCGCCAGCAGCAGCACCGCCAGCCGTAAAAGCAGCACAAGGACGCCGCAGCAGCGACACCACCGCCAGCAGCAGAATCGGTGGCACCATCAGCAGCACCATCAGCGGCACCACTGGATGGTTGTAGCAGCAGCAGCACTCCCAGCAGCACCACTCCCAGCAGCAGCACACGCGACCTTGAGTGAGAGGGGGGGTGCAGTGGTCAGCAGGGCGACCAGGAGGCAGTCACACCGCTGTGCGTCATCCCACCATCCTTCCTCCACGCACAAGGCAGGGACGAGAGGGAAGGACACGCCGTCGCGATCGTCACCAGCAGAATCGGAGGCACCGTCAGCAGGAGAATCGGAGGCACCGTCAGCAAGAGAATCGGAGGCACCGTCAGCAGGAGAATCGGAGGCACCGTCAGCAGCACCGTCAGAAGCACCATTTGCAGCACCATCCACAGCTCCACTGTCCGCCCTCCACGTCACCGTCCGAAGACGCCATCGCGATCGTCAGCCTCAGAAAACGCCGTCTCAATCGTCGCCGTCAGTAGCAGGACGCCGCAAGACTTTGATCGTCGCCATCGGAAACGCCACCTCGGTCGTCACCAGAAGCCGCCGTTGCGATTGTTACCGTAAAAAAACGTCGCCTCGATCGTCGCCGTCAGAAAACGTTGTCGCGATCGTCACTGTCGAAAACGCTGTCGCGGTAGTCAGCCTCAGAAAACGCAGTATCAATCGTCGCCGTCAAAGAACGCCGTCGCGATCGCAACCGTGGGGAAACGGCGTCGGGATTGACGCCGTTATAAAACGCCGTCTCCGTTGTCACCGTAAAAAACGCCTTCGTGACGGTCGCGAAGTTTTCGTCAGAAGCCTTCGTGGCTGTCGGCGTCAGCGGTGACCGCTGCTCTTCGCCACGGTGGCGAGCCTCGACGAACCGTCAGGTGGCGAGCCATCTCTATAAGACGAGGCAGCGGTGAAAGTGCATAGTAAGACGAGGCAGAGCGGCAGAAGTACTGCGACGGTCGACGGTCACCATGATGGGTTGTTCTGGACTGAGGTACAAGAACAGAGACCTTATGAGGTACTAGATCGGATATCGAGATTATGGTAAAGATTAACGGTCATTGATCGATGATAGAACAGCAGGTGGCGACAGCCATGGATTGCGAGGATAGCCACCTTATGGATTCCGAGAGTCTACCAATGAACTGCTTCGAATGAGTAGAATAGCGCTGCTCTGGAAGCTCCAGATGCCTACAATAGAGATGATCCGCTCGAATATATTAGAGATGAGAATTAACGTGACGTTAAGACTCTGAACGCGATTAAGCGTCAAACTTAGTTACTGAGCGGACGACATGGATTGCGAGGAAACGAACGGAACCTAGAGAGGTACTCCGAGTGACTTGATAACATATTAAGATACTAAGATGAAGATTAGAGCTACGACTGAGACTACGATATAGACCTAACAACCGCTTGGCGATGGCATGTCAGGCGACAGCCATGGATTCCGAGGTAACGAGCCAACCTAGGAATGCTAGAGAATGGACTTAAGGAAATGAAAATCGGGTCAGTGCAGTGAGAGAGTTTCAGAGGAGCACCAGAGTGGAACGAGGGAGACTCAGAGCGGTTGAGAGGGATTCAGAGAAGCAAAGAGGGAGAAGTTCGGGAATCCGGGAAGACGAGGGGGAGGCGAGGCAGGAACATGGCGGAAGCCGAGGGGAGGCGCGGAGGGTTGCCTTCCGCTTCTGCATGATTGGAGGTGTCGGCAACGAGGGCAAGTCGGCCAACAAATCCCACTCAAACTGCTTGCCGAGTTTCGCAAATGCGTGGGTTACAGTCGCCAGTTGTGAAAATGTTTAGCGACACGCATGACTGACTTCGGTGAGCAAACTTGAAAAATCCCGCTTGGCGGAAGCCGCTGGTTCTGGGCCTTTGCGCGCGAAAACGCGCGGGCGTTGCGCACAATGCCCAGATTCGCGCACCTGACAGACCACATGTCTTGCATCCAGCATGGTAAATGCATCTCAAATTGATCTAAGGGCTGAGCATCTCTCGATGATTGTGATTCGTTCGCCATGCCCTCGGATTGTATGGTACTGGATGCCATGGCTCGAACCGCCGTTGACCTGCTCCGATGTCAGAGGTCAAGTTCAAATCTGCGCTGACTTTCAAACATGCTGGACGAGGCCATCAGTGCTGCTTGTTCTGGCTAACACCAGGCACTGTCACACCTATTTCACACCAGTTTTCCAAAGTTAATCACCTTAATGATTGGATGAAAATGAAAGTATATGATTTGTCATGGCAGAAGCAATCTTGACTAAGCATGGCGAAAGTTCGCCATCCATGCACTTCAGCAAACCAGCTTCCCAAGATGCCACCTGTATGACGTATCCTACGTGTTTAGTATGATGTCTGAGAAAGTCGAGTTCTATTACCAAAATGAAGGCACATTTGAATATAGTAATAGAATCAGACGACAAACCCACCCTACACCGACAATCTACACTATATTCTACATTACACGTGGTAATCTTGCATGTTGCCGGCCGAGCTACCACATCCTGGTGCAGGCCTTGACACGCACATTGGCCAGTCGAGAGCCATCCATGCCCGAGCAGATGGTGCTGCAAGAAGCAGGAGGGGCAATACACCCCACATGCCCATCCCTTATGCACCTTGCCGATTGATCCCATCAGCACCATGTGTGCAGGCATGCATGCATCCATGCCCGCACCCATGGCAGGGCTGGCAGCTGCAGGAGGCATGCGGCCCACATCCCATGATCACCACCATGAGCCTCCACATCCACAACCCTCTTTGCTGGGCTCTAGGCTCAAGTATCCCCTCACATGGCATACCATGGGATGATGCACCATGGGATGATGCACCATGTGATGATGCACCATGCGATGATGCACCATGGGATGATGCACCATGGGATGATGCACCATGGGATGATGCACCATGGGATGATGCACCATGGGATGATGCACCATGGGATGATGCACCATGGGATGATGCACCATGGGATGATGCACCATGTGATGATGCACCATGCGATGGTGCACCATGGGATGATGCACCATGGGATGATGCACCATGGGATGATGCACCATGAAATGATGCACCATGGGATGATGCACCATGGGATGATGCACCCATGGTATGATGCACCCATGGTATGATGCACCCATGGGACACATGGCTCACCATACACCAAATAGCATCAGCAGCACCACCGTCACTACCAGCACCAGCACCGGGGAAGGTGGAGAGTAGTGGGGGTGGTGGGGTAGTGTGGCAGAGGGAGGGCGGAACCCATTGCCTGGGTCTCAGCTTACCCAATGGGGGGATCACCACCCCCTTGCCACATTGCAGCACCACCAACACAACTCCCCACCACCACCGTCTATAACCACTCCCCACCCTCCACAACATCACCATCACCACAACAACTTCCCACCACCACCATCTCTCACCACCTTCCCTCCTCACCACCACCATCACCATCTCTCACCACCACCACGTCCCACTGCCCCATCCCGGTCCACTTCAAGTGGCTGTGTGGGAGCATGAGACGGGTGAGTGGCGCTGTGTGAAAGGGAGGAGCCCAGCCAGCCACCACTGCACCGCACTGCACTGGCAGAGGGGCAGGGCCTGTGGCACCAGGTGAGGAGTGGTGATGGTGGTGGTGCTGGTGGGGAGTGGTGATGGGCGGTCAAGGTGAAAGGCTGAGGTGGTATTGAGCTCTGGCTGAGGAGGGAGAGAACCCCCAGGGTAAGCTGAGACCCAGGCAGGAAAAGGAGGTTCAGAGCACCAGAGCAAGGCAAGTGAGAGGCACGCCACCACCACCACCGCCCCTTCTCACCAGCACCAACACCACCAATCCAAGCCACCACCAGCACCACCCCTTCTCTCACCAGCACCCCTCCACACCACCACCAGCACCACCCCGACTCACCACCACCCCTCCACACCACCACCCTTTCTCAACACCAACCCTCCACGCTACCAGCAGCACCAGCACGACCACACCCATCTCGCCCCACCCACCATACCCTCAACCGCCAGCAGCAGGAGCAGCATGCAGCACAGACCCCTTAGAAGCAGCACCGGCAGTACCCATTGCGCTGAGGCGCCAAGTGAGGCAGGAGGCAAGCACACGGTAAGCCCAAGATCCAATTACCCCTCACCGGCGTGGCAAGAGCTGGCTCGCGCGAGACAGAACCATTCGGCCGCAATGGTTCTGCCATGGGCCCATTATGCATTAACGCGCGGGTATTGCGATTGGACACAGAGTGCTTGACACGTGTACTTGCTCTGCCTCACCCAACCCCCATTGCGTATAGTACTGAAGGCGCTGCCCCCGGAAGCCTGTCCCCACCCTGCCCCACCCACCCACCTCCATCCCCTCCCCCACGCCTTCAGCTTACCTCACTTACCACCGCCATGCACAGCCAAGGGATGAGAAGCTGCTGGGGGAAGGGAGGGGGGTGGGGGGTGTGAGCGACTCTCCTATGCTCCCCTTCTTGCCCCAGGGCACCAAGGGGTGGGAAGCTGCTGGGGAGAAAGAGGAGGGGGGGGTGAGAACTCTCCTCTGCTCCTCACCTTGCTCCAGTCCAGGGCACCAAGGGGTGGGCAGCTGCTGAGGGCGGCAGGGAGGCGAAAGAGGAGGGGAATGAGGGGAATGTCGCCATACCTGCACCTATACCATACCTGCACCTAAACCATACCTGCACCTAAACCATACCTGCACCTATACCATACCAAACCTGTACCATACCTGCACCTATACCATACCAAACCTGCACCTCGCTCACACCCCCTAGCCCGCCCTCTAACTGCCCTCGGCTATTCTGCTGCCCAGCTGCCCTGTATCCGCTGCTGCTGCTGCTGCTGCCACTGCACCACTGCTGCTGCACCGCTGCCGCTGCACCGCTGCCGCAGATGGCACAGATGGCAGCACTTCTCCCAGACTTCCCGTGTGCGTCCCTGCACGGCCACAGGGGAGGGGCGTGAGGGAATGTCGGTGTTGACCCCACGCCCCTCCCCTCCACCTGCAATGCACACACACAGCAGTGGTGAGTGTGCATGGCATGGCAGCAAGCACAAGCCACGGCCTGGAAACTGCCAAGGCTGGAAGAACAAGGGAGGGGCCACTGGTGGAGCCACGGCCACACGCCACAGACCCCAAGGGAACCTGAGGGGTGTACCTGCACCTGGGGGGGGGGGGGGGGGTGGTAACCTGCACCTACGGGGGGAAGGGTACCTGCACCTAGGGGGGGAAGGGTACCTACACCTGAGAGGGTTACCTGCACCTGAAGTGGAGGGGTCTGTGGCATGTGAGTCGGGCCAAAGAATGGCATTGATTTCAAGGGGAAGGGAGTGCAAGCACGTGCAAAGAGAGAGGGAGAAGTGAAACGAGCAGCAGCGACATTGCAGGGCTGGATCCAGGTAGCGTGAAAACGCTTACTGCGTCTGGTTTGCTGCAGGTGAGTGCAGGCAGGGGCAGGCAGGTACGGAGCACATGGAGGCAGCAGGCGTCCCAGCCAGCAGGCGGCAGGCGGATGCCACAGCAGGGGGAGCAGAGAGTGGCACGCACGTGAGCTCCTGCAAAGGGGGAGGGGGGGAAGGAGGCGAACCGGGGGGGGGGGGGGGGGGGGGGGGGGAGGGAGGGGACTGTGCAAGTGAGTGGGATGGAAACGCGGGCGTGGAAGGGGATGGGTGTATGCGAGCGCGGCGAGATGGAGGGCTGCCGGTGGAGGCACAGAGGCAAGCCACAGACCCAAGAGAAGGTATATCTGCAGTGAGGGCTGTACCTGAAGGCTTAACCTGGGGGGGGCTTTACCGGCAGTAAGGGGGGTCTGTGGCTTGCACACTGCGCTTCCACCAGCAGCACCGTTTTGTGAGGAAAGGCAAGCGATGGCAAGAATCCAAGGCGAGAAGAGGCGTGCAAGGGTGGGTGAAGGGAGGAACGAGCACTTAGCTGATGCTGTGAGAGCGCACAGAAGGCAGGCGATGCAGCACGAGGAGAGGTGCCTTCAGCTGCCGCCAGGTGGTTGACGCACACCCCCAGGTGCTTGCTTGCTGCCCTGCCTCCGTGCAAGGGTGACCTAAAAGGAGGGAGGGGAGGTGTTGTAGGAGGAAGGGAGAGAAGAGAGAAGTGAGTGCAGCGAAGGGAGAGCCCACTATAACAGAACCAGAAAGTGACCGAGCAGGCATTGCAACAGAAGGAAAGGGGCTTACCTTAAACAGCCGAGCCCACCCCGGATACTACCCCTTGCTTGCAGCACAAGGCAGCGCTCCTCCCAGCCGTCCCATGTGCGCCCCTGCACGGCCACAGGGGAGGGGCGTGAGGGAATGTCGGCGTTGACCCCACGCCCCTCCCCTCCACCTGCAATGCGCACAAGCAGCAGCAGTCAGTGCCATGGCATGCATAGCAACCGAAATGAGGAGTTGCATAACTGGAGAGTAATTGGAAGGGAGGGGCCACTGGTGGATGCACGACCACAACCACAGACCCCCCAGGGGACCTGCACTGGCTGAACCTGAGGGGATACCTGAGGGGATACCTGAGGGGATACCTGAGGGGATACCTGCACCTGAGGGGGTTACCTGGAGTAGGGGGTCTGTGGCATGTGAATCGGGCCTCAAGCAGTGGCATAATTTGAAGGGCAAGGAAGCAAAAGCTGAAAGGCACAAGCACTGGCAGGGAATGCGACACATAAGGCCTGGTGTAGGTAGGGAGGTTTACTTTGCTTACCACGCCGCAGCAGCAGCAGCTCTAGCGAGGGCGTTGGAAGAGCGGCCATGGTTGGGGAACGGACAGCGACGAGAGCATCACCCCAGCAGTCCCGGCACTTGAGTTCCTGCAAGGGAAGGGAGGGGGGGACGGGGGGAACGAGAGGGATGCAAGTAGAAATAGAATGAGTAGGCCTCGAATGCTGGAGTGGGGGTAGAGGGGATGGATGCATGCGTGGTAAAATGGAGAAACAGCCAGGGGAGGGGCTACTGGTGGAGGCACGGCTACTAGTCACAGACCCGAAGGCTTGAACCTGCTGTTACCTGCAGTGGGGTTAGCTGAAGGCTTAACCTGAGGGGGGGATGTACCTGCAGTAAGGGGGGTGTGTGGCCCGTACACCGTGCAGCCACCAGTGGCACCGTTTTACGGGAGAACAAAACGAGGTCGAGGCAAAAGCGACAAAGCATGCAAGAGTGCGTGAGCGGAGGAAGCAACGACTTAGCTGATGGTGGTGGGAGAGCGCGCAAAAGGCAGCTGAGGTGGCAGGCGGTGCTCGTCTTGTGCCGTCAGGTGCTCGTCTTGTGCCGTCAGGTGCTTGTCTTGTGCCGTCAGGTGCTTGTCTTGTGCCGTCAGGTGCTTGTCTTGTGCCGTCAGGTGCTTGTCTTGTGCCGTCAGGTGCTCGTCTTGTGCCGTCAGGTGCTTGTCTTGTGCCGTCAGGTGCTTGCGTGCTGCTCCCCTCCGTCCCCCGCTGCTCCTTGCAAGCAGCGACCAAGTGACCTGCCAAGGGGAGAGGGGCGAGGGGGGTGGGGGAAAGAGAAGGACGGAGCGAAGTGAGGCGAGGGGATAGCAGCAGAGGCGTGCGCTGCAGCGCTGGCACGTGCAGCATGCCTTGGATCAACGCCAGCGCCTGGTGCATCCCCTGAAGCAGCTCCCACACCTGGGGGAGGGGGAGAGGGGAGGCGGGGAAGCGGGGGGAGGGGGGGGGGGGGTCGCCCATGGCGCACATGCACAAGCAGGCAGCAGCGAGGGAGACAGAGATGAGGAGGGGACTGGACGCGTGCACGCAGCGACGACTGTAAGAATAACTAATAACGCCTAACCCGCTAGCAACTGACTCTATGCAAGCGGCTCAAGCAAGCGCGGCGAGCCATGGGCTTCCGGGGAGGAGGGGATGGGAGGGGGGTGGGTGGGGGGGATGAGCAATCGCAGTGACGAGGGGAAGACACGAAAACTTAGCGCAAGCAGAAAGTAAATGCCAAGGCAGGGAGGCGGCTTTACGAATTGATTAGAGTACTTAGCTGGGCGTGTAAGGCTGGAGTACGAAGCAGGAGCGACGGCGTTGGAAGTCGCTCGCTGATGGCTGCAGGGAGCCTCTTCGTTGAGCTGGTAAAAAAGCGGTCGTTGAAGTTTCTTGACTCCGTCCCCCGCGGCTCCTTGCAATCGGCGACCAAGTGACCTGCCAAGGGGAGAGCGGGCGGGGGGAAGAGGAGGAGAGCCAAGTGAGACGAGGGGAAAAGCAGCAGCGGCGTGCGCTGCAGCGCTGGCACGAGCAGCACACCTTGGAGCAACGCCAGCGCCTGGTACACCCCCGGAAGCAGCTCCGACACCTGGGGGAGGGGGAGAGGGGAGGAGGGAGGGGAGGGGGGGTGGCCCATGGCGCACAAGCACGAGCCAACGGCAGCGAGGGGAGACGGCGAGGAGGAGGAGACTCACGCGTGCACGCAGCGACAGGTCTAAGTCTAACAACGCCTAACCCGCTAAGGACTGGACCCTATGCAGGCGGCTCAAGCAAGCGCCGCGGCCATGGGCTCCCGGGGTGGAGGGGATGGGAGGGGGGTGGGGACGATGAGCAATGGAAGTGACGAGGGGAACAACAGCAAGATTTGCGGAATCCGAAGGTCAATGCGAAAGCAGTGAGGCGGGTCGACGGATTGAATCGGGTACTTAGCTGGGCGTGTTTGGTCGGAGTAGAAGCGAGGCAGAAGCGACGGCGCTGGAAGTCGCTCGCTGACGGCGCACACAGAGCGAGTCAGAAGGCCGTAGGGAGCCTCTTCGTTAAGCTGGTAAAAGAAACGGTCGTTGAAGTTTGTTGACTTGGGGCGACGTGTATCCCTCCCTGCAGCAACATGCACCACGAGAGTTAGAATCAGGAAAAAGCGAAACCAAAACAGAGAAATGTCGTCTGACCATAATCTGTTGACGTCTCAGGAACTTACCGCTGAACGATCTTGCACGCAGCATCATGCCATATGGAAGTAGCGGCTTGACACGGACGAACAGCAGAGACGAACTTGTGATCAACGTCCCCCCACGCTTAACGCGTGAGCTCCAGATCTTGGTTGTACTTCAGCGTTGAGCAGCAGAGATAAGAACCTGAACATTGCATAGCGAGTAGTAAGTCCACAGTGGAAGGGCCGAAAAGGGAAAAAACAAAAAGGAAAAATGAATGGCAGGAGAGGTAACGCTGTCGCTTGGAACTTACCATATGGCAGAGCGTCCGCGAATATTAAAAAGCATCTTCGTGTTGAAAGAGACGAGAGCCACGTTGAGGAGGCGGAGACGCGAAGCACGACGGCGCAGTAGCTGCAAACAGAGATGGCGGACGAGAAATGAGGCGAAATGCCTCGGCTGAGGGAAGTTCTAGTCCCGTGAGGGGCACTCTACGGCTGGGAATGTTGGAGATGACAAATTGGAATGAGGCGAAATGAGGCGAAATGCCCCAAGGAACAACTCCAGGCTCACTTTCCCGTGGACGAAAGTGCCCCAAGGAACAACTCCGTTTGATTTGAGAAGTGGGAGGGAAGGATCTAGGACCATCAGATCTATTCAAGCGAATCTCGTTGTACGGTCTGGATTGAAGTAAGGAATTCAGTGGACGACATTAAGGCTCCGGATCGCCTTTTTTGAACCAATTAGCGTGAGTCCCGCTCGAATTTCGTGAAAAACTTCACGTTTCCCGCTCAAGGAATGGACGTTGATATTGGACAAAAGGGCGGAGGGATATAGGGCCGTTGGATCGCTTCAACGGGATTTGATGAACGCCTGAGATATGCGAAGAGTAGCTCGCCCAGTAATTCGCCAAAACGAACGTTAGCTATGAAGATAAGGGAGCACTGGCTACCATTGGATCAGATGGAGATCTGGGTCTGAACGGTGTAAGATTGAGCCATGGGCTCAGGTGGATCTGAGATGTGAAGGGGTCTTTGCCTGATTTGACGAAGACTTGTGTAACTTTGCGAAATCCCTGGCGACAAGCCTCTATCAGAGAGCTTTCCTAGTGGAGGGGGATTGGTTGCCGAAAACAGATCCCAGCGTGACGGTGACCAAGGGTTACCAGTCGCTGGGCCAGCTGTCTCTCGAGCCAGTGGGGGAGGGGTAAGAAAGTGAGGGGGAGGGCTGGTGTACACCATGGACTGAAAAGAGTGGGGCAAGAGCTGAATGTGCTGGTATAAAAAAACATATTTAGCCAACTTTTCATTGTCCTTATCTCGCACTGATTCGCCGATAGGTCCAGAAGTTTTCCCAGATTTTTTTTTTCTGCGTATGTAGGTTTTGATTGTCTCTATCAGAGCCTTGTTTATTACTTCCTATAATAACCTTATCCGTGTTCACGGCATTATGACACAAGAATCACATTCAGACTTCACCGTAATCGATAGGCGCTGTATTTTTCCGAGAAATTCGCGTTTTTACCCCTTGCGTTGAATGTATGTCGTGAAATGCACGCACGTTTAGAAACATTTGCACCTTCACAAATCATACGGGAGGATATGATCTCGTCGAGTGCGGTGTAGATTCCGCTCCGGTAGCGGAACCACCCTCGCATGGTTTTGGCAGACCAGGCGCCCCTGCACGAGCCACCTATTGATGTTCGTCATTTCGCTACGGTAGTGCCAGGGGCAGCAGCTGACCCTTGTTGACGACAGCTGACGTCTTCGCTGAGTCCAACTCTCTCACTTTCGTGACGGCATGACGCGCGCCAACCAGCCCTCACCAGAAAGTTCCGTCTCGGTCCGTTCAGGTTCCTCCCACCTCCGGCGTATTGGTTTGAGCTGATCGATTTCTCGTTAATCTGTGCGGTGCTACCAGGTTATAGAAGTTCTAGCACGGTACAGAAGAACCCACGACGGTGATTCTGGCTAGCCGAATGTGTGGTTCGCTCCCCGCCTGTGATCGTCAGCAGCAGGGAGGCGCGCTCCCAGCGCGAACCGACCTGGGGGAAGTGCAATGGCTGGGAGGGAGCTGCTTGCTGTGAGTCATGTGGCTCGGCTCGTGACGTGAGAGAATCGTCGTTATGTGACTCATGACTCGTCGTGCTCCGCATATAAATATCTGCACGCCCTGTCTACCACGTCTCTCACCTTCGCATCGCATACGTCGTTTCAGAAATCCAGTATCGTTTTCCCTCAGCGATCTCAGGCTACCAAACGGCAGGTTTTGTTTAGAGCATTGCGTACGGGAAGCATCTGTCCTTTCGGAAAGGTCACCGCCGCAACTTGACGAATAATCCAGGAATCGTCTCGTCCGTATCTTCAAGCAATTATCGACAGGTCGAGGAAATGGAGGAGGAGCAGCAGCAGCAGCGCGGCAAGCTTAGATCGGGTTCGTCCCGCCGGCGGCGGGAGGCGATGCGGGCCTTCCGCGCGCTGGACGCCAACGGCGACGGGATGATCTCGCAGAAGGAGCTCTCGGAGGTGCTGGAGCGGCTCGGCAGCCGCAACCCGAGGGCGGCGAAAGATTTGATCCGATCCGCGGATCGAGACGGCGACGAGATGATCGACTTCGAAGAGTTTCTGCAGGCGGCGCGGTTCAGCCACCATGGCTCGTGCCTCCGCTCCTCCCCGGGCCACGCGTCGGACACGTCGGACGAGAGCAATAGCTTAACGAATACCGCTTCAGCGAATACCTCGTGCGAGTCGGAGGAGGAAGAGGAGGAGGAGGTCGACCTGGCGAAGGCGTTTGCTGTGTTCGACCGCGACGGCGACGGCACGATCGGCGCGGAGGAGCTGCAGCGGGCCATTTGGGACCTCAGCGGCGAGACGCTGTCTGTGGCCGACTGCACGCGCATGATCGCGCGCGTGGACCGTAACGGGGATGGCCTGGTGGACTTCAGCGAGTTCTCCAAGATGATGGAAGGGGTTTTTGGATGATGGGGGGGGGGGGGGGGGCAGGGGGCCGGGGGGGATGGCTTGGCTAGCATGTGGTGCTTGTTGGATGCTGTTGAGGGGTGTTGGTTTGGGAGGCGTACTTGAGGGACTCAGGCAGGGAGTATCCCACCCACCAGAGCTGGCTCACGGTGTAGCAAGTGCTGTGTAAATATGTTCATACTAGAATGTCAGTTCACGTTTCCTTGCCATACCATGCTTTGATTGATGTCCTATTTTCTCCAATGCCAAGCACAGGCCATAGACACCTAAACAATGCACGACAACAAGCCCATATGTGTTGAATTGAACTTGGAGTTGCTTCCACAGCCGTGTACCCCACACGTGCACAGCCAAGGGTCTGAAGTAAATCGCTCAACCAACCAGCTGCAGAGGAATCAACAGCAAGAAGCACACAGCAGCTACTGTAATTTCCATCCTCACTCACGCCCCACCCAGATGCCCTGCACTTCTAGATGTGTGACATGACACAGAGAGAGACCGTTAGGGTGTCCTGTGTCACGTCATGAGCAGCTCTGTAGCATACCGGTACAATACCACCACACCACGTGGCACAGGCAGAGAGCCCAGGCAGAGGCCCAGGCAGAGAGAGACCCAGGCAGACAGCCCAGGCCCATAGGCCAGAGGCAATGAAGCACCACAGCAGGCAGAGAGAGAGAGAAACCCAAAGCATGTTCCAGGAGCAGTGAGAGGCGCTCCTGAGGCCGACCTGGCCAGAGGTGTGTGCCCACTAGCCGCAATGCACCAGCATGCTTGAGCTGTGGTGACGGCAGGGTGCGGGAGGTGAGAGGGATGCTGAATACTAGGTGGAGGCAGAGGGGCAGGGGGGGGAACTGGGGACTGTGTGTGGTTGGTCCCGGTCAGAAGATGGGGAATCTTCGTGAGGGTGGTTGCAGGGGCTGCTGTGGGTTCTCCTGCTCCTCGTCCTGATGCCATGGGGGAAGGAGGAGGAGGGTAAGGATTATGATAAGCATGGCTTGTCACACACTGTGACGCATGGTGCACATGGGATTGGCGTGTGCAGGGAAATGGCAGGGACGGTGTGTTGAGGAAAGCAATATGAAAAAGAAAGAAAATGCACGCTGGGAAGGAGGCACGGCAAGCCCCATTGCACAGGCAGGGAAAGGAGGCATGGGCAGGAGGAGGCATGGGGTAGGGTGAGAGCGTACGAAGGATGCATCTTCCACGATGCCCAGCGGCAGGTGGGGAGGCACGGCACGGTTGTGCTGCAACACTCGCAGCTTGCCCTCCTGCACGGGGAGATGGGATGGGGGAGGGGGGGGGGGAGTGGCAGTACGGAAGGAGGAGAAAGGAAGAAGAGGAGGAAGAGGGAGAGGCGAGAGGAAAGGGTGAGAGGAGGGAAGGAGGGGGGGCAAGTGGCAGAAGCAAGCAGATGTGGGATCCTGTGCAAGGTGAGAGAGGTGTCCTTCAAGACCCATGCTGCCACAGCAAGGGCATCTGTACAGATGGAAGCACAATAGGCACCAAACTGCTCGTGCATAGGATACCTTGGTGCCGTAGACGAGCCCCCCACCAACTTTGGGATGGAAGCACGCCACATTGACCTGCACAGATGGGACCGGGAGGCGCGCACAGAGGGTTGCTGCGTAACTGAGCGCCCAACTGAGTGCCTTACACAAATCTGAGAGGGATGCAGGGCTGGTATGAAGTGATATGGTGGTATGGCTGGTACATGGTTTGGGAGAAGTGACACAGGCAGTGATGGGAGAAAAGCGCCCGAACAGGGGTGACGGGTTCGGGGTAAGAAAACATGTGTAGAGGGATAGAGTGAGAAGGAGAGGAAGTGGGAGAGAGACGAGACGGGAGCAAGGGGAGGGAGCGGAATGGGGCAGAAAGAGGGTGGGAGAGAGGGGGTGGGGAGAGTGAAGGGGGAGAATCGGAATGAGGGGAGAGGGGGAAGAGGCAGGTGGGCGGTTGAAGGGCGAGGAGTGGCTGAGGTGTGGTGGGGTGACCTCATCTTCCGCGCTGGCAAGGATTTGCACCAGCGACATGTCAGACACTCGATACACCTGCATGCCCCCATGCACGCATGCACGCGTGCATCCATGCATCCATGCACATGCACCCATGCATCCATGCACGCATGCATCCATGCATCCATGCACATGCATCCATGCATCCATGCACATGCACCCATGCATCCATGCACGCATGCATCCATGCACGCATGCATCCATGCATCCATGCACATGCACCCATGCATCCATGCACATGCACCCATGCATCCATGCACATGCACCCATGCACCCATGCACCCATGCACATGCACCCATGCATCCATGCACATGCACCCAGGCACCAAAGCAGATCACGCAGGGCAAGAGCAGCAGCAGAGCCAGCATGAGAAGCTGAAACAGGAAGACACTCCGACTCAGAGCTCACACCGGAATGCCAAAACACGGCTTGAAGCAGCGGAGGGGAAGGCAGAGAACGCAAGGTAAGGACGGGCCGGCCGGCACGCGAAAACAGCGAGTGCGTGTGGTGGTGGGTGTAGAAGTTGGGGGGGGAGTGGGAGTGGGTGGGAGAGGGGGGGACCTCGAGGATGGTGTAGACGGGCACGATGGAGGCGCCATCTGCCACGAGGCTGCGCAGCAGAGAACCGTGGCGGCGACCGTACGCCAGCAGAAGATGGCAGGACGTGGGGGAAAACTGGGGGGGGGGAAGAGGGAGAACAGGGAGAGTGAGAGCATGCAGTGAAAATAGCACGCCAGGACAGCACACGCAGGGGGGATGGGAACGGGGCGGGAACGGGACGGGGGGCGAGGGGGAACAGAAGGAAGGGTAAGGAGGGTTGTGGTGTGCTACAGGGTAAGCAAGAAGCGGAAAGCAAACGGGATGTTAGGAAACGTGCGAGAGAGTGACATGAGATCGTGTTTTGAGGCGCCTCAAAACTAGGAAACGTGCGAGAGAGTGAGATGAGATCGTGAGTGAGGGAGTGGGAATGCGGGAGTGAGATTGAGTGAGTGAGGGCACGAGCCTTTGGTTACCTGGATGGAAGTGAGGCAATGTGCTGCTCGTATGGCTCGACATGCAAGGACTTGACCGAAGCTGCAGGCAGGACAAGCAGGGACAGGAGCGGGGAGAGGAGTGGGGAGAGGAGTGGGGAGAGGAGTGGGGAGAGGAGTGGGGAGAGGAGTGGGGAGAGGAGTGTGGGGAGAGGAGTGGGAAGAGGAGTGGGAAGAGGAGTGGGGAGAGGAGTGGGAAGAGGAGTGGGAAGAGGAGTGGGAAGAGGAGTGGGGAGAGGAGTGGGAAGAGGAGTGGGGAGAGGAGTGGGAAGAGGAGTGGGAAGAGGAGTGGGGAGAGGAGTGGGAAGAGGAGTGGGAAGAGGAGTGGGGAGAGGAGCGGGGAGAGGAGTGGGGCGAGGAGCAAAAAAACAGTTATTTATTTGGATGGATCCATATGTCTTGTAAACAGGTATGATCAACACAGGAACAGGAGCGAGCAGGAAAATTGGAATGAACAAATAAAATCAACGAACGGACAGCAAAAAGAATCTCTTACAAAAGTACACAGAGAGACGCAGGGAAACAGGAGGTGAAGCAGCAGGAAGCAGAGAGAGGAGGGCCTACTCGAGCCCCAAGAAGGGCCTCTGTAGGCCCCGGACCGCCTAGACCAGCTAATCTGTCCATATTTCCTTACCTTGCCAGAATGCCTAGCCTGTACCCAGGTTCCAGCAATACAAAGGACCGCTTGGAGATGGATGAAGGGCACTGCACTATTGAGAGCAGAAGGTTGGCGAGCAGGGAGGGAGGGCAACGTACGTGGCATCTTCAAGCGAGTACACCCTGAGCTCATAGATGACCTGATGCGCCACTGCTGCATTGCTGCTGCTGCTGCCAGCACCCGCACCCCCACCACTGCCACCACCCCGACCACCCCCTCCTCCCGTCCCTCCCCCCCCTCCTCCTTGCTCAAAGTTCCCGCCACCACTCGCCCCCGCGTCTGTTCCTCCTCTTGTCCGCCGTATCGCATTGCCACCCACTCCTGCTGCTGCTGCCCCTGCACTTGCTGCGCCTCCTCTACCCCCCTCCACAGCTGCACTCCCCCCACCTGCACCTCGCCCCCCTGGCTCGTTACCCCCTGCTGCTGCACTCCCAGTCGTTCCCTCTGCTCTCCCGCCCACTGCTCTCGTTGCTGCTCCCCCTCCTGCTGACCCTGAAGCCTCCGCTGCTCCTGCTGCTGTGTTTCCAGAAGAGCTGGCGCCAGCAGCAGCACTAGCAGCAGCAGCAGCAGCAGCGGCGCCTCTTCCCGTGACCCAAGCTGCCAGTCGGGATGTGGCTGTGGTGACAGCGCCCATCCCCCCTCCCACGGCCAGACCCACCGCCCCACTCACCCCTGCCAGCCCTGCTCCAATCCCCCCGCCCCTCCATTCGCCCCCCTTCCACTGCCCATGTCCCGGCTTCTGGCACCAGCAGCAGCAGCAGCAGCACCAGCAGCACCAGCAGCAGCACTATCATCCGCGTTGGCAGCAGGTGCATCAACAGCAGCAGCAGTGGCAGCAGCGGTTCCAGCCTCCCGAGTCCCTGCCTCATCTGCTGCCACTACCCCACTCGGACCTGATGTCACTTCAGCTTGCGCACCACCACCTCCACCACCCACAGCAGCAGCAGCAGCAGCAGCATCAGCTGCATCCGTGCCTTCAGCACGCCCATCCACATGCCCCTGCCCCTGCCCCAGCCCCTGCTGCTGGCCTGAGTTCACCTCCAGGGGCGAAGGGCTGCGCCGTCGCTCCCCTGTGGACAGTCGAGCAGCCACAGAGCTGTTGCTGTGCAGGCCACCATTACCATCACCACCTGCCGCCGCTGCTGCTGCAGCTGCTCCCCCCCCTGCTACAGCCGCCCCACCATCACCTCCCACCCCTGCTCCCCCTGCCACTCCTGCCCCTCCTGCTGCTGCACCTGTTGGCTCTGACGCTGCTGCTCCAGACCCCCGACCCTGCATCCCAGACACACGACCATGCACAGCTGAGCCGCGGGCAGCAGCAGCGGTGGCAGCAGCGGCAGAAGCAGCGACAGCAGCACTAGTGGCGGCTGTGGCTGTGGTTGTGGCAGGGGCAGGGGGGTTGGTGGGTCTCCCGTGAGTGGAGTGCTGGTTGGTGGAGGAGCGAGCAGCAGTGGCGGCCGCAGCTGCAGCGGCAGCAGCAGGAGGCACGCAGGCCACACAGGCAGCGAGGTAGCGGCCGCAGGGAGAGAAGTGAGCACCCATCTCACTGGCGGAGGGGGTGGGGGAGAGAGGGGGGAGGGAGAGAAATGAGCAC
Organism: Closterium sp. NIES-67; assembly: GCA_027943415.1. Taxonomy (NCBI): domain Eukaryota; kingdom Viridiplantae; phylum Streptophyta; class Zygnematophyceae; order Desmidiales; family Closteriaceae; genus Closterium; species Closterium sp. NIES-67. The sequence continues at coordinate 164,044 of BQMB01001866.1, forward strand.
ACAGCCCTGTGCACGTACCTCGCACATAACACCCTATGTGAGCACACAGCCCTGTGCACGTACCTCGCACATAACACATTATGTGAGCACACAACCCTGTGCACGTACCTCGCACATAACACCCTATGTGAGCACACAGCCCTGTGCACGTACCTCGCACATAACACCCTATGTGAGCACACAGCCCTGTGCACGTACCTCGCACATAACACCCTATGTGAGCACACAACCCTGTGCACGTACCTCGCACATAACACCCTATGTGAGCACACAGCCCTGTGCACGTACCTCGCACATAACACCCTATGTGAGCACAACGCCCCCACAAGCTCCACAACCCCTCCCCACGGCCTTACCTGCAGAGCACAGCATGTGGCACAGTGAGGCGGCAGCTGTCGGGGTCGAGGGGGCTGCTGGGGCGGCTGATGTGGTGGCGCCACACCTTGAGCTTCACGGTGCACGGGATCTCAGGCGTGGGCTGGCTCGCCTGCAGTAGCGGGTGCTGCAGCTGTGCAAATGGGAACCGCTGCACCTGCTGTGGCTGCGCCTGCTGCTGCTGGGGGGGCGGCAGCGGCAGCGGATGTTGCACCTCCTCCTGCGGCTGCTGCTGCTGCTGCTGCTGCTGCTGCCGCAGCTGCTGTGGTGGCGGCTGCACAGCTAGAACCTCCTGTCTATCATCTGCCTGAGTTCGCTCCAGCTCTCGAGCAACGCCGGCACTGTTGCCCCCAGTCCTCGTGCCCAAGCCCGCACCTGCTGTGTCGTTCTCTTCCCCCTCTCCTCCTCCCCCTCCTCCACCAGCACCAGCACCACCACCCGCTCTCTGCAGCTCACTGCTTCCACTCCCAGCCCCGGTGTCATCCCGCCTCGCCTCATCCCCATCCCCCCTCCCCTCTTCCCCTCCCCTACCTCCCTCGTCTGCTTGCTGTGCACTGGGCCTGGGGCGTGCATCAGGCACATCTGTGTCTTCCCCTCTAGCTGGGCCATGAGCGGATTCACCATGTGACCCACGCAGACACACGGCGCACATGCCCTCTGTCACTGCCTCGCACGCTGCGTCCACGGCCCTCACTGCTGCCGCATCCGCTGCTGCTCCCGCTGCGGTGTCGTCAACCGCTGCGGCTGCTGCAAGGCGTGAAGCTGCCGCATCTGCCGTTGAATCTGCTGCTGCTGCTGATGATGATGATACGAGTGTTGCAGCATTTGCTGTGTTGTCTGCTGCTGCTGCTGCCCCTCCTGCCCCTGCTGCTTCTTCTGCGCCCTGCTGGCCGCTTGCTGCTGCTCCACTAGCAGTCACAGCGGGATCAGCAGCCCCCGCCCCCGGCCGAGCAACTCCTGCTCCCCCTGCCCCATTGCACGCTTCCCCGTCCCCTTCTCCACTCGCCCTCCCAAGCCCTCCCTCGCTGGCCTCCCTACTTCCCCCCCCACTCCCCTCTCCACTTCCTCTCCCACTTCCTTCCCCAATCGCCCCCCCTAGCTGTGCTCTGTCACTCTGCCTCACCCCATCCTCTCCCAGCGCGCCCTCACCAGCACCATCCCCTCCTGGCGCTTCGTCCCTTGCGCCGCTCACAGACGCCATATCCCTTGTCCCACCTTCCCCCGCCACATCGGCAGCCACGTCAGCAGCCACGTCAGCCGCCACGTCAGCCGCATCAGCCTCATTCCTCCCCTCAGCAACGCTGCCACGCCATCCACTCCCACGCGCCTCCCCCACTATTTCCTCCCTCCTCCCCCTCCCTTCGCCCTCTCCCCTCCGACCCCCCACTTGCCTCCCTCCGGCCAGCGTTCCAACAAGGTCCTCCCTTTCCCCTGCAGCGCCACTCCCAACCCCTGCTTCCTGCCCCACACCCGCATCCCCACTCTGCCGCCCCAAACTCACATCCAGGCCTGCTCCTCGCCCTAGACTGGTCCCTGTCCCTCCAGCCCTCCCTGCTGCCCCCCCTGCTCCCCCTGCTCCCCCTGCTCCCCCTGCTCCCCCTGCCACCCCTGCTCCCCCTGCTGCAGCCCCTCTTGTACCAGCTGCGTGTACACCTGCACCATCCGCTCCTACCTCGCCCCCTCTTCTTTCTCTTGCCCCTCCCCCCGCCCCTTCCCCCGCGCCTGCGCCCGCCATCCAGAACCAGCTCTGCCACTGCGCGAGGGGGAAGGGGGGCGTGGCGGGCAGGGTGACGCCTGCAGTGGCGGCGGAGGCCGCGAGGGTGGCGTCCGGCATGGAGGGGCTGAAGTGGAAGGACGGCGGGGGGTAGTGCACGTAGCCGGACGACAGCGCCTCTGTAGGCGTGCAGTCCGCTGAGTCCAAGTCGTTCACCTGAAGGGGTTTTGGCGGGAGAGCAGGAGAGAGAACGAGAGCGGAAGAGGGGGGGGGGGGAGCGGAAGAGAACAAGGCGGGGAGAGAGTGAGTGGGGGACTGGGACGGAGGAATGAAGGGGAGGGGGGAAGAGTCCTGATAGGCGGGATGCTTATAGGTGGGACAGGGGCCAGCCACGGAGGGAGGAAGAGGAAAGGAGAGGAAAAGAGGCGAAGAGAAAAGAGGAGAGAGGAGGAGAAAGGGGCGGGGAATGGCAGCGGCGCACCTCAGCAGTGAGCAGCAGCGGCGCACCGTGCGGGTGGAAGTGCACGGCGCGCAGCGACCGCCGCGTGCGCAGCACCACACACGGCTGCGCCGCATCGCCTGACCGCGTGTACTGCCATATGTACAGCTGCAGGCGCGCAGCGGAAACAGGAGGATACAATGTGTTAGGTCAGGTTCTGATAACGTTAAAAAAAAAAAAAAAAAAAAAAAAAAAGGAAGTTGGTAAGCAATGAGGTGGGCCACAGGGAGGGCAGCAGGCAAGGAAGTCTGTAAGGGCAGGAGAAAGTACGGCAGGGGGCATACAAGAGGGGCATAGGAGCCAGCACAATGTGCCCCGGACCCAGCAGCCCCACCTTATGACCGGACGCCACTGCGAGCAGGTCCCCCGAAGCATGGAACGCGAGAGACGCAATGGGGCGATCTGACCCGCGCACAGGGAGTTCCCAGGTGGAGGGGGAAGACGCAGCAGGGTTATTGTTGAGATTGCTGAGATGATAGTCGACCAACAGATGTGCCATGAGACGAAGGCAAGCAGGAATTGCAGACTTGTAGTGAGAGGAGACGGCAGAAAGCACAAGGGGTGGAAAAAACAAGGGGCTACAGCGGCAGATGGCAGCACTGGCAGCACTGGCAGCACGGGCAGCAATGGCAGCAATGGCAGCACTGGCAGCACTGGCAGCACTGGCAGCACGGGCAGCAATGGCAGCAATGGCAGCACTGGCAGCACTGGCAGCAATGGCAGGGCCAACGGTGCAGAAACGAGAAGGGCAGGGAGTGCGGTGCGAGGGCGTACAGAAGGGGTGGAAGGCGATGCAGTGCGCCGTGTCGGTGTCCCACAGCCGCACCTCGTGGTCCAGGCTGCCACTCGCCACCACGTGCGCCGTGCGCGGGTGGTACCGCACCTGCACGAACAGCAAGGCATGGCATGGCAGACACACGCGGACCGCATGGCATGACATGGCAGACGCACGCAGGCGGCATGGCATGACGTGGCACAGCAAGCCTCAGATCCTACCGCTTCAGGAGGACTCATGAGGAAACGGTGGAGACTCTTAGAAACAGTGCAAAGAGCAGCGGCAAGCACGGAGCTCAAGGATGGGGGGAAGGCAAGGTGGTCGGCCAAAGGAAGGTGGTACAATGACAAAGGCCCACGCATGGGGGAGGGTGCAAGGGCGAGGGAGGGAGCATGAGAGACTGGGAGTCTTACCACCCAGGGCGTGCGGCGGTGGCCTGTGAGTGTGCGCAGGCACTTGCTGGTGGCGCAGCTGATGATCTTCACTGTGTGGTCGCCACTGTTTGAGGTAAGGTGAGGCGGGGTGCGCACAGGGCGGAGTGGGGGACGAGGGACGAGACGGGTAAGGCTGAGAGCCGAGGACAGAGAAGCCGCAAAGAATGGAGGGCGACTGCGAGTGAGGAGCACCATGCTTGCTGCATACAGGCTGGGCCGTTAGCGTAGAGGCGCTTACTGCGTGGAGGCCAGAGACGCGCCATCGCTGCTGAAAGCTGCGGCGATGGTGGAGCGCGGGGCAGGGTGCAAGGAGCAGTACTGCGCCGAGTAGCGGATGAGCGAGTCCCGCTCCACCCTTAATAAAGGGGCATGCGGGTTTTGGGTTATGCGAGGGGAGTGCGGTCGGACCGGGAGGAGGGGGGAGGGGGGTGGGGGGTGGGGGGTGGGGGGAGGGGGGTGAAAACGGGAAGCAGCAAGGGAGGTATCAGGGATGCAAAGCTTGCACTTGCATGACGGAGGTTGGGAAGGGATTGTAGGTGTGGCAGAGGGCTGGGGGGTATGGAGAGGAGAGGATGAAAGGAAGGCAGCACGGAGATGCGCATGTATGAACGACGAGAGGTTGAATAAGAGCTCACTGCTGGACTTGTGGCTGTAAACGCAGTGCGAATCGTCAGACCTAGGGCACACGACTCGCAAACGAAGAAGCACAAGCACAGCACAGCTCTCTCTCGCCTGCTCTCGCCTCTCTCTCGCCTCGCTCTCCCTCGTCTCTCGCTCACCAGTGAGCCAGCATCACTGCAGCGTTCACCCGACTGCTGCCACCATTCCCACTCCCAGCCCCAGCCCCAACCCCGGTCCTGCCATCCCCTGCTGATCCCACCCCCCCTGCCCCCACGCCGTCCGCCCCTCCCTCCCTGCCGCGATCGGCCCCTCTGCTGTGATCCGCCCTAACAGCGAGCTCTGCCCCTGCCTCAACCGACCCCCGTCCTAAGCCTCCCGCTTCCCTCCCACGGCTTCCGCCCCCCCTGTCGCCGCCAGCCATGCTGCCACTTCCGCCGCCGCCACCACCGCTTCCGCCTCCGCCTCCGCCAGCGGCGGGGGCAGGCGGCAGGGTGCGCGGGGAGTCGGTCCAGGGGCTGCATGGGGCGCGGCGCACGACGGGGCGGCACTCGCGCAGAGCCAGCAGCTGCTGCACGTTGCGCGTGCGCCTGGACGGCAGCAGGGGACGCAGATTGGTCACGGGAAAAGGAGCAGAATTAGGACCGGGCAAAAAAGGGATCGGGCGGAAGGGGAATAGGAGAGTCGCGGGCAGTGGGAGAGATCGACCTTAGCCGGATAGCGGGAGGAAGCCGGGAGTGGAAAAGAAATGAAGGAATTTGCGGCGGGTGAGAGGTCCGAGAAGTGGTGAGAGCAACGAGGCTGATTGTGCAGAGTGCGCGAGCGGTATCCGCAAGAGTACTAGGCGAAAAAGACACGCACAGAACTTCGGAGAATACCTCGGAAAAAAACAAAAACAAGAACAAAAAGCCTAAAGGACGAGCTCCTACCACGGCCTGTCACTACCCTTTCCGATTCATCCACAACCCCTTAATCCCATCTCCCCTACCCCTTCCCTCCTCCTGTCGCTCCGTCGCTCGTTCCCTCGCTGCGACTACCGCAGTCGCACGTACCTTCGCAGCTGCGTGCGATCAGCGGCGGGCCGCTGGCCGGGCGACTGCATCAGGCCCTTGGACGACCCCCACCGCTGCTCCAGGTTCCCATCCGCGCCATCCGCGCCCGCGACCGTTGGATCAACCCACCCGGCGGCTGCCGTTGCTGCTGCCGCCTCGTCTGACTGCCCGTTCACAGGCCGCATCACTGGTGGTGGTCCCCTTCACTAGTTTGAAGGGATACTTTTTTAAAAGCTTCACTTGGCTTCCCGCGGCAATTCCCTCTGCACACTGTTTCACAGAATCCTTGCGCCCTCCTCGTCGCAATTCTCTCTTTCTCCTGCCCGTCTCGTTGCCCGGAGTCGATGCACCCTAATCTAACGGATTCACTCTCCGTATCGTCCGCAATCCGACGGCTCCTGGATTGCCGTTGGAACGCGGTTCCTAGCGGAGCAGCGCGCAGAAACCACGGCTAACGCGTCCAGGAATTCAATTGATTCAAAAACACCCTCCCTGGTCCGTCCGAAACGGAAAAGTAAAGCGCTTGATTGTAACGCGCTGAAAAATAGGAGGTCCGATCTGACGGCCGAGATTTACTCAAAAAACTCTCCCGTCTCTCCCGCATCGATCGTGGTCGATTACAACTTAGGGTCTACTAATCGGTTTCAGTCCCTTGCGCCTAGCTCGAACACCACCGCTCTCCCAATGCCACCGAACCGACGCGTCGACCGGCAAGAGACCCTAAAAACCTTCGATCGATCGTGGGAGGAAACGGAGCGCCATGACAGCATCTGAAAAGAAGAACGCTCTTTTAACTGGCGGTTTAAATCGCGGTCTAGACTTCTAAACGCGAGCTCCTACACATTCGCTAGAATCCTCAACATACCAGAAGCGCCAGTGTCTGCCCACATGCGTGCAGTGCAAGCAGGAATTCAACTGCTCCTGCACGGTCCACTCTCTTGCACTGGATCGCCATGCCATGACACGCAATGCTGCTACTGTACCTGGCGAGGTGGCCTAGAAATCGGTTGTGGGGGTTGGGGTGTCAAAGAACGCGTTAGAGTCTCGGCCTCGAAAGCATATTGCATACACGGCAGTACATTACTCAAAAACATTGTAGGATCCAAACTGCGTCACAAACATGAAGTGCCCCATGTACCGTACATTCTCTTCTGCAAAATTCTGCTGTGCACTGTAACAGATCCAATTTCCAACAAGACACTATACTCAATAATCCCCATAAAATGGCAACCACTCATCAAATCTTCAACCACTAGAAGGTGCCATGCGATCCAAAGCACGTACACGGGCCTATCAAATGCTAGTCGCAGCAGCCATTTCCTGAAGCAGCCGATTCCAATTGCCATGCTATCATATGCCCATCATAACAGTGTTCAAAGGGTGTGGTTGCCACCCCTGAAAGAAAGGCTCTTGTGCTCTGATTGACGCAGAATGCGGATGGAGGATGGAGGATGGAGAATGGCAGTGGAGGTAAGAGCAATGGAGGTAAGGGCAGTGGAGGTAGGGGCAGTGGAGGTACGGGTAGTGGAGGTAAGGGCAGCGGAGGTAAGGGCATTGGAAGTAAGGGCAGAGTTTTTAAGGGCAGTGGAGGCATGGGCAGTGGAGGTAAGGGCAGTGGAGGTAAGGGCATTGGAAGTAAGGGCAGAGTTTTTAAGGGCAGTGGAGGCATGGGCAGTGGAGGTAAGGGCAGTGCGACCTCGAGAAGTGAGATTTTGGGAAGTGAGACCCGGGCAAGTGAGACCTCGGGAAGTGAGACCTGGGGAAGTGAGACCTGGCCAAGTGAGACCTCGGGAAGCGAGATATTGGGAAGTGAGACCTCGGGAAGTGATACCTCGCAAAGTGAGACCCCGGGAAGTGAGACCTCGGCTCACTTGACAAGGTCTCACTTGACTTGGTCTCACTTGACTAGGTCTCACTTGACAAGTATCAGAATTAGAGAAGTGTTTGATAGAGTAAGAGTACACACAGATATACCTAAGTGTTGTACCCTCTAAGAGGTGACCCTATACAGTCTATACAAACATGACAAATACACATGTTTGACACACCCCCTAGACTGCATAGGGGAAGTCCTAAACAAACAGCTCAGGGCGGCACTACTAGTCCAACCTCTGAGACAAGGGTCTGAGAGACCAGTCAGAAGGAGTACAGACAAGGCAAGAACAAGAGCAGGGCGGCACTACTAGTCCAGCCACTGGGAGAGGACACAAGTCCAGTCTGAGTATACATATAAAGGACAGTACAAAGTCAAGGTCCTAGCAAGTGAGAGGCTACAAGAACTAGACCAAGCTGTACACAGTGCCGCTGATGATCTTTAGGCGCAAGCGCCTTCGTAAAGATATCAGCCGTGTTGGCACCTGAGGCCAAGTGTACTACGCGAGCCTGACGTCGCTGCTGTAGCTCACGCAGGAGGAAGTACCGCAGCTGGATGTGCTTCGCTCTGCCCTCGAGTCGAGGCTCCTGGCAAAGGAGGATCATAGCCCTGTTGTCAGCGAACAGGACCGGGGCAGAGCTAGGCCGCTCACCTAAGTCAGTGAGCAAGAAGGTCAGCCAGCGGAGCTCCTGTGCCGCCATGGCACCAGCATAGATCTCAGCCTCACAGCTGGACTGCGCAACAGACGAGGAGCGGGTAGCTCTCCACGAGACGGCATCTGAGCCAAGGCTGAAGCAGTAGCCCTGGGTAGACCTGAGTGTCTCGGCGTCGTCTGCCCATGAAGCGTCAGTGTGTCCAGTAAGGACCACTGGCCTGCGTCCTCCTAGCACTAACCCCATGCCCGATGTACTAGCAAGATAACGCAGAACCCTCTTAGCGGCAGACCAGTGCTGCGGTCGGTGTCTGCCTGTGGCCACAAAGCGAGCCAGGATGCTGAGAGGGTATGTGAGATCTGGGCGAGTGCAAGTCATCAGGTACATGAGGCAACCCACCAGCTCTGCGTAGGGGCCGCTGGGCTCTAACAACTCCTCAGACACTGGAGCGGAGAGTCTGTGGTCTACAGGCAGAGGGGTGGGCTGTGCAGAGGAGAACTGAAGGCTGAACCTCTGAAGGACCTTGCACACCAAGTGTGACTGAGTCAGGGTGATGGTGCGCGACGCTCTGTCCCTGGAGATCTGCAAGCCAACGTAGCGGCGCACTTCTCCAAGGTCAGAGCACGTGTGTCTCTTCAGCAGCTCTGCCTTCACGGAGGCCAGTGCGTCCCTGTCTGCTGTGGCAAAGACCAGATCGTCGACGTAAACAAGGATGTAGAACGGAGTCTAGCCAGCACGAACGAAGAGTGAGGGGTCTGCGGAAGACGGAAAGAACTGCATGTCAGCAAGCGTAGCACGGAGAGTGTCGTGCCACGCACGGGGAGCCTGGCGCACGCCGTAGACGGGGCGCCGCAGCAGCCACTGGGTCCCAGGAGGGAAGGTGCCAGTAAAGCCCTGAGGGCGACGCAAATAGACCTGCTCGTGTAGGCTGCCCTGAAGGAAGGCAGTGGAGAAGTCGAGGGAGTGAAGCTCGTAGTCACGCTGAGCAGCTAGGTGTAACAGAACCCGAAGAGTAGTCATCTTCGGGGTCGGAGCGAAGGTCTGGAAGAAGTCCACCCCCTCGCGCTGACTGAAGCCTCTAGCCACATAGCGCGCCTTGAAGACAGGCAACTCTCTAGGAGGGCGCTTCACCTTGAAGAGCCAGCGGCCATCGACTACGTTCACCCCAGGTGGGGGAACTGCGTCGACGAAGGTGCCGGTGGATCTCCAAGATGCCATCTCCTGCTCCATGGCAGCTATCCACTGCGAGGCCCAGGGTCCCGAAGTCGCCTCAGCGTAAGTGCGAGGGGTCGGGATGTCGAAAGCGTCTGGGTCACCCTCAGGGACTAGCAGCATGGAACAGAGATGGGGAGCAGCCTCGGAGAGGAAAGCAAGCTCGAACTGGCGGTCCTCCAGGACGTCACTGCCAAGGGCAGGAGCACCCCCAACAGACGGAAGACAGGCAGGGTCAGAGACCAGAGCGGAGGCGTAGTCAAGGCGGTGGGTAGAGGCGAAGTCATCGACAGCAGCGACAAGAGCGTCAAGGCACGAGGCCGGAACAGACGGGTCGGTAACGAGAGAGGCAAGGACCCGAGGAACAAGAGGACGAGCGGCACGAAGGTAGTCAGACAGCGGGGGGGGTGCAACAACAAGGGAGGACGGAGGAGGCGACGGCAGAAGGGGAGGACGAGACGCGTGGGAACGAAGCAACATAGGGTGGGAGCTCAAGACAGGCGAGGCAGGACGAGCACGGGAGGGACGGTGAGACCAGACGTGCGACGGAGGAGTCGGGTCAGGAGACAGAGGAGGGGACACAGGAGGGGAACGAGGGGGGAGACGGGCCGGGGACGAGTCCGGCGGAGGGAAAACAGGGCCGTAGACAGGAAGAGGAGGAGACGGTCGGGGAGGAACCGACGCAGGGTCGGGGGACGGAAGGCCGAGCAGGCGAAGGGCTAACACCGGCGGGGACTGCTGCTGCAGCGGCACAACGGCGACACCTGGACCGCAAGCTGCTCCTCGGCTACCACCGGCACTCTCCACGCTAGCACCCCCAGAGGGGCCACCCCCAGGGCGACCGGAACGAGAACCCCCAGAGTCAGCGAACGGGTGCTGCGACGACGGCGGCGGCGGCGACGTCGGCGACGGCGGTGGCGGCGGCAGCGACGGCGGCGGCGGCGGTGGCGGCGGCAGCGACAACGACGGCTGCAGCGGCGGCAGAGGCGGTGGAGGAGGGGACTGGGAAGGGGACACCGGGGGAGGGGCGGCCGGCGAGGACTGCACAGGAGGGCCACCAGAGTCAGAAGACTCCTTAACCGGGTCCTCCGACGGAAGGGGGGTGACGTGGGACACACCAGAGGGGGCGGGACGGGGAGGAGGAGGAGGAGGGGCAGGGACTACCGGGGAAGGAGTGACCAGGAACAGGGGGGGGGTAACCGGGGGACCACGGTGGGGGAAGCAACGGTAGTAGGAAACGGACTCGTCAAAGGTGACGTCGCGAGAGTGAAAGAAGCGGTGAGACGGCGGGTGGTAAAAGTGCCAGTCGGACGCGTCAAGGGGAAAACCGAGGAAGACGCAGGGAAGGGTGCGGGCAGTGAGCTTGTCCGTGCCGGAGGCACGAACGTGAGCAAGGCAGCCCCAGACGTGGAACGCAGACGCGTCACCAGAAGACCCAGTCCAAAGACGGGTCAGCGAAACCTGCGGCTGCTGAGGGTGCGGCCACAAGTTAAGCTGGTGAGAGGCGTAGCGCACAGCGAACGGCCACAGAAAATGGGGTGCACCGGCATGGATCATGGAGGTGCGAGCCACCTCCATGACCAAACCGATGCGTCGCTCAGCGACCCCATTCTGCTGTGGGGAGTCCGGTAGTGTGAACGTCTGGGTGATGCCCTCCGCACGACAAAAGCGACCAAGGACACCTGAGGCAAACTCGCCACCACGGTCTGAGTGAAGACGCAAGACAGGGAGACCGCGGTGGACACGCGCAGAGACAAGCCAGGGGATGAGAGCGCCAGGCACGTCGGCCTTGCGCTCCAGGGGAAAGACTGTGGTGTAACGAGTGAAGTCGTCGACAAGCACAAGGAAGTAGCACTCTCGACGCGGCCCAGGGACGGGGGCGGGGCCCCAGACGTCCAGGTGCAGGGTCTGCAGTGGCGCGGCGGTAGGGGAAAACGAGGAGGAGTGAGGGGCATGGCGAAGCCGACCCTCGACACAAGGTGTGCAAGGGGGGGCGGGGGAGGAGGGAAACGCGGGGAGAGAACCTGGGAGACCAAGGACAAGACCGTGCTGGGACATGTGACGCAGACGCGGGAGCGCAGGGTGACCTAGGCGGTGGTGCCAAAGGAGGGTCGGGTGAGTGAGGGACCGACAGGAGCAAGCAGCAGCAACCTGGGTGAGCGCTCCAGCCGGGGGGGTCACGGTATCCAGAGTGAACAGGCCGGACACCGGGTCCCGGGGGAACGTGGACAGGGGGGCACCAGTGGCGGCCTCAGTAGAGACAGCATACCGCTCGTGACCAGGGAACGTAGTGGTGACGCCAAGGTCCTGGAGGCAGCCGACACCAACTAGGTTCCTGGAGAACGAGGGGATATGCAGACCTGTGAGAGTGCCCGAAGGAACCGCCGGACAGGGAAGGGTGGTGGAACTGCGGGCGACTACCGGACCGCCGGAGGGGTCAGCAAGAGAAACGGCAGGAGGAACAGGAAGCGGCGTCAGGGTGGTGGAGTCGCGGACGAAACACCGAGAAGCGCCAGAGTCCAAGGTGAAGGAAAGCGAAGCAGAGGCGTCTGGCGACGGAACGACGGCGGAGGCACCAAGACTACACAAAGCAGAGGATCCTACGCCTGACGCAGCAGGGGAGGCTACGCTAGGCACACCTACACTAGGCAACAGTGAGTAATAAGCTGGAAGCACACTAGAGTCATCAGCATACATCACATGCAGAGTAGAAACAATGGCATCCATGTCCATATCAAAGATCTGAATCTTACGACTAAGCAAACTGTGCCAGTCTGGGAGGTCTGGCGACGGGCCGAAGCGCTGACGAAAGAGGTCGTCCAGGCGACGAAAACAGCGGGGAGTGGAGTGACCGATCTTACCGCAAACGAAGCCGCAGCGAGGACCGGTCTGGATCTGGTACTGACAATGCCCGCCGCCAGAGCCACCACTCGGCACACCACCACGCGCCTGGCCACCGCCAGCGCCGGGCCACCCAGGCGGAAGGACACTCGTCCGCCGCGTCTGCGACTGCTGCTGCGGCTGCTGCGAAGGCTGCGACTGCGGCGGCTGCTCAGCTGGACTGGGCAGGGTCCCCTCGTCTGCTCCAGCACTAGACGACCCGACCCCACCACTACCCCCTCCCGCACCCCCGCCTCCGCCTCCGCCGCGCCCAACCTTGGGGCGGCGGCCCTTCCCCGAACGAAACTGTGCTGCAGCAGCAGTCTCAGCCACTGCAGCAGAGCCGTCAGAGAAGGTACACTAAGCGGGGGCACAACCTTGAAAGATAGGGACCGGCACGACACCGCTCGCCTGGGCGATGGAGCGGTGACGGGTCTCTATCAAAGTCAGGGTGTCTACAAAGTCAGTGAGGGTGAGGTCTGCGGGGTGAAGGCTAAGGAAGCGGTCGCGGGCGACAGCAAGGCGGTCAGGGAGGCGGGTGGCAAGCAGGTAGAGGGTAGAGGTAATGGGCGGCTGGTGGGCTCTAAGCTGTGCGTCAGTGCAGGCAGCGCGCCAGGTCTTATCTATCGAGCGCAGGTGAGCAGGGAGGTCAGAGACAGTGGGGAAAGATGCAAGGTCAGGAAAGAGCATCGGGAGGATTAGGCGACCCACCGAGGCAGCCGGAGGGGTGGAATAGCGCTGGATGACAGCATCTCAGTATGCTTGAGCAGTGGTGAGGGACCTAAAGCGAGGGCGCTCGGACGGGGGAAGGGCGTTGCTAATGGCAAGCTGGGCGACAGCATCGCGAGAAAGCCAGACAGAGCGGGCACGGGCAGTGGCAGCAGGAGACTCGCACTCAGTGGGGGTGGAGTCAGCGGGCAGAATAGCAGGGGGGTCTGGGAAGGGGAGCGTACCGTCAAGGTGTGCGGAAAGCGGTTCACCATCCTGCCGCTGGCCAGTGCGTTGGCGGCGGAGGTCGGCAAGCCACGCCTCGAACTCTAGAGGCTGGCCTTCAGCGTCGAAGCGAAGCTCCGCCGCCATCAGGAACAGTGCAGTGCAGTGCAGGGCAGTGGAGCAAGGTGGAGTGCGGTATAGTGCGGTGAAGTGCGGTGCCAGGCAGTACAGTGTGGTGCGGGGCGGTACGGTGCAGGGCAGTGCAGGGCGGGGGGGGGGGGTGTGGGGGGGGGGTGGGAACCGTACCAGTGAGGAGGACCGGGGCCGAGGTAGGGACGAGCGCATGGGCGGGGCCGGTGCAACGGGGCTGGGCGGGCGCGACGGGGCCGGGCTGGTGCGTCGGGGCCGGGCGGGTGCGTCGGGGCCGGGCTGGTGCGACGGGGCCGGGCTGGTGCGTCGGGGCCGGGCTGGTGCGACGGGGCCGAGCGGGTGCGACAGGGCCGGGCCGGTGCGACGGGGCCGGGCGAGCGGGACGGTGGCCCGGGAGGGGCACGACGGGGCCAAGGAGGGGCGCATCGGGGCTGGGCGGGCGCGACGGGGCCGGACGGGTGCGACGGGGCCGGGCAGGGTGCGACGGGGCCGGGCGGGTGCGACGGGGCCGGGCGGGCGCGACGAGGCCGGGCCGGTGCAACGGGGCCGGGCGGCTGCGACGGGGCCGGGCAGGGTGCGACGGGGCCGGGCGGGTGCGACGGGGCCAAGCGGGCGCGACGAGGCCGGGCCGGTGCAACGAGGCCGGGCGGATGCGCCGGGGCCGGAGGGCGTGACGGGGCTCAGGAGGGGCTCGACGGGGCCCAGGAGGGGCGCTACTGGGCCCAGGAGGGGCGGTACGGGGCCCAGGAAAGGGCGGTACAGGGCCCAGGAGGGGCACTACAGAGCCCAGGAGGGGCCCAGGAGGGGCGCGACGGGACCCAGGAGGGGCACTACGGGGCCTAGGAGGGGCGCGACGGGGCCCAGGAGGGGCGCTACGGAGCCCAGGAGGGGCGCGACGAGGCCCAGGAGGGGCGCTACGAGGCCTAGGAGGGGCGCGACGGGGCCCAGGAGGGGCGCTACGGGGCCCAGGAGGGGCGCGACGGAGCCCAGGAGGGGCGCTACGGAGCCCAGGAGGGGCGCGACGAGGCCCAGGAGGGGCGCTACGGGGCCTAGGAGGGGCGCGACGGGGCCCAGGAGGGGCGCTACGGGGCCCAAGAGGGGCGCGACGGAGCCCAGGAGGGGCGCTACGGAGCCCAGGAGGGGCGCGACGAGGCCCAGGAGGGGCGCTACGAGGCCTAGGAGGGGCGCGACGGGGCCCAGGAGCGGCGCTACGGGGCCCAGGAGGGGCGCGACGGGGCCCAGGAGGGGCGCTACGGAGCCCAGGAGGGGCACGACGAGGCCCAGGAGGGGCGCTACGGGGCCTAGGAGGGGCGCGACGGGGCCCAGGAGGGGTGCTACGGGGCCCTGGAGGGGCGCGATGGGGCCCAGGAAGGGCGCGACGGGGCTAGGGGGGACGACGGGGCTAGGAGCTAGGGGGGGGCAAGCGGAAGCGGTAGGTGGGGGGGGATCCTAACCTACGCGTGATACCATATCAGAATTAGAGAAGTGTTTGATAGAGTGAGAGTACACACAGATATACCTAAGTGTTGTACCCTCTAAGAGGTGACCCTATACAGTCTATACAAACATGACAAATACACATGTTTGACAACAAGGTCTCCCTTGACTAGGTCTCACTTGATTAGGTCTCACTTGACAAGGTCTCACTTGACAAGGTCTCACTTGACAAGGTCTCGCTTGGCAAGGTCTCACTTGAGAAGGTCTCACTTGACAAGGTCTCACTTGACTAGGTCTCGCTTGAAAAAGTCCCGCTTGACAAGGTCTCGCTTGACAAGGTTTCGCTTGACAAGGTCTCGCTTGACAAGGTCTCGATTGGCAAGGTCTCACTTGACAAGGGCTTACCTGAGACGAGCGGCGTTACCTTCGTCGAGGGTTCCATGGGCGCATCGTCGTCCGCACCATCGCCCTCGGGTTCGGCCGCGACGGGAGGAGGGCGGGAGCGTGGCACTGCTGCTGCTGCAGGTCGAGCAGGTGCAGGGGGTGGTGCTGGATCACCGGTTTGTCCGTGCTGAAGGGCCGCGAGAAGACCGATGACGTGATGAATTGCGTCATTATTAGCATTGTCGTTGTTGATGTAACGAGCAGGAATTCGTTCTGCAGATCGGGGCGCTGTAGAAGCAGAGGAGCGCGCTGTAACGCGTTCACCAGTTGCAGCACTTGGAAGATTCGATGGAAATTTCGCTGGGTGGCGGGGTCGAGACGGCCCATCATTTCGGTGAAATTTGCAACTCCATTGGCGATGATGACAGGATCCTGACGTGCACGCTGATTTGTCGGGCGAGATTCCAAGTCGGCGTGGGCGTCTGGATTCTGGCGATCGCCACGATCCTGGCGCTCCTGGCGATTTGCGCACTGGTCAAGATTCTGACGATTCGATTCCTGACGCGTCTGGTCACGCCTAGGATTCGGCTCATCATTTCGACCTGCGCGCCTTGGATGGCGATGATCATTGCGATCATCGCGCGCAGGACCGTCATGATTGCGGTCAAGGGGTGCCACGCGCAACTGTTACATGGGTGGCGGGGCGTTTTCTCCAGCCGGGTTCAAGTCGACATGTTCTCGTTCGCCACGCCGCTCGCCGCGAAACCCAGGGGGAAAATCGCGACCATTAGAAGCGTTACGATCTCCGACGGGAGCCAATCTGGGTTGCTGAATGGGGTTTTGCCGAGTGCCATTGAGCAAATCCAATGCAGTAACAGAAGCGTTCCTGTTGCGTGGAGAGCAGGAACGATCACGCTGAGAGGAAGAAGCTTGACTTCTCTCACGCACAGGGGAGCCACGTCGTCCGTTGCTCCTGAGATTCATTCTTGAAAAAGGAGGACGACCACTTGCAGCAGAAACATTCCTCCACTCATGGAAGAAAAACGTGCGGCAATCACGTCCGCAAGTAGCGTGCTTCTGTGCCCAGGTCTGGGCATAGGAGGGGTTTAGAGTGTGCTGGAGGTAAGCAATCAGAGAAGAGAAATGAGAATGAGACTAGTTGGCAGGTCCTGCGGACCTGCGAGAATGTGAAGGAGCTTATCTCCTTTATTCCTAAAATTTTATTCATGTTAATGGCACATGCTTAGGTGAAATGCCCAAGGCATGCCACCCGAGGGATGCCGCCCCAGGCAAGCCGACCGAGGGATGCCGCCCGAGGGATGCCGCCCGAGGGATTGCCGCCCGAGACATGCTGCCCGAGGGATGCCGCCCGAGGCATGCCGACCGAGGGATGCCGCCAGAGGGATGCCGCCCGAGGGATGCTGCTCGAGGGATGCCTCCCGAGGGATGCCGCCCGAGGCATGCTGCCCGAGGGATACCGCCCGAGGCATGGGGTGCATGGGGTGGATGGGGTGGATGGGGTGGATGGGGTGCATGAGGTGCATGGGGTGCATGGGATGCATGGGGTGCATGGGTGCAAGGGGTGCATGCGGCGCATGGGGTGCATGGGGTCCATAGGTGAATAGGGTGTATGGGGTGCATGGGGTGCATGGGGTGCGTGGGGGTGCATGGGGTGCATGGGGGCATGGGGTGCATGGGTGCATGGGGTGCATGGGGTGCATGGGGTGCATGGGGTGCATGGGGTGCATGGGGTCCATGGGGTGCAGGGGGGATGCGTGGGGTGCATGGGGTGCATGGGGTGCATGGGGTGCATGGGGTGCAGGGGGTGGTGCATGGGGTGCATGGGGTGCAAGGGGTGCATGCGGGACATCGGGTGCATGGGGTGCTTGGGTGCATGGGATGCACGGGGTGCACGGGGTGCACGGGGTGCATGGGGTGCATGGGGTGCTTGGGTTGCGTGGGGTGCATGGGTGCAAGGGGTGCGTGCGGCGCATGGGGCGCGAGGGGTGTATGGGGTACATGGGTGCATGGGGTGCTTGGGTGCATGGGGTGCATGGGGTGAATGGGGTGCATGGGGTGCATGGGGTGCATGGGGTGCATGGGATCCATGGGGTGCAGGGGGTGATGCATGGGGTGCATGGGGTGCAGGGGGTGGTGCATGGGGTGCATGGGGTGCAAGGGGTGCATGCGGCGCATGGGGTGCATGGGGTGCTTGGGTGCATGGGGTGCATGGGGTGCATGGGTTGCATGGGTGCATGGAGTGCGTGGGGTGCATGGGATCCATGGGGTGCAGGGGGTGATGCATGGGGTGCATGGGGTGCAGGGGGTGGTGCATGGGGTGCATGGGGTGCAAGGGGTGCATGCGGCGCATGGGGTGCATGGGGTGCTTGGGTGCATGGGGTGCATGGGGTGCATGGGTTGCATGGGTGCATGGGGTGCGTGGGGTGCATGGGGTGCATGGGGTGCATGGGGTGCTTGGGGTGCGTGGGGTGCATGGGTGCAAGGGGTGCATGCGGCGCATGGGGCGCGAGGGGTGTATGGGATACATGGGTGCATGGGGTGCTTGGGTGCATGGGGTGCTTGGGTGCATGGGGTGCACTGGGTGTATGGGGTGTATGGGGTGCATGGGGTGGATGGGTGCATGGGGTGCCTGGGGTGCATGGGGTGCATAGGGGTGCATGGGGTGCATGGGGTGCGTGGGGTGCATGGGGTGCATGGGGTGCATGGGGTTGCATGGGTGTGCATGGGGTGCAGGGGGTGGAGCATGGGGTGCATGGGGAGCATGGGTGCATGGGGTGCACGGGGTGCATCGGTTGCATGGGTGCAGGGGGTGGATGCGGCACATGGGATGCATGGGGTGCATGTGGTGCATGGGGTGCATGGGGTGCATGGGGTGCATGGGTGCATCAGATGCATGGTGTGCATGGGGTGCATTGGGTCAGATCCCTATTTCAGATGTTGTTAGCCAATATGGAAGAGCAGCAGTGTAATCGAAACTTTTAGCAAAAAGATTGACAGTGAAATACACAAGTTGCCTGTATAATAGCCGAGATCTCAGAAAACTGAACTCAGTTCTGCTTCACAAGATTAAAGCAAACATGTTTCGACGTCTAAGATAAGGACCCTAGACCATCCTCATCAGTGCAGAAAAAACAAATCCTGTTTGGAGAACGCCCAATCCAGATCGCCCATTCCGGATAGTATCTATCCTGGGTACAAGTATGGTACTAGTGGGCGTTCCACTGTCAAGAGCACCGAACTCAACAGGAACATAAGCAAGCAACTACGTCTTCACGCAGTACGCACACTATCCGCTGCAACAATCATACACGGCAGGATAATCTCGGCTGGCGCGGAGAAGCTAGCATAAGTGATAAGGCGTGGGATGCGGGGAGGGGAGCCGTGGAGGGAACTGGTGGGAGAGCCAAGGGATTTCTCGCCACGCGGAAGCCTCCAGGGGGCTGGCGGGCAAATTTCCCTCACAGGAACGTTCGGCACAGAAAGTTCGCAGAGTCAGTGACGTGAGACACCGTTGGCGAATAACGAACCAAAGGAAGAGGAGGGGGGTCCCTCTGCACCTTGCTCGCCTTAACCTGGTGGTTCCAACCCCCCTCTCCCCCCCTACCCCTCGCAAGCCTTACACCAGGGGTCCCATCCGCCCTTCCCTGCCTTGATCCCACCTTCAACCCACACTACCGTGGGGTTTCCACCGGCCCTCCTTTGCCCCATCCATTGCCCCTCACTCGAGTAACCATGGGGGTTTCAGGCACCCTTTCTCAACTCCCTCTCACCCAACTTACATTGGTTGTTGCAGCAACCCTCCCTTGCCCCTCACTCGAGTTACCCCCAGGAGTTTCAGGCCCCCTTTCTGAACTCCCTCGCACCCAAATTACATTGGTGGTTGCAGCCGCCCTCCCTTGCCCCTCACTCCAGTTACCCCAGGGGTTTCAGGCCCCCTTTCTCAACTCCCTCTCACCCAACTTACATTGGTGGTAGCAGCCGTCCTCCCTTGCCCCTCACTCGAGTTACCCCGGGGGTTTCAGGCCCCCTTTCTCAACTCCCTCTCACCCAACTTACATTGGTGGTTGCAGCCGCCCTCCCTTGCCCCTCACTCCAGTTACCCCGGGGGTTTCAGGCCCCCTTTCTTAGCTCCCCGTCACTGGACCGTCATTGGTGGTTTCAGCCCCCTCCCTTTGGCCTTCCCTCAACTAACCCTGGGTGGGGGTTCCAGGCCCCTCCCTTTGCCCTTCACTCAACTTACCCTAGGACGGGGGCAAGACATGGGACGGGGGAAGGCAATCGAGAGGCTAGAAAGGGGGGTTGAAACCCCCAGGTCGAAGCGAACCAAAGGCAGTGGAGGGGGGTCCCTCTGCCCCTTGCTCGCCTTAACCTGGCGGTTCCAACCCCCCTCTCCCCCCCTACCCCTCACAAGGCTTACACCAGGGGTCCCATCCGCCCTTCCCTGCCTTGATCCCACCTTCATCCCACACTACCGTGGGGTTTACACTGCCCCTCCTTTGCTCCTCCATTGCCCCTCACTCGAGTTTTCCCGAGGGTTTCAGGTCCCCCTTCTCAACTCCCTCTCACCCAACTTACATTGGTGGTTCCCGCCACCATCCCTTGCCCCTCACTGGAGTTACCCCGGGAGTTTCAGTCCCCTATTCTCAACTCCCTCTCACCCAACTTACATTGGTGGTTGCGGCTGCCCTTCCTTGCCCCTCACTCGAGTTACCCTGGGGGTTTCAGGCCCCCTTTCTCAACTCCCTCTCACCCAACTTACATTGGTGGTTGCAGCCGCCTCCCTTGCCCCTCACTCGAGTTACCCCGGGAGTTTCAGGCCCCCTTTCTCAACTCCCTCTCACTGGACTTACATTGGTGATTGTCGCCGCCCTGCCTTGCTCCTCACTCGAGTTACCATGGCGGTTTCAGGCCTCCTTTCTCAACTCCCTCTCACCCAGCTTACATTGGTGGTTGCAGCCGCCTCGATTGCCGCTCATACAACTCACCTGGAGGGTTTCAAGTCCCCAATAACCGCCACACCATCATCCCACTCCACCTCTCCCAGCCCCCCCCCCCCCCCCCCCGAGCACTTGGAGCAGCATGCAACCCACTCCCCTTCGGAAACAGCACCCCCCATGGCTCGGCCTTGTGATGCGAGCATGGCAGTGGAAAATGCACGGGCGGCCCAAGACTCAAATCCCGTGACGGAAGCGTCGTAGGAGGGGACTCCCAACCAGAGCCGGCGCGCACGGCTCTGGCCGGTTCCATTATACGATACGCCAGTGTTGTTACTTGAGCACCGACTGCCGTGCCACGCATTTTCCACTGACCACACATGACCAACACACAAGGAACCACAGAGGGTGCTGCCCCTAAGGGAGTGAGCTGCATGCTTGCTCGCTCCTATGCTCTCCCCCTTCCCCAATCCCCTCACTTCAACACCCCTTACCTCCACGGTCCACCTACCATAGCCGAATGGAGCACCATGATGCTGCAACCGCTAGGGAGGGGGGATGGGGAGGTGAGGGAGGGATGGGGACTGCACTCTCCCCAGCAGACGACGCTGCTGCAGGGAAGGGAGGGGGGAAGGAGAGAGAGGGTGGCCTCCAATCTCCTGCCCTTGCTCCATTCTCCCGCCCTTGCTCCAAGGCTCCAGATCTGCATGCTGCAGGAAGGAAGGGCGGAAACAGAGAGGTGAGGCGACCAACCATACCTGACCTGGTACCATACCTCCCCCACTCCTTATCCTAGCCTGCTAGCCTGCCCTTTGACCACCCAGCCCCTGCTGCTGCTGCTGCTGCTGCTGCTGCTGTCAGCTTCTCAGCTTCCTCTGCTGCAGTCTTCAAGTGATGCCAAGTGACCTGGTAGGGGGGCAGAAGGGAGAAGCAGAAGAACAAGTTTGAGGGGAGCTTTCAACAGGCCTAGCATTGGGAGAAACGGGAAGCCAAAGCATGCAAGTGCAGGAAGGACAGTGAACAGACATCATCTGCAGCAGCAAGAGCGGCTGGTGAAAAGGGGCGTACCTTGAGAGGCCAACCCCACCCCAGATACTCTCCCTCATGGCAGCTTCCCTTCCAGCTTCCCGTGTGCATGTACCTGCACGGCCACAGGGAAGGGGCGCAGGGGATTGGTGGTGTTGACCCCCACAACCCCCCCTCAACCTGCAAGGAGAAAACTGTAGAGCGGTGAGTAAGCAGCTAGGGGTAGAGGCGTGAGAGATGAGCATGGGTGGGTGGCAGGTGATAGCAGCAGAGGGACCATTGGAGCAGCACTAGGCACATGGTGCACACCCGAGGGGGGAGTGTATTAAAGAAGGGGTAATATGTAGTAAATATTTAGGGGTAGGCTTAACCTTGGGTTGGAGACGGGGGGCGGGGGGGGCGGGGGGGGGGAGGGGGGGCGCACCTGGATAAGGGGGTGGGGGGTGGGCGGGTGTGCACCATGTGAGCTAGACTGCTACAAGTGGTTTCGTTTCGAAGGGGATGCATGCAGCAGGGATGGAATGATGAGGTGGGCACGGTGTGTGAGCGCATGCCCGGGTGTTGCAAAATCAGAGAAAGCGAGTAAAAGCAGCCGAGAGGTGAGAGAGGGAGAGAGAGAGTGTGTGTGTTAATGTACTTATCTGCTGTGGCTGCTTGTGTGCTCCCAGCTGGCACCCCCAGCCCTCTCTGCTTCCCGCCACTCAAGAGCTCCACTTGCCCACTTCACGCCCCTCCCCTGCCCCTGCAGTCACCGCAGCCACTGCACAGGCGCTTGCAGATCCGCCAGCAGAGCCCCTGGGGGGGGGGGAGGGGGCGGAGGAGGAGGATGGAGGGGACGAAATGAGAGGAGGGTGAAGGGGGGGGGGAGGGGGAGGCGGTTAAGTCCAGGAGGAAGTGGAAGACAGATGGGAATTGAGGTGGGCAAGCGATGCAGAAACGAGAGGACGGAGGGAGGGGGGCACTGGTGGAGGCACCGCCACAAGTCACAGACCGCCAGGGGAACCTGAGGGGCTGCACCTGCAGTAGCGGGTGAACCTGGGGGGACTGTAAGGCACCTGAACCTGCGGGGTTACCTGCAGTAGAGGGGAAAGAAAGGAGGGGAGGGGGAGGGGGGGTCTGTGACTTGAGAGCCAGGGCTCAACCAGTGGCGAGATTTTGAGGGAGCGAGCATAGAAGAATGGGGCAGCGAGAGCAGCGAACACAGGGATGACGAGAGCAGCGAGCGAGCAGCATCCAAGGCTCGAGAACAATTTTCTGAGCTAGAGGTTTAACCACCGCTGAGAGCAGATGTCTGCCAGACTGCCATCCCCTCGCCTCCCCTCCCCCGCTACTCCCTGCAGCCAGAAGCCACCAGATGTGCTGCTGCTGCTGCTGCTGCTCCCCATGGGTACTCTGCACGGCCACTGAAGCGCTTCACAGCACCCACTTCACGCCCCTCCCCCTGCAGTCACAGCAGCCACTGCACAGGCGCTTGCCGATATTGCCAACACAGGTCCTGCTGTGTGTGTTGTGTTGGGGAGGGAGAGGGGGGGGGAGGGGGGGGGGGAGGGAAGAGGGGAGGGTGGGGGGAGAAGAGGGGAGGAAGTTTATTTCAAGGAGGAGTGAAACGCAGTTGGGAATTGAGGTGTGCAAGCGATGCCGAAAGGAGAGGAAGGAGGGTGGTGGCCACTGGCGGAGGCACAACACAAGCCACAGACCCCCAAGGGAACCTGGGGGTGAACCTGCAAGGGAGGGTGAACCTGGGGGGTCTGTAAGGCACCTGAACCTGAGGGGTTACCTGCAGTAGGGGGGGGGTGGGGAGGTCTGTGTTTTGTGAGGCGGGCCCCAACCAGTGGCAGCATTTTGAGAGAGCAAGCAAGACCCAAGGGGGCTATACCCGAGGGCTTGTGGCTGAACCTGAGGGCTGTACCTGCTGTACCTGAGGGGGTTGCCTGCAGAAGTGGGGTCTGTGGCTTGCACACCGTGCTGCCACCAGTGGCACTGTTTGAGGGAGAAAACGACTGGCAGCAGCAAAGCAAATGAGAGCAGCAAAGACCATGGCATAGCAGGTCCTTGGGTGCAAAGGGGGGTGAGCGGAGGAGAAGCCACTTAGCTGGAGGACAGAGCGAGTGGAGTCGGCAGGTGCAGCACCGGCAGCACCAACAGCGGTCCTCCTGCCAGCTGCTCCTCCCAGCTGCTCCTGCCAGCTGCTCCTGCCAGCTGCGTCCTTCAAGAGGCACCTGGAGGGAGGGACGACGGGAGGGGGGCATGAGTGCAGAAGCACTCAGTCAGTGGAGAGGGCTGGTGGTGGACGGCAAGGGAAGATCAGCAACCCGCAATAACCAAATGAGCAACGGGTGGCCACGGCTCAGAGGCGCCCACGCGACGCCAAGATCATTTGAAACACACCTGCTTTGGCGGGAGGGGGGGCCCATGGCTCACAGGCGCGAGCAAGCAGCAGCAGGGAGGGGGAGGGGAGGGGGGGGGAGGAGGACAACGACGCGACGCATGCAAGCAGCTACGACTTTAAGACTGAACTGGCCTGACCCACTAGACAGGACCCTAGGCAAGCGGCGCAAGTGCCGTGAGCCATGGGCGGAGGGGGAGGGGGGGATGGAGGGGATGGTGGGAATGAGATATTGAGTGGTGGGTGCATGAAGCATGGTGCGTGGTGCATGGGAAAAGTCAATGGTAGTGCATGGGGGTGCATGGGGGTGCATGGGGGTGCATGGGGGTGCATGGGGGTGCATGGGGGTGTGCAGAGAAGCAACATGCGCGCGTGCATGCGGTGGGCTGAGAGGACTTAGCTTCAAAAGCGCGTTGATGCGCAGAGGAGCCAGCACTGCCTGCCGCCAGGTGCTAGTCCGATGCCGCCCGTCACTCCCCTCGTGCCCCGTGCTCCCCAGCAGCCTGTGAGGGGGGAGGGGGGGGAGGGGGGAGGGGAGGGGGGAGGGATATGGGGCAGGCGGAGTGAGAGTGGAGAGTGGAGCAGGGCGAAAGCAGCCTCAGCGGAGCCAGCAGAGGGCATGCAGATTGGCGTTCCTTGACCGCCTGTTGCGACCATCAGCTGTCCTGCGGGGAGGGCGGAGGGGAGAGGGCGCATTGGTAGAGCGTGAAGCAGAGGAGGGCCGCAACCGGTTGGGCCGAGCGAGCAGGCAGACACGCCTGGGGGAAGGGAGGGGGCCCATGGCACACAGTCGCAAGCAAGCGTGCGGGGAAGGGGTTGGGGGGAGGAGGCGACGCGACGCGTGCATGTGACTTGGACAGTAAGACTCGACTAGCCTAACCCGCTAGACACACGACTCTAAGCAAGCGGATCCAGCGCCCTGTGCCATGGGCTAAGGAGGAGGCGGGGGAGGGGAAGGGAGGGAAGGGGGAAATGGGGAATATGAGGGATGAGATGCACGGCGAAGGGGCGAAGTACAACGAAGCAGCAAGGGGGTGCGTGCGGGGGGGCATGGACTTAGCTTCAGAGGCGGCGGCTGATGGCATGCTGGCAGACCAAACGGGCAGCTGCCTGGCAGAGAACGTCGCCAGCAGAGAACGTCGCCAGCAGAGACCAGCAGTAAACGTCGCAAACAGAGAGCGTCGCCAGCAGAGAGCATCGCCAGCAGAGAGCGTCACACCAGCGAGCGTCGCGGCGGCGATTGTCGCCAGCAGCGACCGCCGCTGATAAAAATATTCGCCAGCAGAAACGATCGTCCTGCGACACATTAAGATGGACGACGCGTGAGGCGAATGCCAACCAGCGTAGCAGAAAAGGACGAAGCAGAGAGCAAGGGGCGAGCTACTCTCCTTAATCTCTTCAAAAAGACGAAGGATTCGCGTCGACAAGGGATTCGCGTCGACGACGGATTCGCGTCGACGACGGATTCGCGTCGACGAGGGATTCGCGTTGACGACTTCGACTGGTCTCGTTGGCCAAAAGCCGTGACGATTGCTACCGTCTTGAGAAATTGTTCTGCAAACGCCACGCCAACGAACATCGTCAGAGTCTCAAAAGATAATCGGAAAAAATGCGAGGCGGAAAGGAAAGGAAAGCGACGCTTACACTCCGTGCGGTAGCATCGGCTCCAGTCCGGCGCGCTTCAGCGCATTAAGATGGAAGCAATAACTCCGAGCTGCTCAGTCCGACGACGCCATGGCCGCTCTTCGTCTGCGCGAGCGTCCGTGGCGAGTATTGTCGGAGGCCCTGAACTACAACCACGGCATCGATTAGAATTTCAGCTAGCCTCGTTTGCAGAAACTGATGCGCAATGTTTCAAGAGCCTTACATAACGACGACGGCGACGGCGACAACGCCACCTCCGCTGCGAGCGGCCTGAGGGATCGTCGTGCTCCTGTACTTGCTTCGCCGCTTCTGGAACTCGTCCACAATGGATGCCGCCATCGCAGCAGCCGCGCAAACCGATATCGTCTGCGAAATGCGTTGCGAGTAGTCGTCCATGAGCTCGAACATCACGATGCACGTGGCCTAGATGCCGTCGTGCTCCCGGCCGTCCTCCGAACGAAAAACGTTACGCGAGCGGCTTCCAAAATTCGCCCATAACCGATGCCGTTGGCCAGACGAGGTCGATTCTCACAAAAAAGGCGCTGATATCGCAAAACAAGGCGCTGATGTCCCAAAAAAAGCAGCCCGCAAAAATATGAGGAAGAAGTGGCGATTAGCTGCAAAACGCTAGGAGTCGAAAGTTATGCGGCTCTATTGTTTCTGGGCTGTTGCTGCTGTTGCTGGTCGGAGCAGAAATGGGCTAAATTGGCTTCAGCGCGCTGCTCTGCTGCTATACTGCCTCTTTCTTGTCTCGCCTCTCGTCCATCAGGCTGGCGGATCCGACATTCCCAGGGGACCACTGGCTGCGGGGACAGGGGGACACCAAACCAAACCCCAGCACAGCTCAGCTCAGCCAATCCCGAGGTTGGCTCTTCAAGTTGGGATGAGTCGCAGCTTCCGCCGCCCCCATCTTCCCGCCGGCAGGCGCTTCGCGGTTTGCCTCAATTGCGGGTTCGAATCGCGGAAAGGGGGGAGAGCGGGCGAAGCTTTGCGGCGGGGTTTCGTCAAACAAACTTTTCCATCGCGAAGAATGCTTCGAGTTCGCGACAACGGAGAATTGGCGAATGACGGAGTGTGCTTTCTTTCGCCAGCAGGGGTTTTTTCCGCCACAGCCTTGATGCCAACAGACAGTTTGGGGAGTTGCGCCAGCTTTGGATGTTTGCGCAGCGCTCCTCACAAAAACACTGACGGGCGTCAGGGGGTTTCCGCTAGATGTGCGCCAAGAGATAACGGAACAGACGTTGAGCAATCAGTATCCGTCACGTGTCCAGCATATGCATATCCAACGGCCTGGTTTCTCCCCACAGTAAAAGCCACAGCAGCTCAAGAAGTTGGGAAATTATACGCTGGGTAACTCTTACTTTAAGGTTTCCCCGATTCAGTCACTCTTTTCTCATCCCAGTCAATGTTTTATCGAGTCGAAATCAGCAGCATCAAAACATTTGTTCAGTTTGATGCCGCATGGCAAAATCTTTCGACACGTGTCCGAAAATGGCGAGATCCCAGAGAATAGAGAGAATAGTGACAAACAAACAGAGAATCTATCTGAAAACTATACTCGATTTCACTCACACTCAAATTTCGCAGTAGATTATATTTCGCAGTGTTGTCTTCTTGTTGCTAGAAACAGTGAGCAGACGAAGCGCACACAAATTGCGCAACTGAACGTGTGCAAATTTACTGGTTGTTAAAAAAATCCCCGAATGGAAAAACATTGTTTTCGTTCCATAAATCTATCAAGCCACTCTTCAAGGTGTAAACTAGACTTATGTCATTATTTCTGACATTTTGTTTTTCAGGATGCCCACAAGACTCGGACCCATCGGAGCCCGCATGCGACTCGCGGTGGCATCAATCCTAAACTCGCGGCTTTGTGTCTCTTCAAGGTTGATGCCACCCCAAGTCGAATATCGGGGCGCAACGGGTTTTATTTTGTTTCAGGCTGCCATAATCGACATGTCTGTATCTCAATAACGCGTCGCGGAGCTGTGCGTAAATGTAAACCGGGACAAAATCATCTACGAGCTATGAGGTTTTCTCTTTAAAGTTTGGACGTAAAAGTATTGGGAAATGATAAAAAAAGGGTCCTCCCTTTGCTAGAGGCATGAGCAAAAAAGGCCCGGCAGCTTTTTTCCCCGAGACCTCATCTCCGAGCCTGTACTACACCTTATTCGTCATACATCACACACATTACAGGGTAACAAATTTGCAGGTTCATAAT
Source organism: Closterium sp. NIES-67 (assembly GCA_027943415.1). Classification (NCBI taxonomy): domain Eukaryota; kingdom Viridiplantae; phylum Streptophyta; class Zygnematophyceae; order Desmidiales; family Closteriaceae; genus Closterium; species Closterium sp. NIES-67. Next base: position 191,265 of record BQMB01001866.1, read on the forward strand.
ATCGTAACCTTGCCGTGGGACCTTTATACAAATTCAATATATTAGGGCACAAAAAAAAAACCCATAAGGGCACTGCATGCGACTCGGGGTGGCATCAACCATAAACTCGCAGAAGGGTCGCGTGTTTAGGGTTGATGCCATCTGGAACGGAATTCCGTTCCCTATGGGTTTTAGTTTTTTTTTCCCGTTGAGAAATATTGAATGGTAACGCAAAAGTCCCGTAAATGTTTAAAGTACTAAACAAAGAAAGAAGTGTATTTCATGTTCAGAGTCGAGGTCCTTGGAGCAGAAAATAGCCGGACCTTTTTTGCTAACGCCTCTGGCAAAGCGAGGACCCTTTTTTATCATTTCCCTAAAGTATTTATCTCTCGATGTTTTGAGACATCGCATTTCTGGGACACCTGTCGAAAGATTTTGCGATGCGGCATCAAACTGAACAAAAAGTTTGACGCTGCTGATTTCGACTCGATAAAACATTGACTCGGTTGAGAAAACAGTGACTAAATCGGGAAAATGAAGAGTAAGACTTACCCAGCGTATAATTTCCCCAAGAAGTTTGTCCAGGCCTTTCTCTGTCCCCATCTCAATTGAATCACTCTCGGCTGTATGTCTCACATAATTAGCAAAGCGTACACCCTCTGTTCCAGCATTTCAGCAATCCACAACATTATTTGTTCCAAAATACCTCTCTTCGTTTTTCTTTCCACAGCGAGTTCCTCGCCTGTTGCACTTAGAACGAAACCCGCAGCCCCCCCATGATTCCCTGCGCAACCCCTAATTTTCTGTGCAAGCCCCCCATCCCAGTTTCCATTCCCTAGTCCTCTCCGTTTCCCACCTAACCCTAGCCCGCCACACTGGCAACGCTGCTTCCTTCCTTCACTGCCGCATTTCACGGGTTCGGTTCCACCACGCCATCTCCTTGGTCGATTATCTGTCGTCCTATGCTATTGTGACGCGTCTTTCTGTCCAACTTGGAGCAACCGTGACCTACCTGCGCTAGATCCGAACCAGAGACTTGCACTCTCCGTTTCCGTTTCCGTTTCCACGCTCTCCGCTTCAACAACCTCCGTTTCAGCACCAACCGGGTAGATCTCATGGCCACGGAGACGTGGCGTGATAGCGGTAGCCACGGGGGAGGCGACCGCTATCGCGACTCCTCCCACTCGCACGCCCACGACGACTACCATCGGCAGTCGCACTCGCACTCGCACTCGCACCACGGCGAGGGGCGTCGCGACAACCACTGGACGGCGAGCCGCGACGAGGACTGGGAGGCGCTGGAGGACCAGAACGACCCCGAGCTGCAGGGCCTCGAGTACTCGGAGTTCCGCTGCAAGAAGCGCGACAAGATGCGCCGCCTGCACCGCCGCCTGCTCTGGCGCATCACGCCCAGCCCGCCTCGGAACCGCCCGCCGATCGCTGCGCCGCCGGCGGAAGCGAACGGGCATGCTAAGGGCGGGAGCAGGAGCGGATCGGAGGATGATGAGAGGGAGAAAAGTGACGGCGAAGGGCGGGGTGGGGATGAGGGGAAGGAGAGGGAGAAGGAGAAGGGTGGATTGGCGAACGGGGATGTGGGGGCGGTTGGTGAGCGCGAGGGGGAGGATGAGGCGGAGGATGCGAAGGGCGGCCGCGGGGGAGGTAAGGGGGAAAAGGCGGACACGGGTGAGACGCAGCGGGCGAGCGGCGGTGAGAAGGAGGCAGCGGAGAATGGGAAGGGTAGCGACGAGGATGGTTCCTCGGAGGATGAAGGCGCTGCCAAGAAGAGGGCGAAGGGGAAGGAAGAGGATGTGAGCGATAAGAAGGCGGAGAAACCAAGCAAGAGCACGAGCAAGAGCAAGGGCAAGGGACGGAAACGTGGGGGGGAGAGTGACGAGGAGAGCGAGAGTGATGATGATAGTGACGAGGAGGAGAGTAGTGACTCGGAGGTGGAAAGGCGGAGGAAGCGAGGGAAGGGGAAGAAGCGGAAGAGCAGCAGCAGCAGCAAGAAGAAGAAGCGTGGGAAGAAGCGGAGTGGCAAGGAGAGCAAGAAGAAGCGGAAGACGCGCAGCAGCAGTAAGGGCAGCAGGCATAGACGTCGCAGCCGCCACGAATCGTCGTCAGAGGACGAGAGCAGCTCGAACGAGGAAGAGTCGTCCAGCGACGACGCGAGCGACGCGAGCGACAGCGGCAGTGACAGCGACAGCGAGGGTGGGGACAAGAAGCGGGCCAAGAGGGCGAGCGGAGGGGGAGGGAAGAGCGGGAGCGGGGAGAGCGGGGGGGAGGGGGAAGGGGACGGGGAGGACGGAGAGGGCGAGGACGAGATGGACCCTGAGGTGCTGATGTTCAAGCAGTACGTGGAGGAGCAGAAGCGCGCGCAGCTCGCCGCCATGGACGCCGAGCCCTTCGTGGGGCCTGCGCCGGCGCCCAAGGCGGAGGGGCACATCAGCTACGGAGGGGCGCTGCGTCCGGGAGAAGGAGACGCCATTGCGCAGTACGTGCAGCAGGGGAAGCGTATCCCGCGGCGTGGTGAGGTGGGTCTGTCCGCGGACGAGATTTCTAAGTTTGAAGACCTCGGGTATGTGATGAGTGGAAGCAGGCACCAGAGGATGAATGCTATCCGTATTCGTAAGGAGAACCAGGTGTACAGTGCGGAGGATAAGAGGGCTCTGGCGATGTTCAACTATGAGGAGAAGGCGAAGAGGGAGCACAAGGTGATGTCGGATCTGCAGCGGCTGGTGCAGAGGCACATGGCGGCACAGGAAGGGGGCAAGGAGGGAGAGGAAGGTGCTGCTGGTGGGGGGGAAGATGCAGATGGGGAGTGAGTTGTGGGCTGTGATGATGTGAATTGTGCTGAGTTCGTGGTGCAAGACTTTGTGGGCTTGGTTGAGATTCTATCGGAAGGATCTAATTGTCTGGGCTGGGACTGAAAGTGCTGCAGGAAACGCACACAAATGTATGGTTTTCATAGTCATAAAGTCACCAGTCCTAACCACTGGGACAAGAAGGGATGTCATCAGGAGGGTTAGGCTCCATATATCCACCTTCCCCGAGGAATGCCTCCCCAGCAGGGCCTCAGAAGTCAAGCCAAAAAGGTCTGAAAGCCTGTATATCAGGGTATTTTTTAAAGCATACCTTTATTTTTCAGGTTTTGATTTTTATCAAACCTGAAATTTATGTGTTCCCATTTTCTAAGGCCTGAAAAATAGTATGTTCTTGTTTTACCGAGCCTGACGAATCAGCCTTACTCGAAATTCGCCCTGAATCTGAAACTTATGTGCAAGGCGAGCTAGAGCACGTGTGAGGGGCATGGTATCAAAAAATTGAATGATGGTGATAGAGGGAGAGTACACACAATATAGCTAAGTGTTGTACCCTCTAAGAGGCTACCCTATACAGTCTATACAAACATAACAAATAGACATGTTTGACACACCCCCTAGACTGCATAGGGGAAAGTCATAAACAAACAGCTCAGGGCGGCACTACTAGTCCAACCTCTGAGACAAGGGTCTGAGCGACCAGTCAGAAGGAGTACAGACAAGGCAAGCAAAGAGCAGGGCGGCACTACTAGTCCAGCCACTGGGAGAGGACACAAGTCCAGTCTGTGTATACATATAAAGGACAGTACAAAGTCAAGGTCCTAGCAAGTGAGAGGCTACAGGAACTAGACCAAGCTGTACACAGTGCCGCTGATGATCTTTAGGCGCAAGCGCCTTCGTAAAGATATCAGCCGTGTTGGCACCTGAGGCCAAGTGTACTACGCGAGCCTGACGTCGCTGCTGTAGCTCACGCAGGAGGAAGTACCACAGCTGAATGTGCTTCGCTCTGCCCTCGAGTCGAGGCTCCTGACCCAGGAGGATCATGGCCCTGTTGTCAGCGAACAGGACCGGGGCAGAGCTAGGTCGCTCACCTAAGTCAGTGAGCAAGAAGGTCAGCCAGCGGAGCTCCTGTGCCGCCATGGCACCGGCGTAGATCTCAGCCTCACAGCTGGACTGTGCAACAGACGAGGAGCGAGTAGCTCTCCACGAGACGGCACCTGAGCCAAGGCTGAAGCAGTAGCCCTGGGTAGACCGGAGTGTCTCAGCGTCGTCTGCCCACGAAGCGTCTGTGTGCCCAGTAAGGACCGCTGGCCTGCGTCCTCCTAGCACTAACCCCATGCCCGATGTACTAGCAAGATAACGCAGAACCCTCTTAGCGGCAGACCAGTGCTGCGGTCGGTGTCTGCCTGTGGCCACAAAGCGAGCCAGGATGCTGAGAGGGTATGCGAGATCTGGGCGAGTGCAAGTCATCAGGTACATGAGGCAACCCACCAGCTCTGCGTAGGGGCCGCTGGGCTCTACCAACTCCTCAGGCACTGGAGCGGAGAGCCTGTGGTCTACAGGCAGAGGGGTGGGCTGTGCAGAGGAGAACTGAAGGCTGAACCTCTGAAGGACCTGGCGCACCAAGTGTGACTAAGTCAGGGTGATGGTGCGCGCAGCTCTGTCCCTGGAGATCTGCAAGCCAAGGTAACGGCGCAGTTCTCCAAGGTCAGTGCAGGTGTGTCTCTTCAGCAGCTCTGCCTTCACGGAGGCCAGCGCGTCCCTGTCAGCTGTGGCAAAGACCAGGTCGTCGACGTAGACGAGGATGTAGAACGGAGTCTGGCCAGCACGAACGAAGAGTGAAGGGTCTGCAGAAGACGGAAAGAGCTGCAGGTCAGCAAGCGTAGCACGCAGAGTGTCGTGCCACTCACGGGGAGCCTGGCGCAGGCCGTAGATGGGGCGCCGCAGGAGCCACTGGGTCCCAGGAGGGAAGGTGCCAGTAAAGCCCGGAGGGCGGCGCAGGTAGACCTGCTCGTGTAGGCTGCCCTGAAGGAAGGCAGTGGAGAAGTCGAGAGAGTGAAGCTCGTAGTCACGCTGAGCAGCTAGGTGTAACAGAACCCGAAGAGTAGTCATCTTCGGGGTCGGAGCGAAAGTCTGGAAGAAGTCCACCCCCTCGCGCTGACTGAAGCCTCTAGCCACATAGCGCGCCTTGAAGACAGGCGGCTCTCCAGGAGGGCGCTTCACCTTGAAGAGCCAGCGGCCATCGACTACGTTCACCCCAGGTGGAGGAACTGCGTCGACGAAGGTGCCGGTGGATCTCCAAGATGCCATCTCCTGCTCCATGGCAGCTATCCACTGCGAGGCCCAGGGTCCCGAAGTCGCCTCAGCGTAAGTGCGAGGGGTCGGGATGTCGAAAGCGTCTGGGTCACCCTCAGGGACTAGCAGCATGGAACAGAGATGGGGAGCAGCCTCGGAGAGGAAAGCAAGCTCGAACTGGCGGTCCTCCAGGACGTCACTGCCAAGGGCAGGAGCACCCCCGACAGACGGAGGACAGGCAGGGTCAGAGACCAGAGCGGTGGCGTAGTCAAGGCGCCGGGTAGAGGCGAAGTCAGCGACAGCAGCGACAAGAGCGTCAAGGCACGAGACAGGAACAGACGGGTCGGTAACGAGAGAGGCAAGGACCCGAGGAACGAGGGGACGAGCGGCACGAAGGTAGTCGGACAGCGGGGGAGGCGCAACAACAAGGGAGGACGGAGGAGGCGACGGCAGAAGGGGAGGACGAGACGCGTGTGAACGAAGCAACATAGGGTGGGAGCGCAGGACAGGCGAGGCAGGACGAGCACGGGAGGGACGGTGAGACCAGACGTGCGATGGAGGAGTCGGGTCAGGAGACAGGGGAGGGGACACAGGAGGTGAACGAGGGGGGAGACGGGCCGGGGACGAGTCCGGCGGAGGGAAAACAGGGCCGTAGACAGGAAGAGGAGGAGACGGTCGGGGAGGAACCGACGCAGGGTCGGGGGACGGAAGGCCGAGCAGGCGAAGGGCGGACACCGGCGGGGACTGCTGCTGCGGCGGCACAACGGCGACACCTGGACCGCAAGCTGCTCCTCGGCTACCACCGGCACGCTCCACACCCGCACCCCCAGAGGGACCACCCTCAGGGGGACCGGGACGAGCACCCCCAGAGTCAGCGAACGGGGCCTGCGACTGCGGCAGCGGCGGCGGCGGCGGCGACGGCGACGGCTGCAGTGGCGGCAGGGACGGCGGAGGAGGGAACTGGGGAGGGGACACCTGGGGAGGGGCGGCCGGCGAGGACTGCACCGGAGGGCCACCAGAGTCAGAAGACTCCTCAACCGGGTCCACGGATGGAAGGGGGGTGACATGGGAGACACCAGAGGGGGCGGGACGGGGAGGAGGAGGAGGAGGGGCAGGGACTACCGGGGAAGGGGTGACCAGGAACAGGGGGGGGGTAACCGGTGGACCACGGTGGGGGAAGCGGCGGTAGTAGGAGACGGACTCGTCAAAGGTGACGTCACGAGAGTGAAAGAAGCGGTGAGACGGCGGGTGGTAAAAGTGCCAGTCGGACGCGTCAAGGGGAAAACCGAGGAAGACGCAGGGAAGGGTGCGGGCAGTGAGCTTGTCCGTGCCGGAGGCACGGACGTGAGCAAGGCAGCCCCAGACGTGGAACGCAGACCCAGTCCACAGACGGGTCGGCGAAACCTGCGGCTGCTGAGGGTGCGGCCACAGGTTAAGCTGGTGAGAAGCGTAGCGCACAGCGAACGGCCACAGAAAATGGGGTGCACCGGCATGGACCATGGAGGTGCGAGCGACCTCCATGACCAAGCCGATGCGGCGCTCAGCGACCCCATTCTGCTGTGGGGAGTCCGGTAGGGTGAACGTCTGGGTGATGCCCTCCGCACGACAAAAGCGACCAAGGACACCTGAGGCAAACTCGCCACCACGGTCTGAGTGAAGACGCAAGACAGGGAGACCGCGGTGGACACGCGCAGAGACAAGCCAGGGGATGAGGGCGCCAGGCACGTCGGCCTTGCGCTCCAGGGGAAAGACTATGGTGTAACGAGTGAAGTCGTCGACAAGCACAAGGAAGTAGCGCTCGCGACGCGGCCCAGGGACGGGGGCGGGGCCCCAGACGTCCACGTGCAGGGTCTGCAGCGGCGCGACGGTAGGGGGGAACGAGGAGGAGTGAGGGGCACGACGAAGCCGACCCTCGACACAAGGCGTGCAAGGTGGAGCTGGGGAGGAGGGAAACGCGGGGAGTGAACCTGGGAGACCAAGGACAAGACCGTGCTGGGACATGTGACGCAGACGCGGGAGCGCAGGGTGACCTAGGCGGTGGTGCCACAGGAGGGTCGGGTGAGTGAGGGAGCGACAGGAGCAGGCAGCAGCAACCTGGGTAGACACAGCCACCTGAGGGGGCGCTCTAGCCGGGGGGGGCACGGTGTCCAGAGTGAACAGGCCGGACACCGGGTCCCGGGGGAACGTGGACAGGGGGGCACCAGTGGCGGCCTCGGTACAGACAGCATACCGCTCGTGACCAGGGAACGTAGTGGTGACGCCAAGGTCCTGGAGGCAGCCGACACCAACTAGGTTCCTGGAGAACGAGGGGATATGCAGACCTGTAAGAGAGCCCGAAGGAACCGCCGGACAGGGAAGGGTGGTGGAACTGCGGGCGACTACCGGGCCGCCGGAGGGGTCAGCAAGAGAAACGGCAGCAGGAACAGGAAGCGGCGTCAGGGTGGTGGAGTCGCGGAAGAAACACCGAGAGGCGCCAGAGTCCAAGGTGAAGGAAAGCGAAGCCGAGGGGTCTGGCGACGGAACGACGACAGAAGCACCAAGACTACACAAAGCAGGGGATCCTACGCCTGACGCAGCAGGGGGGCTAAGCTAGGCACACCTACACTAGGCAACAGTGAGTAATAAGTCGGAAGCACACTAGAGTCATCAGCATACATCACATGCAGAGCAGAAACAATGGCATCCATGTCCATATCAAAGATCTGAATCTGACGACTAAGCAAACTGTGCCAGTCCGGGAGGTCTGGCGACGGGCCGAAACGCTGACGAAAGAGGTCGTCCAGGCGACGAAAGCAGCGGGGAGTGGAGTGACCGATCTTACCGCAAACGAAACCGCGGCGAGGACCGGTCTGGATCTGGTACTGACAACGCCCGCCGGAAGAGCCACCTCGCGGCACACCACCACGCGCCCGTCCACCGCCAGCGCCGGGCCACCCTGGCGGGAGAACACTCGTCTGCCGCGTCTGCGACGGCTGCTGCGGCTGCTGCGAAGGCTGCGACTGCGGCGGCTGCTGCGGCTGCTGCAACTGCAGGGGCGGCGACTCAGCTGGACTGGGCAGGGTCCCCTCGTCCGCTCCAGCACCAGGCGACCCGACCCCACCACTACCCCCGCCCGCACCCCCGCCGCCCCCTCCGCCGCGCCCAGCCTTGGGGCGGCGGCCCTTCCCCGAACGGGCCTGCGCTGCAGCAGCAGTCTCAGCTACTGCGGCAGAGCCGTCAGAGAAGGTACACTGAGCAGGGGCACAACCCTGAAAGATAGGGACCGGCACGACACCGCTCGCCTGGGCGATGGAGCGGTGACGGGTCTCTATCACAGTCAGGGTGTCGACAAAGTCAGTGAGGGTGAGGTCTGCGGGGTGAACACTAAGGAAGCGGTCGCGGGCGACAGCAAGGCGGTCAGGGAGGCGGGTGGCAAGCAGGTAGAGGGTAGAGGTAAGGGGCGGCTGGTGGGCTCTAAGCTGTGCGTCAGTGCAGGCGGCGCGCCAGGTCTCCTCTATCGAGCGCAGGTGGGCAGCGAGGTCAGAGACAGTGGGGAACGAAGCAAGGTCAGGAAAGAGCAGCGGGAGGATCAGGCGACCCACCGAGGCAGCCGGAGGGGTGGAATAGCGCTTGATGACAGCATCTAAGTATGCCTGAGCAGTAGTGAGGGACCTAAAGCGAGGACGCTCGGACGGGGGGAGGGCGTTGCTAATGGCAAGCTGGGCGACAGCATCGCGAGAAAGCCAGACAGAGCGCGCACGGGCAGTGGCAGCAGTAGACTCACGCTCAGTGGGTGTGGGGTCAGCGGGCAGAATAGCAGGAGGGTCTGGGCAGGGGAGCGTACCGTCAAGGTGTGCGGAAAGCGGTTCACCATCCTGCCGCTGGCCAGTGAGTTGGCGGCGGAGGTCGGCAAGCCACGCCTCGAACTCTAGGGGCTGACCTTCAGCGTCGAAGCGAAGCTCCGCCGCCATCAGGAACAGTCCAGTGCTGTGCAGGGCGGTGCAGTGCGGTGCAGTGCGAGACAGTGCGGTGCAGTGCGGTGCAGTGCGGTACTGTGCGGTACAGTGCGGTGCAGTGCGGTGCAGTGCGGTACAGTGCGGTGCAGTGCGGTGCAGGGCGGCACGGAGCAGGGCGGGGGGGGGGGGGGGGGGGGGGGGGGGGGGGGGGGGGGGGGGGGGGGGGGGGGGGGGGGGGGGGGGGGCGGGGGGGGGGGGGGGGGGGGGGGGGGGGGGGGGGGGGGGGGGGGGGGGGGGGGGGGGGGACCGTACCAGTGAGGAGGGGCCGGGCGGGCGCGACGGGGCCGGGCGATGCACAGGGCCGGGACAGGGCGACGGGGCCGAGCGGCGCGACGGGGCCGGGCTGGGGACGGGGCCGGGCGAGTGCGCAGGGCCGGCCGGTGCGACGGGGCCGAGCGGGACGGCGGCCGGGCTGGTGCGACGGGGCCGGGCGCTGTGACGGGCCGGGCAGGGTGCGACGGGGCCGGGCGGGTGCGACGGGGCCGGGCGGCGCGACGGGGCCGGGCGAGCGCGGGGCCGGCAGGGTGCGACGGCGCCGGGCGGCGCGACGGGGCCGGGCGCGGCGACGGCGCAGGCGGGCGGCGACGGGCCGGGCGGCGGCGACGGCGGGCGGGCGCGACGGCGCCGGGCGGGCACGACGGGGCCGGGCGGCGGCGACGGGTACGACGCGGCCGAGGAGGGGCGCTACGGGGCCCAGGAGGGGCACGACGGGGGGGCCCAGGAGAGGCGCTACGAGGCCCAGGAGGGGCGCGACGAGGCCCAGGAGGGCCGCTACGGGGCCTGGGAGGGGCGATACAGGGCCCAGGAGGGGCGCTACGAAGCCCAGGAGGGGGCGCGACGAGGCCCAGGAGGGGCGCTACGGGGCCCAGGAGGGGCGCGACGGGGCGCTACGGGGCCTGGGAGGAGCGCAACGGGGCCTGGGAGGGCGGTACAGGGCCCAGGAGGGGCGCTACGAAGCCCAGGAGGGGCGCGACGAGGCCCAGGAGGGGCGCTACGGGGCCCAGGAGGGGCGCGACGGGGCGCTACGGGACCTGGGAGGAGCGCGACGGGGCCCAGGAGGGGTGCTAGTGGGCCTGGGAGGAGCGCGACGGGGCCTGGGAGGGGCGCGACGGGGCCTGGCAGGGGCGCTACGAAGCCCAGAAGGGGCGCGACGGGGCCTGGCAGGGGCGCTACGAAGCCCAGGAGGGGCGCTACGGGGCCTGGGAGGAGCGCGATGGGGCCCAGGGAGGAGCGCGACGGGGCCCAGGAGGGGCGCTAGGGGGCATGAGCGGAAGCGGTAGGTGGGGGGGGGGGGATCCTACCTACGCGTGATACCATATCAAAAAATTGAATGATGGTGATAGGGGGAGAGTACACACAATATAGCTAAGTGTTGTACCCTCTAAGAGGCTACCCTATACAGTCTATTCAAACATAACAAATAGACATGTTTGACACATGGCTGTATCAAAGTGAGAACTGTTGGGCTGAGAAAAGCCCTTAGGATCTTTCCAAAGACTTGAGTAGTGCAGCGGAAGTTGAGGCAGTTGAATCCTTGTAGTAGTGTATGAGAACAAGTGATTGATTAAAGAAACAAGCATACAGCAATATATAGAAAATAGGAAAGTAGTTGTAGAATACAGTTGCAGGAGCGGTTATCGAGTCGCACAACGACTCGATTGTCGCTTCGGTTGCTATTCGTGCAGTTGTAACGGTCAGTCGCAACCTCCAGTTGCGACCCTTCGAGTCCCTTTGCGTTCTTTGTCCATCCCCTCGTGTAACCTCCGTTGGCTCGCGTACCCGTTGCGATCTTCCTCGAGTGTAGTGTTACACTTCAGAAACGCTCAAGTCCTTTGAGGTATTTCCAACATTCCCCTTCGTTTCTGGAGTGCTGACATGTTCAGACCCGGTGACGTTTGTCTGCCCGGTCAGCAGCGTGCAGTAATCGAATTTTGCCTTCGCCAATTTCTTCGTCAGATAGTCTGCGGCCATTTCTGTCGTAGGGCAGTAACTGAGTTGAAGTCTCCCCTTCGCAATTTCATCCTTGACGAAAAAGTACCGCAGGGCGATGTGCTTGGTTCGGTTGGCGAAGCCGTCCTTGTTCGCGATTTTGATCGCAGATTGGTTGTCGCAGAGGAGTGAGAAGACGGGCAGGGTCGCAATCTTCACTTCCTCGAGCAACTCTCGTAGGTAGAGTCCTTCCTTGGTCGTAGTACAGAGGGCGATATATTCTGCTTCAGCCGAAGATAGTGCGATTAGTTCCTGCTTGCTCGACTGCCAGGAGATAGTCCCGATAGGTTCTAGTCGGTAGATGTAGCCCGTTCTCGATCGTCGATTTCCCTTGTCTCCCGCGTGGTCGGCGTCGACGTATCCGAGTAGTTGTACGGACGATGCCGTTACTTTACTGTAGGTAAGCCCGGTCGTCGGCGTGGAGACGAAGTAGAGTAGTGCCCGATTAAGTTCCTCGAGATTTTCTTGTTCCGGCTGCTTCAGATGCGTCGCCAGTTGGCTCGCGCTATAAGATAGATCGGGTCGGCAGGTTACTGCTGCGAATAGTAGGCAACCGAGCTTCTGCTGATAATCCTGGATTTGCTTCGCGGGGAGTTTTGCGGAGGTGCTGCTGTTGTTCCCGTAGCGGTAGGGAGTCGGGACCGTAGTCGGCGTGAGACCGAATTTCTTCGCGACAGTGCCTGCGTATTTTCCAGCGTGTAGGTAGAACGCCGAGTTGTCTTCGACGACATTCAGACCCAGGTACTGGGTCACTGTGTCGGACACTGTGAGTGTCAAGTCCCCTTTCAGCTCCCCTTCGAACCAGGTGGCGATGTATGTAGTGGAACCGATGTAGAGCAGATCGTCGACGTAAACGATGAGTAGGATATACTCTCTTCCCTTCTGTAGTCGGTACATGCCTTGGTCATGCGGCAGCTGTAGGAATCCAATTTTTACGAGGCGACCGTGAAGATGCTGCTGCCAGAGCCGCGGGGCTTGCTTGATCCCGTAAAGGGATTTTATCAGCTGGCATACTTTTGTGGGGTCGTCAATGAATCTGTGGGGTTGCTCGACAAAGATCTCAGCGTCCACATGTGCGTACAGGAAAGCATTTGCGACGTCGATTTGGCGCAGTGGTAGTTTCTTCGTGGCCGCGACGGCGAGTAGGATGCGCAAGGAGGTGTGACGGGAGACTGGGGCGAATGTTTCTGTGTAGTCGGTTTCGTATCGTTGATCGAACCCTCGGACGACCCATCGAGCCTTGAATCGTTCGATGGAACCGTCCGCATTGGTCTTGATGCGGAACACCCACTTTCCAGAGAGGACGTTCTTCCTGTTGATGCTTGTTGCAGGTACCAGCTTCCATATATCTCGGTCTTGCAGAGCCTTTAGTTCCTTTTCCATCGCCTCCTTCCATTTCGCGTTATGTTCCCCCCCCAGAGCCTGTAACAGAGTCGTGGGCTCGCGCGGAGATGGCGGCGGTGGATGCTGGACGGAGACCCATAAGCCGAGAATTTGCAGTCCCGTGGGTGTGTGTCGAGGGGAATTTTCATTCCCGGAATAGGCTGCTTCGTCACCATCTTCTGGATCAGGTAAGAAGTTTGGGCCGATGCGTTCTGAGATGTTCGTGTCGACCGGGTGAGGTGTTACGTAACCTTGGTCAGCGAAGTGGTAAAGGGTGTCGAGATTGTTGCTATCGAGAGGATTGTCGTCGTCGAGTGGGACTGGCACGGAGCAGTAAGGGAGTGGTCCGGCAGCTTCCGAAGCTCCAGGTACGTCTTCTTCTACTGCGTCAGCTTCGGCAGCACGGTCAGTGAAGGAGCGAAGGCCTGCGACACCGTCGGTGGGGTCTTCTGTGTTGGTGACGTTGTCCAGGTAATGTTGCAGCGTCAGTCGTTCGTAGAAGATCACATCACGTGATGCCACGGTATTTTTGTCTTGTATGTCGAGGATTTTCCATGCTTTAAAATGTTGTGCGATGCCGAGGTGTAGCCCCCATCGTGCTCGTTGAGTGAAACGTCCTGCTCTGGCTGTGTGGGATCTGTACTATACCATGCAACCGAAAACCCGAAGTAATTTTGTGCTGCCCCTTTTTTGTGTCCACAGCAAGTGCGGTGATGCGTTGTTGGGGAGCGATGACGAGGATAGCAAATTGTGCAGGTGGACTGCATGGGTCATCGCGTCTGGCCACAGTGCGTTGGGCAGTCTCATCCCCAGGAGCAGCTTCCGCATCGTCGTCTGCAAGGTCCGGTTCATTCTTTCTGCGACCCCCTGTTGCTGGTGAGCGTAGGGTAGAGACACCAGGCATCTGATTCCTCTCTTTGCCAAGTAGGTCCTGAATCGTTGTGACTGGTATTCTTGTGCGCCGTCGGATTGGAAACTCTTGAGCGTAGTTCCTGATTCTCGTTCAGCGATTGGGAGCCACGTCGTGAAGGCTTCGAAGGCTTGATCTCGCGTCTTGAGGTTGTAGTGCCAAACATATCTTGTTGCTGCATCGATAAAAGTGATGACGTAGTTGAAGTCGGCTTCCGTGTCGTCTCGAGGCATGTTTAAGATGTCGCTGTAAACCTTTTCCATCGGTGCATATGCAGGCGCACTTGGATTGTGATGTGATGGGAAGGGTTGATGGGGAAGATCTGCTTCGGGGCACGTGAAGCACCGGGCGCGAGGTCTTCGAAGTTCTTGGCCGCTTGTTGTAAGAAGAGCGTTTCGTTCTAATACTTCGGCTTGGATTGTTTGTAGTACGGTGTTGTTTGCAGGATGCCCAAGGCGTTGGTGCCAAATGTCGTCGGAAGCTCGATGGCCGGGCGAGCGTTGGTACATGTCGGTGTTGGAGAAGAACGTGACGACCGTGGCGGGACTTCGGCAGACTTCTCTTTTGATGGGCATAAGTTGATCTGCTTCGGTTGGCGGTCCTCGGATTGCTGCTGGTGGTACTCGGCTGGGTCCTGCTGCTGCTACTGCAGGTGATGGTTGGGAAGGGACACTTGCTGGTACTTGCCTTTCTTGTCTGATGACTGCTAATGCTCGTGTTCTCTCTGCTGCAGGTATGGTGTTGGAGTACCAGAATCCATCGGGGTTGAACTCGGGATCAAGATCCGGCGGGTGTGTCCAGGCGGCGAACGACACAATCCCATTGCTGTCGGCAGTACCGCGGTCGGGGACGAAGTCCAACACGAAGACGCCGGACTTCAGGAGAGCATGCCAGATGAAGAGGCCGTCTTTCCCGTGGTAAAGACGAAACTCGTTGGAGTCCGAGTCGCACTCCAGGTGAATCCCTTTTGCCATTAGCTGGCTGACGCTTAGCAGATTGTATCCCAAGTTGTCGACGATTAGGACCTTGTTGAGTTGCAGGATGACATTTGTTTCCATGGACTGTAACTGAACCACTCCCTGTCTGTTTGTTTTCAGGTTTTCGTTGTTGGCGACGGTGATGATGACGTCGCGGTTGAGGCGTCGTTCTCGTTGCACGAAGCGTCCAGAAGAACACATGTGTTGACCGCAGCAACTGTCCAAGAGCCAGGTGTTTCGTCCGGTGGGTTCGGCGTTGGCGACTGCAGCATATGTCGGGTTGACTTGAAGTCCTTGTGAGCGCGGCGGCGGGAGTTCTTCTTCGTCTGGCACATAAGTGGGTGGTGATCTTGGTGCGCAGTTGTCGATGTGTACCATACAGTTGATGATGTTCGGTGTCCTTGTGCAGATGTGGAAGAACGCCTTGGAGGGCTTTCTTGAGTGGAAGCGACTTGTTGGTCTA
>BQMB01001867.1:0-149569 GCA_027943415.1 Closterium sp. NIES-67
GTATAATCTCCACAGCTGTCTGCTTCTTTTGGAGTCCTTCCCGAATTTTCTCCAAGGCTCTAGCCCCTCGAGAATCATAAGTTTTCATTAAAGCATCTTTATAAGATAACTTTAACGAATCCTTATAATTTCTTGGGTCTTCAAGGAGTTTCCCCATCTTGGCAGAGTGTTTTTTCCCGGAGTCTGATTTTTCCTCAGCGATTTCCTCTGGCGAAGACTAGTCGTGGGGTGGAGATTTTCCCCCATCATTTTCTCCTGCTCGCGTCGAATCAGCTTTGTCGAAGTTGATTTTCCTGGAATCCCGCGGCCGCTTCCGGATCTTTTCTTTTTTGCCAGCTAGATCCGCAATCACTGGCGATTCACGTTTTTTGTCTTCTGATTGGCCGAAGGATTTCCGCCACTGTTGCGTGCCCGATACTCTGCGTGTGCAGCTTTCATTTTGTTGCAGTCGAAGATTCGATGGCCCGGCACCCCGCAAAAATCACACGTGTAGTTGGTGTTTTTCGGACGTGGCCGCTCGTCGAACCTGTCGATTTCCATCGGGTCGGCGAACGTGGTGTAAGCCGAGCGGTCGCCCTGTCGCGTACTGCCAACGTGCGTCCGTCGTGTTCCGGCGTTGACCATGTCGAAGCACTCCGCGGCCGAAACGACGTCACTGTAGCTCGCGTAATTTGACGCTGCCACCTGTCGATTAACTTCGGTCTTCAGCCCGGCGAGGTACGATTGCACTTTTTCCCCTTCGGTCAGGTCGGGAATTCGGTTATAAATTTCTTCCATCTGCTGCGTGTACTATGCTACACTCCCGAACTGTCGATGGCGATGAATTTTTTCGCGGGCGAGGAAACCCGAATTTATCGGCTCGAATCGTTTTAGCAGGTCAGCGCGGAACTGCAGCCACGTGGCTTCACCGTGGATGAAGGTACTATTGCCGCCAATCCATTCGAGTGCCGGCCCTCGCATCAGCGTCGCCGCGAGTCGTACGCGTTGTCCGTCCCAAACTGGCGAGCTCCATCCGACGGCTGCGATGTAGATCTCGATCCCGACAATCCATCTGCGTGCGTCGGAGTTTCGATCGCTCGGATCGAACGGCTCAGGTGGGCGCGGTTTTGGAGCCTCGAGAAACTGCTGCGACTGCTGCGTCGTCGCCGTTGTCGAGTCGTGCTGCGCTTCGGCGAGTCGAGTTACTCGCTCGAACTGGTTTCGCCACGCCTCGCGATCCGCTCGCAGCTCCTCCTGAAGAGCGGAGATGCGCGTGAAGAGTTGCTGGGTAACCTTGGCGTTGTCGAAGGTTGCCATCCTGTTCAAAATACGCGCGGGGGGGGTAATTCACAAAATGCGGAGCTGGTGCTTACCAGAATTGGCGTCGAATTCGTCGCCCCCGGCGGTTTTTCGAGGCAGGTTTTCCCGCTGCTGCTGCTTTGTTGAGTGCGGCTGAGTGAGAAAAGCTCTGATTACCAAGTGTCACAGGATCGAATGACTCGAGGAAAGATTGCACTATCGATGAGTACAAGGCGCTTTTATACTTCCAGAGTACATCAGGTAACCAGGTTTATCCTATCCAAAGGAATAGACCCTTCTAGAATATAGAATCACCCTGCGTATAGCCATACGAGGCTATTGGCTTTAAGGGATTACGGCAAGATTACGCTGGATAACGTGCCAGTGCATCCCAAGCCTGGTCGGTGATATAATTACAATAACATAATAACCCAAAAGGATAATGGAAAATGGAGAATAGGAAACCACATGAGATGAGATAAAAAGAGAAATGAAATGGAAAGGAAATGAGAAAAGGGACAAGTGGTGTAACGGGGTCGTACTCTCACAGTGCTAGCATTGAGGAGGGTGCTAGTCCTGGGGTTCCTGTCGTGGCTTGTCCCAGCGGGCTCGGTGGTGGCACCGGTGCTGGAAAGGGTTCTCGCTCTGGGGGTGCTTGTTCTGGGGGTGCTGGAGTGGAGTTTTTCGGAGGTGACCGTGGTGCAGCTGGTGGTCCAGGTGTCGGCGTCGAGCAGCAGCAGCCGCACTTGCCGCTGGTGTCCGCCCTTCGCCTCCTCGGCCTCCCCTCCCCCGACCGCTCGCCCGTGCCTCCCCCGCCGCCTCCTCCTCTTCCTGTCCATGGTCCTGTGTTTTCTCCGCCGGACTCGTCCCTGGCCCGTTTCCCACCTCGTTCCCCTCATGTTTCTCCTCCCCTGTCTCCAGACTCGACGCCTCCGTCTCACGCCTGGTCTCACCATCCCTCTCGTGCTCATCCTGTATCTCCTATTCAGCGTTCGCACCCCATGTTGCTTCGTTCCCACGCGTCTCGGCCTCCCTTCCTGCCTTCGCCTCCTCCATCGTCGCTCGCTGTTGCGCCTCTTCCTCTGTCTGACTACCTTCGTGCTGCTCGTCCTCTTGTTCCTCGCGTTCTTGCCTCCCTCGTTACCAACCCGTCCGTTCCTCGCTCGAGTCTTGACGCTCTTGACGCTGCTGTCGCTGACTTCGCCTCTACCCGCCGACTATGCCACTGCTTTGGTCTCTGACCCTGCCCGTCCTCCGTCCGTCGGGGGTGCTCCTGCCCTTGGCAGTGACGTCCTAGAGGACAGGCAGTACAAGCTTGCTTTCCTATACGAGGCTGCTCCCCATCTCTGCTCCATGCTGCTAGTCCCTGAGGGTGACCTAGACGCCTTTGACATCCCGACCCCTCGCACCTACGCTGAGGCGACCTCGGGACCCTGGGCCTCTCAGTGGATAGCTGCCATGGAGCAGGAGATGGCATCTTGGAGATACACCGGCACCTACGTCGACACAGTTCGCCCACCACGGGTGAACGTAGTCGATGGCCGGTTGCTCTTCAAGAAGAAGTGCCCCCCTGGAGAGCCGCCTGTGTTCAAGGCGCGCTACGTGGCTAGAGGCTTCAGTCAGCGAGAGGGGGTGGACTTCTTTCAGACCTTGCCCCGACCTCGAAGATGACTACTCTTCGGGCGCTGCTGCACGTAGCAGCACAGCGTGACCACGAGCTTCACTCCCTCGAATTCTCCACTGCTTTTCTTCAGGGCAGCCTACACGAGCAGGTCTACCTGCGCCGTCCTCAGGGCTTCACTGGTACCTTCCCTCCTGGGACCCAGTGGCTCCTCCGGCGCCCGGTCTACGGCATGCGACAGGTGCCCTGTGAGTGGCACGACACGCTACGTGCTACGCTAGCTGACCTGCAGTTCTTTTCGTCTGCTGCAGACCCTTCACTCTCCGTTCGTGTTGGCCAGACTCCGTTCTACATTATTGTCTACATAGACGACTTGGTCTTCGCTACTGCAGACAGAAACGCACTGGCCTCCGTGAAGGCTGACCTGCTAAGGAGACAAACGTGCACTGAGCTAAGAGAGCTGCACCGCTACCTTGGCCTACAAATCTCGAGGGACAGAGCAGCGCGCACCATCACTCTTACATAGTCACACATGGTGCGCCAGGTCCTTCAGAGAATCGGTCTTCAGTTCTCGCTGCAGTAGTTGAGCGTTACTCCACACCTGCTTCCGCCTTTGCTAGCCGCGTGATCCTACCCATGCTCTTCCTTGATCTTTCTGCATTCCCCACGGTAGCTGACCTCGCTACTCACCTCCATGCACTAGAGACCAGCTACCGCGCTGCTAGCTCTGCCGCCCAGCTTACTGCCTTTTTCCACCTTTCTGCGCTACCCTGTACCTCATCGCCATGCGTCTGCGTGATCGCTTAGCCACTGCCCGCAACCACTTCCTTAGTCAGCACCCTGCCGACCTCACCCTGACCGCCTTTGTCAGTACTCTATCTGAGATAGAGACTCGCCAGCGCACTATTGCTCAGTCGAGCGGTGTTGCGGCAGTCCCTACCTTTCAGGGCTGTGCCCCCTCCCAGTGCACGTACGCTGACGTCTCCGCCGCACCACGACAGAGCCTGCACCTGAGACAGTAGCTGCGGCTGACCCACAGCAGCGCCAGCACCGGGGCCGCCGTGGCCCCAAGGGAGGATGTGGAGGTGGCGCTAGTGGTGGTGGTGGCGGGGACAGTGGTTCTGACGAGGGGGTTGATGCTGGTGCCCAGGAGCAGCAGCAGTCGCCGCAGTCGCAGCCGCCGCAGCAGCAGCAGCCGTGGGCTCGTCTCGCGCTTGGGTGGCTAGGAGCCCCTGGCGGTGGTGGTCTTGGTGGTGGCCCTGGCAGCTCGGCGTCCACTGGCAGCTTCAGTGCTGTGAGCTGCCAGTACCAGCTTCAAACCGGGCCCCTGCGTGGCACGGTGTGCCGCCGCTCGCACCCCACTGCCCGCTGCTTCCGCCGCCACAACAACCTCTTCCTTCGCCGCTTTGGTCCCGCCCCGGACCTCCTTGACTGGCCCAGCCCGCTGCGCCACAGTGTGCCTGTGTTTGACTTAGACATGGATTAGATTCGTTCTACCTTGCATTCTCTGAATGTTGACGCTTCGAGTGTTTCCATATCATATTACGCTGTGTTCTTTGGCTTAGGCGTAGCACTTGGGTGTAGTCCAGACTCCCCTGCTGCGTCAGGCATAAGACAGCTTGCTTTGTCTAGCCTAGGCTCTACCCTTGCTCCTCCGTCGTCGGCCACTACGGCGTCGTTGTCCTTCACTCTAGACTCCGGTGCGTCAGCCTGTTTCTTCCCCAACCACGCCGCCCTCACGCCGCTTGCTGCGCCTGCCGTTGTCGCCCTTGCGGACCCCTCCTTTAGCCCCGGAAGAAGCTCGCAGCTACACTACCCTTCCCTGTCTGGCGGTTCCCTCGGGTTCCCTTACAAGCCTGCACATCCCTTCGTACTCCAGGAACCTAGTTGGTGTCGGCTATCTTCAGGACCTCGGCGTCACCACTATGTTCCCTGGTCACGAGCGGTACGCGATCGGTACTGAGACTGCCTCAAGTGCCCCCCTTGCGACGTTCCCCCGGGACCCTGTGTCTGGATGCAGCTCCCCCACCGGCGGGCGAGTCCTCCTCCGGTCCTGCGTCAACCCAGGTAGCTGCGGCCTGCTCGTGTCGGTCGCTCACTCACCCGTCACTGTTGTCTCACCACCGCCTAGGTCACCCCGCGCTTCCCCGCCTGCGTCACATGTCTCAGCACGGTCTAGTCCTCAGCCTCCCTGCATCACTCCTTGCTCTCCCTCCCTCGCCTGCGCCGCCGTGCACGCCCTGCGTCGAGGGCCGGCTGCGCCATGCTCCTCACTCCTCCTCACTTCGCCCTGCCACTGCACCCCTTCAGACCCTGCACATGGACGTCTGGGGCCCAGCCCCTGTCCCTGGACCGCATCGCGAGCGCTACTTTCTGGTGCTCGTTGACGACTTCACGCACTACACCACGGTGTTTCCCTTGGAGCGGAAGGGTGACGTGCCTGACGTTCTTATCCCGTGGCTCATTGCTGCGTACCTCCACCGCAGTCTCCCTGTGCTGTGTCTCCACTCCGACCGTGGCGGCGAGTTCGCCTCTGGTCGGCTGGGTCAGTTCTGTCGTGCGGAGGGTATCACCCAGACGTACACCCTATCTGACTCCCCACAGCAGAATGGGGTCGCTGACCGACGCATCGGTTTGGTCATGGAGGTGGCTTGTACCTCTATGATCCATACCGGTGCACCCTATTTTTTGTGGCCATTCGTCGTTCGCTACGCCGCTCACCAGCTTAACCTCTGGCCTCACTCTCAGCGGCCACAGGTTCCGCCGACCCTTCTTTGGACCGGGTTCCCTGGTGACGCGTCTGCGTTCCACGTCTGGGGCTGCCTTGCTCACGTTCGTGCCTCCGGCACGGACAAGCTCACTGCCCGCACCGTCCCCTGTGTCTTCCTCGGTTTCCCCCTTTGACTAGTCTGACTGGCACTTTTACCACCCGTCGTCTCACCGCTTCCGTCACTCCCATGACGTCACTTTCGATCTGTCTGTCTCGTTTTTCCACCGCTTTCCTTACCGAGGTCTCCCAGTTTCCCCCCCCCTTGTTTCTGGCTCCCACTCCCCCAGTCGCCCCTGCTCCCCTCCCTCCCTGTCCTTCTCCGTCCGGTGTGTCTCACGTCACTCCCCTCTCGTCCGTTGTATTGGTCGAGGAGTCGGCTGACTCCGGTGGCCCCGCGGCATAGTTTGCGCCGCCTATCCTTCCCCCGGTGTCTCCTGCCTCGTTGCAGTCGCCGCCGCAGCCGCCGCCGTCCCCGCCACCGCAGTCGCAGCCATCGTCGCAGCCGCAGCCGTTCGTGGACTCTGGGGGTGCTGGAGTTGGAGAGGGTGCTAGTCCTGGGGCTTTGTGTGGCTTGTCCCGGCGAGCTCGGGGGTGGCACTGGCGTTGGAGACGTTTCTTGTTCTGGGGGTGCTGGCGTGGAGTGTACCAGAGGTAGCAGTGGTGCAGCTGGTGGTCCAAGTGTCGGCGTTGAGCAGCAGCAGCAGCAGCAGTCGCTGCCGGTGTCCGCCCTTTGCCTGCTCGGCCTTCCCTCCCCTGACCGCTCGCCTACGCCTCCCTCACCGTCTCCCCCTGTTCCTCTTCACGGTCCTGTGATTCCATCGCCGGACTCATCCCCGGCTCGTTTCCCCTCACGTTCCCCTCCTGTTACTCCTCCTCTGTCTCCTGACCCGACGCCTCCGTCTCACTTCTGGTCTCTCCGTCCCTCCCGTGCTCGTCATGTCTCTCCTGTTCAGCGTTCTCACCCTATGTTGCTTCGTTCCCACGCGTCTCGTCCTCCCCGTTCGCCTTCGCCTCCTCCGTCGTCGCTCACTCTCGCGCCTCCCCCTCTGTCTGACTACCTTCGTGCTGCTCGTCCTCTTGTTCCTTGGGTCCTTGCTGCCCTCGTTACTAATCCGTCTGTTCCTGTCTTCGGTCTTATCGCTCTTGTAGCTGCTGTCGCCGACTTTGCCTCTACTCGCCGCCTTGACTTCGCTACCGCTCTGGTCTCTGACCCTGTCTGTCCTCCGTCCGTCAGGGGTGCTCCTTCCCTCGGCAGTGACGTCTTAGAGGACCGGCAGTACGAGCTTGCTTTCCTGTCAAAGGCTACTCCCCATCTCTGTTCCATGCTGAAAGTCCCTGAGGGTGATCCCGATGCCTTTGACATCCCGACCCCTCGCACCTACGCTGAGGCGACCTCGGGACCCTGGGCCTCTTAGTGGATAGCTGCCATGGAGCAGGAGATGGCATCTTGGAGATACACCGGCACCTACGTCGACGCAGTTCTCCCATCTGGGGTGAACGTAGTCGATGGCCGTTTGCTCTTCAAGAAGAGGCGCCCCGCTGGAGAGCCGCCTGCGTTCAAGGTGCGCTACGTGGCTAGAGGCTTCAGTCAGCGAGAGGGGGTGGACTTCTTTCAGACCTTCGCCCCGACCCCGAAGATGATTACTCTTCGGGCGCTGCTACACGTAGCAGCACGGCGTGACTACGAGCTTCACTCCCTCAACTTCTCCACTGATTTCCTTCGGGGCAGCCTACACGAGCAGGTCTACTTGCGCCGCCCTCTGGGCTTCACCGGTACTTTCCCTCTTGGGACCCAGTGGCTCCTCCGGCGCCCCGTCTACGGCTTGCGGCAGGCACCCCGTGAGTGGCATGACACGCTGCGTGCCACGCTAGCTAACCTACAGTTCTTTCCGTCCTCTGCAGACCCTTCGCTCTTCGTTCGTGCTGGCCAGACCCCGTTCTACATCTTGGTCTACGTAGACGACATGGTCTTGGCTACAGCAGACAGAGACGCGCCGGCCTCCGTGAAGGCTGAGCTGCTGAGGCGGCACACCTGCACTAACCGCTACCTTGGCCTGCAGATCTCCAAGGACAGAGCAGCGCGCACCATCGCTCTTACGCAGTTACACTTGGTGCGCCAGGTCCTTCAGAGGTTCGGTCTTCAGTTCTCCTCCGCACAGCCCACACCTCTGTCGGTAGACCACAGGGTCTCAGCTCCAGTTCCCGAGGAGTCAGCAGAGCCCAGTGGTCCTTGCGCAAAGCTGGTGGGTTGCCTCATGTACCTGGTGACTTGCGCTCTGTCGTGCTTCTCTCCTCTCTCCCATGCACTTCACCTATCCTTCCTCATTGCTTCTCTTTCCCCCGTTGTGTCCCTTTCGCCTTTGGTAGGTTATTACTGGAGCTGTAGGACCGAGCTCTCCTGCCCCCTCCCAGGTCGAATCGGACTCTTTGTTCGCTTCGGCTCTGGGACTGTGCTGCTTGGTCCGCCTCTCTCTGGCTGCTGCTATATTTGTCACATGCTCTCTCCTCGTTTCCCCCTTCCCATTCTCCAACACTAACACTCCCGATGAGCGTATCTCTTTCACGCGCCACCTCTCACTTCCTACTAGTAGCTCCAATGTATCTTTTCGTGCCTTTCTCAGGTACACCTCTCTTCCCACGGTCACATTGCTAGATGTCCCGCCTGTCACTTGTTCTCGGCGTTGCTGGTATCTACGTGCATCTCTCAGCTGCTCGGTATGCAGATTTTCCAGCGCTGCTGGCATCAGCTCCTTCAAGTACTCCCCCCTCCGCATAGCTGCTGCCGCCCAGGCTTCTGCCGACTCTTCATTCATTGGCTCGGTAAGTAGCTTAGGCACATCCACGGGCAGCACTGGCTCTCTGCCGTATAGCAAATGGTATGGGGACATGTCCTTCAGAGCTGACTGTTTTGCGAACCGATAGCCCGCCAGTACCCATGGCAGCTCCGTGTCCCACTCTCTCTTCCTCTGTTCTCTGTACTCCCGCAGTCCCTTTTTGATCGTCTGTATCATCCGCTCGGTCAACCCGTCAGAGTGAGGATGGTACCGCGACGTCACTCTGTGAGTGATGCCTGCTTCTTTCAAGAGTTCAGCAAAGCTGCCTTGGAACTCCGTGCCTTGATCTATCAGCACTTCCCCACAGGCGCCATATCTGGTGAGTACTTGATCCAGAAATGCCTCCCTTATCAGCCCGCTGTTCTTGCTGGAGATGGCTCTTGTCTCCACCCACTTGGTCGTGTGCTCTATCATCACCACTATGTACATCTTCCCTCATCTGGATAATGGTAATTCTCCGGCCAGGTCCAATGACCACCTGAATCCTAGGCCACGTATGGGCAGAGAATGCAGTTCCTCCCTTCCCTTCTCCAGCGCTGCCTTGTTCCGCTGACATGCCTCACACCCTTGCACCCACTTCGCTACGTCTCCTCTCATCCCTGCCCACCAATAAGTGGTTTGTAATAGCTGCCGCGTCCTGGCTCCCCTGTAATGCCCCAGCTTCTCATGCACTTGCTGTACGATACGCTCTCTCTGTTCTGGCCTTGGCACCATTTTCCATCCCTCTGTCGTCCGCAGCTGCATCTGACTCTGAAACCACTGGTAGTGTTCTCCTCTACACCTTGCTCTCGCCGTCACTGCTGCTGCATCCTCTGCCAGCCCTTGCACCCAGTGCAATGTCTCCTTGTCTTGCCAGATGTCCTCTGCTCTTTGCTCCTTTGCCTCTTGCGCCTGATCCCTCTCTTCCTTCTGCATTGCGGCTGCTGCCCACTGCTGCTTCTCTTCGGGCGGAGGGTTCCAGGACAGTCCGTCTGCATGTTGCAGCGTCTTGCCCACGCGGTGCTTGATATCAAAATCGTATTCTTGTAATCTCATCGCCCATCGGGCATTCCGCCCCGTCAGCGTCTAATTAATCATCAGCCATAAGAGCGGCTGGTGGTCTATTACTAGCGTGAATTTGCGCCCTTGCAAGTAGGCCCTGAAGTGGGTTACTCCCCACATTGCTGCCAACCCTTCACCCTCATATGAATTGTAGCCACCACTCGTTCTTCTCCTTCCATCTCTTGACACAGCACAGCTCCCATGCCCATGCTGCTCCAATCCGTGTAGATTGTGAATGGCACGTCTTTCTTTGGCAGCTGCAGCACCGTTCCTGTCTTAATGGCCTCTAACAGGTCTTTTCTTGCCTGCTCCTCTTCTGGTCCCCACTTCCATGCCTGCCCCTCCCTCAGCAGCTGATTCAACCTATACGCTCTCTTGCTGAAGTTCGGGATGAAGCGCCGGTAGTAGTTCAAGAACCCCAGGAGTGCTCTCAGAGCTCCCTTGTCTTTTGGTGCCCCCAGCTTGTCCAGCACCGCCACCTTGGCCTCGTTGGATCCCCATCTTCCCCCCTTGCACCTCAAATCCCAGGTAGGCCACCGTCTTTCTGGCTATTTTGCACTTCTCTGGATGGCAGGTCAGTCCTGCGGCTGCTATGGCATCTAGTGTCGCCTTCAGGTGTTCAGTATGCTCTTCTTCGCTCCTGCTGAAAATCACTACGTCATCTATGTAGCACGCCGCTGCTGGCACTGTCTTCAGCACTTGATCCATGACTCTCTGGAACACGGCTGATGCGTTCCTCAGCCCAAACGGCATCACGTTCCATTCGTACAGGCCGTCAGCTCCATGGAAGGCCATCTTGCCTTTGTCTCCTTTTATCGCTAACCGATTAAATCCTTGCCGCATATCCAAAGTAGAGAATATAACCGCGCCTTCTAGCCTGTCAAAGATCTCTTCTGCGGTTGGCATGCTATATCGGTCAGCTCTCGTAACTTGATTGAGTTCTCGGTAATCGTAGCACCTCTCCTGTAAGATCTGTTCTCGCTGCTACCACTGTTGTTGCCGCGTAGGCTGAGTTAAAAGGGCGTATCAGCCCCGTATCCAGTAGTTCTCTGCATTTGCTCCGGCAGATCTCTTCATCTCCCAGACTCATCCGTCGTCTCCGCTGGTAGATGGGCACTTCGGTGTCCAGCGGTAATTTCAGCTCTTGCAGCGTACACTTTCCCAGGTCTTGCAAGGTGTAGGCGAATGTCTTGCGATGACTATCTAAGACTTGTTGTATTGCTGCTGCTACCTTGCTGTCGAGGTCCGGGCTCAGCTCCCACTTTTTTTTCTTCTCCTTCTTTGGCTCCTCCCCCTGCTTCTTATCCATCGCCTCGCCCTGCTTCTCTTCTTGCGATAGGTAAGCCCGGCTTGGTTTGATCGGCTTACTACTCCCTTCTGCTGGTCGTCGGCTCGACTCTCATTTGTGTCGCTGCCGCATCATTTCCTTCAGCAGCCACTGTAAAGCATGTTGATCCATCTCTCTTCCCAAGGCGACCCTGCGCTCTTGCTCCCTCACCCCTCGAGCAGCAGTTGCCCCCGGTATGTATCCCATAGCTAACTCTCGCTCGATTGCTGTCGGCTCCTCCCACTGCCCCCTCTCTCTGTTGTAGACCATCCCTGGACCTGGCTTGCCGTCTTCCAGCACGAACCCACGTGCTCCCTTGTAGGCCACTAGGGTGGGCCAGGCCCTTCTCGGCTCGCCCGGCTTGTTGCATTGCAGCTGCTTCGGGTGATCTCTTTATTCTACCGGGGCTGCTGTCCTTCCTGGCTCCAGGATGTCATCTACTAGGAGTCGGGTGTCCCTCCTCAGGTCTGCTAATTCTTGCTTCAGCTTCAATGGCTCCACTCCATTTTGCCAATATCTCCTTACCAGGTGAGCCCTGGCCCCGTTCAGTGCCGCATCCCAACTTATGCCTGCCCCCAGCTCCGCCACCACCTTCTCTTGCGTTGCCCTGATTGGTTCTCGTGGGTCCCCTTCCATGTCGACGTGCTCCACCACATAGCAGCATCTCGATCCCCCTTCTTGGATCCACTTCAGCACTTATAGGAGTTCATCTAATAACGCCGTGCGAGCATCTCCCATTCCTCTCCCTTTTCCGGCTCTTGAGGTGCCTTGGCACTCCCAGCCCGCCACTACCAGGTCCACTTGACCCCATCCCCATACGGTTGCTTCGTTCAGCTGTCTCACATCCCACGCTCCTTCCTTTTTTGCCTCCTCAATCACGGTCCTACTTATTTGCCCCGGGTATCTCATCAGCAATTGGTCTGCATGATGCTAGGCCATGCGTCTGGCCTTTGGGTCTATCTCCACTAGTATCCACTTGTGCACGACCAATCTGGCCTCTAGCGCCGCAGCCAACCCTGCTCCTATTCCTCCAAAGAGCTCTACTATCGTGATCGGCTTTTCCCCCAGCGTTGCTCCCTTCAGCTGCCTGAGTGATTCCATCCTGTCTCTCTCTGCCGCTTTCTTGCCCCCTGCCAATTTCTGCTCCTTTGCCTTTTGCAGTGACTCCGTGGCCCTCAGGGCATTCTTCGGCTCCATCTTCACAAACCGCACCGGCAACTCTCCTTGTTCTCCGCCTTCCTTCCAATATTCGGTCCTGAAGCTCAGCTTCTCTCCCCATGCATCAATTTGTGCCCCTATCTTGTAAATCAGCTCCATCCCCACCAGCAGGTCGTAGTCTTCGGACTCGGACAGCCCGCACTGCACTCGAATCCGTGTCTCCCCTTTCTGTCCCGGCAGCAGCGCCACCTCCACCGGCTCCTTCGTGCTTGGCATCCACTTTGGTGGCCCGCCCTCCGCCGTCATGATGAGCATTCCTTTGCTCACCGTCTCCAGCTTCCCTGGCTTCTGCAAGCACGCCGCCAGTTTCCTCCCCATCAATACACTCTGCGCTCCTGTATCAATGATAGCATTCTCCACCTTCACTCCTTGTAGGGCTATGGAGCCTGCTTCCGCCAGTAAAGCGGTCGTGTGGCACACCAGCCTGTCTTCCGGATGATGCTTGGCCCGCTCCCTTACTTCTTCCTCTTCCTTTCCTATCTTCCTGCTGCGTGTCTCTGCCTTATGCTCTTTCCTCCCATCCACCCCACCACTCCGCAGTCCCAGATCTTCTCTTTCTCGGGGTAGTGTCGCCACCAGCGCGTACTCAGACTCCTTATCTTCGTCCTCATCTCCATGTTCGTCCTCCCACGCCATCATCGCTTTTTCCGGATCTTCGCTGATTTCCGTTTTTCCCAGTTGCGCTCTCGGCTTCTTCACCTCCTGCTCCAGCTCTTGTTCTCTCGACGATTTCCCCCGTTGTCCTCCTCTCTTGTAGCACTGGGTGCTAAGATGTCCCTTCTTTCCACATTCGCTGCAGGTGGGAGCTCTGGGGCAGTTCCTCCTGAAGTGGCCCATCTGCCCGCAGTGGTCACATGTGATACCCATCACGCAGTCCTTGCGCAGGTGGCCCACCTCTCCACACTTGTGACAGCGCCGATCGTCTCTCGGCCGCTCCCTCCTTTCTTCTTCCGGCCGCCGGACTTCTGTTGCTGACCACACCGGTCTTCTCTTCTCTATGGGCCTTCGAGCTCCCCTCATCATGTCCGCATAGCGTCTCCCCTCCTCAGCTTCTTTGGCGATCTGATATACCTTGGCCCGAATAGGATACAGCGCGCTCCTCATCTCGTTAACTAAATCTTCTTCTAATTCTCCTAAGAATTTCATAACCATAAGACGGTCCTCCAGGCAGTTAAGATCCCCAGATAGCTCTACTAAACGGTTATAATATGCCAACAATGATTCGCCCCTCCCTCTGCAGAACTCACTGAATTCAGCTACACGATCGGCCGTGTCACTAGGAAACTGCTCTTTCAGAATCTCGTAGAACCGATCTACGATCTTACGAGGCGGAAGTTCTCCCTGCTCATACTCTCGCAGCAGCCTTGCCCTCTCTACTCGATAGTGTGTCTAAGCCTCTCCTCGGAGTGTCTTTCCTAGTCCTCTAAAGAATTCTATTGGATCTAGCCCCTCTCGATCCCAGCAATAACGGATATCGTCTATCATCATGATGTAATTCTTCAACGATGGTTCTTCCCCCGGCACGCCTGAAAATCGCTCGGGCACTTCTATCTACTGTACACTCGCGACTGTCGACCGTCTGGTTTCCCACGAATTCGCCCTTCCTCCTTCTCCTACTGAGTAACCTCCCGCCGCTCGATCTTCTAGGGATCTACTCCCGCGCTCTCTCGGCTGCTCTTTCTGGCATCTCTCTTCCTCTTTTTCCATCTCTGCTCGCTCCTACGATCTCTCCACGCGCCCTGGTGTTCCTCCGCGCGAGCTCATACCCAAACCTCCACGAATCCGCGGATCTGGCGATCCGACGTCCTCTCCGCCTCTTTCGCTAGCAGCCGCTGAAGCCTCCGCTTCACGTCTCTCGGGCTCATGGGGCCCTGCGCGATACACCGGACGCAGCCAGGCTGCACCTCCTCCTGCACGTTCCTCGATGGGTATCTGATTCCCGATCTGAGGCGATGTTCCTCATGACTCGTCTCTCGACTCATCACTGCTAGCGATCCGACCCTCCTCTGCCCACAGCTTGTCTTCGTCGCTCCGCTAGTGAACCACTATCCTCAGCGGTCGCTCGGTCGCTTTTCGCTTGTATGTTACACGCCGCACGCCGCCTGTTCGGATCTACTTAAGATCGGATTCCCGCACTGCTAGACTCAAGTAGGATTAGAGCAAATTGCAGTATAGAAGGAAAACATACAAGCGAAAAGCAATGGTCCTACTGAGTTGCCTCCTATTTATACATCCACCTCTCCCTCCATCCTCTTCCTCCTCCTTGTTATCCTTTTGAGAACTGAGATTGCCCTTGGCCCAGCTTCTCGTCAGACTAGCCCATTGCTGACGCACTTCACCCTGTTCCTGCTCGCGCCTCGACACTCCGACATTCCAATTCCACATCCCTCGATTCGCCCATTCTCAAACTACAGTATTTCTACTGTACCTCCCTTTTGTCCAGCCTATGCCTTCTTGTATAACCAATCTTCCAATTCTTCTCTTTCTTCCACTCACCACTTCCTTTGCTGCTGTGTTAACCGAGGGAAGGCTACTGTCTTTCCGCGGGTAACGCGACAATTCGCCCAAATCTCGCATACCCTCTCAGCATCCTGGCCCGCCTTGTTGCCACAGGCAGACACCGACCACAGCACTTGTCGGCCGCCAAGAGGGTTTTGCGTTATCTTGCAAGTACATCAGGCATGGGGCTAGTGCTGGGAGGACGCAGGCCAATGGTCCTTACAGAGCACACAGACGCTTCTTAGGCAGACGACGTTGAGACCCTCCGGTCCTCCCAGGGCTACTGCTTCAGCCTTGGTTCTGGTGCCATCTTGCGGAGGTCCACTCGCTCCTCGTCTGTTACTCAGTCTAGCTGCGAGGCTGAGATCTACGCCGGTGCCATGGCGGCACAGGGGCTCCGCTGGCTGACCTTCTTGCTTGCCGACTTAGGTGAGCGGCCTAGCTCTGCCTTGGTTCTGTACGCTGACAACAGGGCCATGATCCTCCTATGTCAGGAGCCTCGACTTGAGGGCAGAGCGAAGCACATCCAGCTGCGGTACTTCCTCCTGCGTGAGCTTCAGCAGCGTCGCCAGGCCCACGTAGTACACTTGGCCTCGAGTGCCAGCACAGCTGATATCTTTACTAAGGCGCTTCCGCCTATAGATTATCAGCGGCACTGCTTGCAGTTAGATCTAGTCCCTGTTGACTCTCACTTGCTAGGCCCTTGATTGTGTACTCCTTTTTATTTATGCCTTGCAGACCGGCCTTGTGGCTTGTCCTCCAGTGGTTGGACCATTAGTGCCGCCCTTGTTTGCCCTGTCTTGCTTGTACTCTTGCTGGCTGGTCTTCGGGCCCCTGCCTCAGAGGTTGGACTAGTAGTGCCTCCCTGAGCTGCGTGTTTCTTGCTCAGCAGTATTCAATCATTTTTCTAGTTGACACGCTCTACGGTAGGCTAGGGCGGAAGCGCAGATGGGTGGGACCTACATAGCGTGATATCATCTCATGGTAGCTAAGTAACTGGAACAAGGCAGTACATGAGAGATATAGGGTTGGTGTTGTATCCTCTAAGAACACAACCCTATCAAGCTTATTACTTCTACATACAATTCAATGCGTATATATAAGTTGATGCACACATCAGGCAGTATGCAGCGGTGTTATGAAAATGTTTGATGCTTTTGATCACATCATATCAGTATGCCTAGTCGAATCTCACCGCTTATAATGTTTAAGAAATGGAAATACGGGAGTTGTTGTCAACAGTTTCTTGGAAGCATCATATTACCCTAGTATTTTCTGGGTAACATTGTCTAATCAAATATCTATTTGGTTGTTGCTCTTGATGTTTGTCAACATGGTTCTTCCGGAAGTATACATACAACTGCATGCTATCTAGAGATTTCAATCTCGCTAGTGGATGCATCGTGGGGTTGGGTCAACCAACCATCACCCAGAAATCTTGATCCCTCCAGAGCAACCACGATGGAGTTTCCTGCTGGCCAGCGTAAGTCCCAGGGCGGGCAGCGACAGGCGACAGAGCACACTTCACGGACCCTTCTGTCCACGCACACGTCACCCAGGTTGACAGTGCAGGATGGTGTGCTGACTGGGAATGCTCCCCAGGTTTGACCCACGCTGGGGCAATCCACACAGGAAATGACGAGCTCTGACGTGGACCTTGGGCTTGCTTCTCAACAATGTGGTCCCGCAAAAGAGCCGACTCGGCCTTGCGATGCGTCGCCTCCCTCCATCCGCTCCATCTGCCTTCCCCCCAAACCAGCAGGGTAAAAGCTCGAGAATCTGGTCTTCTTTTCACATCGAGTTTGGTTTGAACCTTCGATAGCTCTGACTCGGCTATTTCTACCAGCTCGATTTTCTCCTGACCTCGGCTGCCGCCACGAGCAAACTTCCGTCTCACGTCTTCGTCTAGATTCTGATCAGCAGAACCGGCTGCCATGGCAGGAACCTTTTCCTTCGGCGCACTCAAGGGCGCGAGCCCAGCGGAAGTACATCAGGTACTTCGAGAACCACCAATTAGTGCTACGAACGAAGATCATGTTATCACTTTTGGGGTTTGGATTTATAGCAAGTGTGACATCAGTTTTTTAACCTGCTAATTTCCCGTCTCGAATGCAGTTCGTGGAGGAGGAGCAGCGCCGATTCGATGCGGAGGTCGCGGAGGTCGAGGCGTGGTGGGCGTCTGGTCGGTTTTCTCTCACCAACCGGCCGTACACCGCCAGGGACGTCGTTCGCCTCCGGGACAGCCTCCCCAAGATGTACCCGTCCGGCGTGCAAGCTAAGAAGGTATGTTCGAAATTCGACAAATTCTTTGACGTGAGGCTTGGCAGCCAACAATTTTATGCAAAATCCGGCTCGATTGAACCGTTTTATGGATACTCACTTTAGTATCTGTTTAGGCTCATCTGTTTTTGTTCTCGCTCTGCCCTACCATGTATTCCTCGCTCATTTGCTGTTTCCCCCTTCCCCTGCCGCGTCCTCCCTATTTCCAGCTGTACGCGACTCTAAAGAGGCACCAGGCCAACGGCACGTGCTCGCGCACGTTCGGATCGCTGGATCCGGTGCAGGTGACGCAGATGGCCAAATACCTGGACTCGATCTACGTGTCGGGGTGGCAGTGCGCGTCGACGGCGGCGTCGTCGAACGAGCCTGGGCCGGACCTGGCGGACTACCCGTACGACACGGTGCCCAACAAGGTGGAGCACCTCTTCCTCGCGCAGTCGTTCCACGACCGCAAGCAGCGCGAGGCTCGATTCAACATGACCAAGGAGGAGCGCGCGCGCTCGCCGTTCGTCGACTACCTGGCGCCCATCATCGCGGACGCCGACACGGGGTTCGGCGGCATCAGCGCGACGGTGAAGCTGGTGAAGATGTTTGTGGAGCGCGGCGCGGCGGGCATCCACATGGAGGACCAGGCGTCGGTGACGAAGAAGTGCGGGCACATGGCGGGCAAGGTGCTCGTGTCCACGCAGGAGCACATCAACCGCCTGGTGGCGGCGCGCCTGCAGATGGACATCATGGGCACGGAGACGGTGCTGGTGGCGCGCACGGACGCGGAGGCGGCGACGCTCATCATGACCAACGTGGACAAGCGCGACCACGCCTTCATTCTCGGCGCCACCAACCCGCGCCTGCGCGACCAGCCGCTCGTGCAGGTGATGGCGGACGCGCAGGCGGCGGGAAAGACGGGGCAGCAGCTGCAGGCCATCGAGGACCAGTGGACGGCGGCGGCGGGGCTGCGCCTCTTCGCGGACGCCGTCGCCGACGCCATCCGCGCGCTGCCGCTGGCGGAGGGCGAGCGCGCGCGGCGCCTGGAGCAGTGGTCTGCGCAGGCGGGCGCGGTGTCGAACGCGGAGGGGCGCGCGCTGGCGGCGAAGCTGGGCGTGACGGAGCTGTTCTGGGACTGGGACCTGCCGCGCACGCGCGAGGGCTACTACCGCTTCCAGGGCAGCACCAAGGCGTGCGTGGCGCGCGGCATCGCGTTCGCGCCGCACGCGGACCTGGTGTGGATGGAGACGGCGAAGCCGACCATCAGCCAGGCGCGCGAGTTCGCGGAGGGCGTGAAGGCGGCGCACCCGCAGCTGATGCTGGCGTACAACCTGTCGCCGTCGTTCAACTGGGACGCGTCCGGCATGAGCGACGCGCAGATGGCGGAGTTCATCCCTGCGCTCGCGCGCATGGGCTTCTGCTGGCAGTTCATCACGCTCGCCGGCTTCCACGCCAACGCGCTCGTCACCGACACGTTCGCGCGCGACTACGCGGCGCGCGGCATGCTGGCGTACGTGCAGGACATCCAGCGCCAGGAGCGCGCGTTCGGCGTGGAGACGCTGGCGCACCAGAAGTGGTCCGGCGCCAGCTACTACGACTCGCTCATGAAGACCGTCACGGGCGGCGTCTCCTCCACCGCCGCCATGGGCCACGGTGAGTCACAGGGCTCGGGAAGGGGGTGGGGGGGGTCACCAGGGGCGGGTCATGGTAAAATCGTTTGTGATTGCTTCACAGGAGATGCATTGTTTATGGGAAAGGAATCCAAGCGAATCAAGGAGATGCACAAAACTTACTATTGGAAATAGCCATTTATCTCGCTCCCCCTTGGTCGATTGATTGGTTTTTGTTCTCACTCTGCTTCTGCTGTCTTCTCTCCATGCTTGTCTCGTTTCTGAAATGCAGGTGTGACTGAGGATCAGTTCGGCTCAGCAGCAGCCGCCGCCTCTGGCGCGTCGCATCTGCTCGCTTCTCTGTGATTCTCAAGTTATGATGATCCGCCTTGGTACGATGCCACATGTGCATCGCTTGTAAGCCCGTCGGTCTTCTGGGCATGCAGCCAAAGAGCGAAATGGGCTAGCAACAGGCAGTGGCTTTTCCACTGGTTGATCAGAGGCTTCTTCCTTTGGGAGTTGCCCTGATTGATTGGTGCTTGGCACAGCTTGGCACGTCTTCATATGTAAAGGACAGAAGAGCAGAGCAGTCACCGTAGTTTGTGTTTCCATAGCGCGAGCTTTCCTATTCTTTACTGTATTTTGTACGACATTCGCTATTTTTAATGATACATTTTTGCTCCAGATGGTCAGATGCAGACTCTGCCTTCCCTCTCTTCTCTCGGCTCCCCCTCTCTGAACCTTCGAGTTATCTTCGATATTGTAAGTGTGTGTGGGCCGGCTTCTGCTGCCACAACCTGTCAGACGGTTCTGAAGGACATGTACTGTGGGCTGTTGTCATAGCTTCCTGTCTGACTCCTCCCCACTCCAAACTGGGGAGGTGTAATGTGGCATGCCGAATGCCCACCCATGCCTTATGTACATATGAGCAACCAGCCCTGCAAAAACTGGGGCAGACTGCATTACAATGGTCGGTTTTGTTGGAAATATCTCAAGGACTTAAGCGTTTCTGAAGTGTAACACTGTACTCGAGGAAGATTACAGGGGAGCACGCGAGTCAACGGAGGTTACACGAGGGGGCGGACAAAGAATGCGAAAGGACTCGAAAGGTCGCAACTGGAGGTTGCGACTGACCGTTACAACATCACGGATGGTAACCGAAGCGGCAATCGAGTCGCTGTGCGACTCGATAAACCGTTCCTGTAACTGTATTCTACAACTGCTTTCTTATCTTCTATATATTGCTGTATGCTTGTTTCTTTAATCAATCACTTGTTCTCACATACTAGTACAAGGGTTCAACTGCCTCAACTTCCGCTGCACTACTCCAAGTCTCAAGTCTCTACAGCTGGGACTTAGTCTCTGCAAAAGATCCTAAGGGCTTTTTCAGCCCAACATGGTATGAGAGCTGGTCAGAGACCAAACTCCCAGCAACTACGTCCTATCAACAACCTGCAACTCAACTCAATTCAACGACTTCATTGATTACAAGACATGGACAACAAGGGCAAGAAAGTCTCTACGGGCTCACCCAGCGCCCAAGAAACTCAACACGGCAACTCTGGTCTGCACACCTCAGGACTGCAGACAGAGACCGGGACTGCTCAAGAAACAACGGGAAGAGTACCAGAGATGGTGACCCCGTCTCCCTCTTCAAGTGTGGACCCGAATCTCATGGAGAGATTCTTCAGCTTCATGTCACACTTCGATCAGCAGCAGCAGACAAGGACACCTGCGCACTCAACACAGAGCAATGGAGGGAATATGGGATTAGCGCCGATGAGCCTCGACAACTCATCCTTCGGGCGACACAATCAAGCGCCTACCTTTGCGCCTTATCATTCTTCGCCGGGGACGTTCGAATTCATGCCGCCCCGTGCCCAGCCAACAGCAGCTGCTTCACAACAAACACCGAATGAAATCTTAAGTTTACAGGCGCAGTTCTCACACGTGATCAAACTTCAGACATCCTCACCGTTCAACGGACACGACTTCTTTACCTGGAGCTTCGAGTTCGAGCTGCTGATGGAGGCCGCGCATCTTCTGGGATACTTCAACGGGTCCCTGCCATTCCCAAGCAACGGCACTGGGAAGGAACAAGAAATCTTCACGTATCAGTCGCTGCTGGCGTATACGGTACTCCTGAGAAACCTGTCACCACAAGAGCAGCAGAGCATCAGAACGTATCGAAGTTATGGAAACTCCGCGGAACTCGCATGGCATCATCTCAAGTGCCTCTATCAAGCAAACGACAGCGTGACACAAAGCAGACTCATGCAACAGCTGACAACAATACAGATGAAGACCGGGGAAAAGGCGATGCAGTATATGAGTCGCTGCCAGACCCTCCGCGACCGCCTGCTTCGGTGCGGAGGAACGATCACTGAAGAAAGCTTCGTGACACTTGTCCTCGCCGGGCTCGGGCCAGAATGGAGAACCACACGATCACTTCTTCGAGCCCACGGAAGAATTTCGGAGATGCACCTCTGCGCCGAGCTTCACGCTGAACAACAGGAGATGGATCTGTTCGAGGAAAGACAACCAAGGAAGCAACAGCAGTTAGTCTTCTACACTCAAAGAAGAAATGACAACAACTACAACCGACGCAGCAAGCAAGATCAACGTGACAACCGAGGACTCACCATCGTGCCGCCGTTCTGCCACAACTGTCAGACTTCCGGGCACTCCAAGGTCAACTGCAACCGCCCTCGCGTTTACCGTGCAGCAGACCCACAAGTCGCTTCCACTCAAGCAAGTCCTCCAAGGCGCTCTTCAACATCTGCACAACAAACACCCAACATCATCAACTGCATGGTACACATCGACAACTGCGCACCCGCTTCACCACCCACTTACGCACCAGACGAAGAGGAATTCCCGCCGCCGCGCTCGCAAGGACTTCAGGTCAACCCGACATACGCTGCAGTCGCTAACGCCGAACCCACCGGGCGGAACACCTGGTTCTTGGACAGTTGCTGCGGTCAGCACATGTGCTCCTCCGGACGCTTCGTACAACACGAGCGACGCCTCAACCGTGACGTCGTCATCACCGTCGCCAACAACGAAAACCTGAAAACAAATAGACAAGGCGTGGTTCAGTTACAATCAATGGAGACAAACGTTATTCTTCAGCTCAACAAGGTCCTCATCGTCGACAATCTGGGATACAACCTATTAAGCGTAAGCCAACTAATGGCTAAGGGGATTCACCTGGAGTGCGACTCCTTCTCCAACGAGTTCCGACTTTACCACGGGAAGGGCGGTCTCTTCATCGGTCGTGCCCTCCTGAAGTCCGGTGTCTTCGTGTTGGACTTCGTCCCCGACCGCGGAACTGCCGACAGCGATGGCATCGTATCGTTCGCCGCCTGGACTCACCCACCAGATCTTGATCCCGACTTCGACAGTGACGGCTTCTGGCACTCCAACACCATACCTGCAGCAGAGAGAACACGGGCATTAGCAGTTATCAGACAAGAAAGACAAGTACCAGCAAGCGTCCCAACAAAACCATCACCTGCAGTATCGGCAGCAGGACCCAGCCGAGTACCACCACCAGCGACACGAGGACAGCCAACCGAAGCAGACCAACTTATGCCCGCCACACGAGAAGCTTGTCGAAGTCCCGCCTCGGTCGTCGCGTTCTTCTCCAACGCCGACATCTACCACCGCTCGCCCGGTCACCGCGCTCCCGACGACATCTGGCACCAACGTCTCGGACATCCTGCAAACAGCACGATACTTCAAACAATCCAAGCAGAAGTGTTAGAACGCAACGCCCTTCTGACGACGAGCGGCCAGGAACTCCGACGACCACGCGCACGGTGTTTCACATGCCCCGAAGCAGATCTTCCTCATCAACCTTTCCCAGCCCATCACAATCCAAGCGCACCCACTTACGCTCCGATGGAAAAGGTCTACAGCGATATTCTAAACATGCCTCGAGACGACACCGAAGCCGACTTCAACTACGTCATCACGATCATCGACGCCGCAACCAGATACGTCTGGCACTTCAATCTCAAAACGCGCGATCAAGCCTTCGAGGCCTTCACCACATGGCTTCCAATCGCCGAACGAGAGTCAGGAACCAAACTCAAGAGTTTCCAGTCAGACGGTGCACTGGAATACCAGTCACAACGCTTCAGGACCTATCTCGCGGAAAGGGGAATCCGACGCCTGGTGTCTCTGCCCTATGCTCACCAGCAGCAGGGGGTAGCAGAACGCATGAACCGGACCTTGCAGACGACGATGCGAAAACTGCTTCTGGGGATGAGGCTGCCCAACGCACTGTGGCCAGACGCGATGACACATGCAGTCCACCTGCACAACCTGTTGTCCTCGTCATCGCTCCCCAACAACGCATCACCACACCTGCTGTGGACGGGAAAAAGGGGCAGCACAAAATTACTTCGAGTTTTCGGCTGCATGGTACAATACAGACCCCACACAGCTCGAGCAGGACGCTTCACTCAACGAGCTCGGTGGGGACTACACCTCGGCATCGCCAAACATTTTCACGCGTGGAAGATTCTCGACATACACGACAAAAATACGGTGGCATCACGTGATGTTATCTTCTACGAGCGACTGACGCTGCAGCATTACCTGGACAACATTGCCAACTCAGACGACCCCACCGACGGCTTCGCGGGCCTTCGCTCCTTCGCTGACCATGCTGCCGAGGCTGACGCAGCAGAAGAAGACGTCCCTGGAGCCTCGGAGGCTGCCGGACCACTCCCCTACTGCTCCGTACCTGTTCCACTCGATGAAGATAATCCCCTCGATAGCAACAACCTCGACACCTTTTACCACTTCGCTGACCAAGGCTACGCTACACCACACCCCGTCGACTCGAATATTTCCGAACGCATCGGGCCAAACTTCTTACCCGATCCTGAAGACGGTGATGAAGCAGCTTATCCCGAGAATGAAAACTCCCCTCGACACACAGCCACGGGACTGCAGATCCTAGGACTATGGGTCTCCGTCCAGCACCCGCCGCCGCCTTCTCCGCGCGAGCCGTCGACCCTGTCGCAGGCTCTGGGGGGGGAACATAAGGCACAATGGAAGGAAGCGATGGAAAAAGAGTTAAAAGCTCTGCAAGACCGAGAAACATGGAAACTGGTACCTGCAACGAGCATCAACGGGAAGAACATTCTCTCGGGGAAATGGGTGTACCGCATCAAGACCAACTCAGACGGCTCCATCGAACGATTCAAAGCTCGATGGGTCGTACGAGGCTTCGATCAACGATACGGAACCGACTACACAGAAGCCTTCGCTCCAGTCTCCCGTCACACCTCTCTGCGCATCCTACTCGCCATCGCGGCCACGAAGAAACTACCACTACGGCAAATCGACGTTGCAAACGCCTTCTTGTACGCACCTGTGGACGCCGAAATCTTCGTCGAACAACCCCACGGATTCATCGACGACCCTTCAAAAGTATGCCAGCTGGAAAAATCCCTTTACGGGATCAAGCAAGCCCCACGGCTCTGGCAGCAGCACCTTCACGGCCGGCTCGTAAAAATCGGATTCCTACAGCTACCACATGACCAAGGCATGTACCGACTACAGAAGGGAAGAGATTACATTCTGCTCATCGTCTACGTCGACGACCTGCTCTACATCGGTTCTACCACCGACATCGTCACCTGGTTCGAAGGGGAGCTGAAAAGGGACCTGACGCTCACGGTGTCCGACGAAGTTACCCAGTACCTAGGACTGAACATCGTCGAAGACGACACGGCGTTCTACCTACACGCTGGAAAGTACTCAAGCACCGTCGCGAAGAAATTCGGTCTAGCACCGACTGCGGTCCCAACTCCCTACCGCTATGGGAACAACAGTAGCGCCTCCACAAAACTCCCCGCGAAACAAATCCAGGAGTATCAACAGAAGCTCGGCTGCCTACTATTCGCAGCAGTAACCTGCCGACCCGACCTATCCTATAGTGCGAGTCAGCTGGCGACACATCTGAAGCAGCCGCAACAGGAAGATCTCGAAGAACTCAATCGAGCGCTACTCTACTTCGTCTCCACGCCGACGATCGGGCTCACCTACAGCAAGGCAACAACACCGTCCGTACAACTACTCGGATACGTCGACGCCGACCACGCGGGAGACAGCGAAAATCGACGGTCTAGGACGGGCTACATCTACCGACTAGAACCTATCGGAACTATCTCCTGGCAGTCGAGCAAGCAGGAGTTAATCGCACTATCCTCGGCTGAAGCAGAGTATATCGCCCTTTGTACTGCGACCAAGGAAGGACTCTACCTACGAGAGTTACTCGAAGAAGCGAAGATCGCGACCCTGCCCGCCTTCTCACTCCTCTGCGACAACCAATCTGCGATCAAAATCGCGAACAAGGACGGCTTCGCCAACCGAACCAAGCACATCGCCCTGCGGTACTTCTTCGTCAAGGATGAAATCGCGAAGGGGAGACTTCAACTCAGTTACTGCCCGACGACAGAAATGGCCTCAGATTATCTGACAAAGAAATTGGCGAAAGCAAAATTCGACTACTGCATGCTCCTAACCGGGCAAACAAACGTCACCGGATCTGAACACTCCAGCACTCCAGAAACGAAGGGGAGTGTTGGAAATATCTCAAGGACTTAAGCGTTTCTGAAGTGTAACACTGTACTCGAGGAAGATTACAGGGGAGCACGCGAGTCAACGGAGGTTACACGAGGGGGCGGACAAAGAATGCGAAAGGACTCGAAAGGTCGCAACTGGAGGTTGCGACTGACCGTTACAACATCACGGATGGTAACCGAAGCGGCAATCGAGTCGCTGTGCGACTCGATAAACCGTTCCTGTAACTGTATTCTACAACTGCTTTCTTATCTTCTATATATTGCTGTATGCTTGTTTCTTTAATCAATCACTTGTTCTCACATACTAGTACAAGGGTTCAACTGCCTCAACTTCCGCTGCACTACTCCAAGTCTCAAGTCTCTACAGCTGGGACTTAGTCTCTGCAAAAGATCCTAAGGGCTTTTTCAGCCCAACAGGTTTTATGTAGTTTCAAGACAAAGGCGACATTGCATGAAAAGCTTGTAAAATTATATATTATATTATATAATTGTTAGGCTTGGTAGGTTACCGAACTATACTGTAGAGGGTACAATCCCCTCCTTGTATCCCTCTCTCTTTCTAGTTCACCCTCTTTCCTCTCGTCAAACTCTCCTAGCTCCTAGCTCCTAAACCCTCACGCCATTTCATGGCCTCCCTCCCTTCCTAGCTAGTCTTTTAACATGGTAACAGAGCGGGTTCCCCCTCCCGGGCCTGCTCCCCACGCTTCCACGGCGTACTCCTTCTTTCACTCGCGCGCTGCCATGGCGGCCGCGTCGAGCTGCTGTGGCGTCGTCGTCGTGCCGCGGCCGTCTCGACGCGCTGCCGTGGCGTCGCGCTGTCGTGGCGTCGAGGCCGCTCTGTGACGGCGTCGTCGCCGCGCGACGCCTGTGGCGCTGCTAGATCTGCCGTCCCGTCAGTAAGCGTCGCGCCATCCATAGCGCGTCGCTGAAGACTCGCCTGCCGTCCCGCCAGTAAGCGTCGCGCCATCCATGGCGCGTCGCTGAAGACCCGCCCTCCCCCCATTTTCCCCTCCTCTGCCTTGCCATCTCCTCCTCGCCACAGCTATCTGTTAAATTATATATTTTAGGATATAATTGTAGGCTTGGTAGTGGTTACTGAACATTACTGTAGAGGGTACAACACCCCTCCTTGTATCCCTCTCTCTTCTTTGCTAGTCCTCTTTTCTCTCGTCAAACTACTCCTCCTAGCACTCGACCCCCTAAAACCCGTCGCCATTTCATGGCGTCCTAGTTTCTAGTTCTCACATGGTACCAGAGCAGCACGCCCGTCCTGGGCCTGCTCCCCTCCTCGCTTCCGCTGCATACTTCCCTGGTCGCCGTCGACGTCGTCGCGGCCTGCCTGCTGCCTGCCGCCGTGGCATCTTTTCCAAGATGCCGCGGCGGCCTTTGTGTGCTGTCGTCCCAGCGTCGACGAGCAGCCGCGTGGCGCCGACGCCACGCTGTGGTGGTGTCGTTGTGGTGCCGTGGCTGTGTCGTCGGCCTGCTGCCATCGCGCACCACCTGCGTCGCTGCTGGATTTGCAGCCCACCCGCCCGCCAGTAAGCGCCGCGCCAGCAATGGCGCCGCGCTGAAGATCCGACGCCCCC
This sequence comes from Closterium sp. NIES-67, assembly GCA_027943415.1. NCBI lineage: Eukaryota > Viridiplantae > Streptophyta > Zygnematophyceae > Desmidiales > Closteriaceae > Closterium > Closterium sp. NIES-67. The sequence goes on from BQMB01001867.1 coordinate 26,652, forward strand.
CCCCTTTCCCCCTTTCCTCTGTCCCCTCCTCTTCGCCACCGCCGCCGCCCGACTCTCGCCGGTCGTCCCCCTGTCGCGGAGTTTGGACACGCCGCCGGAAGGGCGGGGGCCGCTGCCGTTACCGCCGTCGTAAGCCGAAGCCGTCGCTGTCGCCGCTGTCGTCGCCACACGCCCGTCGTCGCCGTCGCTGTCGCCGCTGCCGGGATGGCCGCCAGCGCCATCTCCAGGGCCTTGGGGTTGGCACTGCTTGAGTCGTCGTGGCTGATGGGAATGGGGGTGCTAGGTTAGGGGGTGTGGGGGTGTGTGGGTCCTTGCTACCAGGTGTGTTAAATTATATATGTTAGTATATAATTGTAGGCTTGGTAGTGGTTACTGAACATTACTGTGGAGGGTACAACACCCCTCCTTGTATCCCTCTCTCTTCTTTGCTAGTCCTCTTTTCTCTCGTCAAACTTCTCCTCCTAGCACTCGACCCCCTAAAACCCGTCGCCATTTCATGGCGTCCTAGTTTCTAGTTCTCACACTATCGCCTGACTTGCGGGGGTCCTCACCGTCGTTGAGAGTGGACACGCCGCCGAGAGGGCGGGGGCCGCTGCCGTCGCCGCTGTTGTCGAAGCCGCTGTCGTCGCCGCTGCTGTCGCCGCTGGCCGTTGCCGCCACACGCCGCCGTCGCCACCGCTGTCGTCACTGCCGCGGCTGCCGCCGTAGCCATCTCACGGGCCGTGGGATTGGCCCCACTGGAGTAGTCGTGGCTACTGCTTGAGAATGGGGATGCTAGGTTAGGGGGTGTGGGTGTGTGTGGGCTTGCCACTACCAAGCCTAGGGGGTGTGTTAAATTATATATTGTGTTATATAATCGTTAGGCTTGGTAGGTTACCGAACTATACTGTAGAGGGTACAATCCCCTCCTTGTATCCCTCTCTCTTTCTAGTTCACCCTCTTGCCTCTCGTCAAACTCTCCTAGCTCCTAGCTCCTAAACCCTCACGCCATTTCATGGCCGCCCTTCCTTCATAGCTAGTCTTTTAACAAAGCTGACTTGAACCTGCTCGCTCCTAGCTTGTTATGCAATCGCCATCAATTTTAGCTGGTTAGCTGGCCTGCACCATGCCTAGTTGGCTCGCGCCATGCCTAGCTGGCTCGCACCATGCCTAGTGTTAAATTATATATTTGATATATATATAATGGTAGGCTTGGTAGGTGTTATTGGATTCTACTTTAGAGGGTACAACCCCCCTTCTTGTATTCCAAGCCCCTTCTCTCTCAACATTTTTCTAGCACCTAAAACCTCTCACCATTCATGGCGATTCTTCCTAGCTAGAATAGTTTCTGACATGGTTTCAGAGCAGGTCCGTCTGCTCGGGCCTGCTCGTCACGCTTCCGCACATTCCGCTCCTCGCTCCTGTCCTTTCCACGCCGCCGCCACGGCCATGTCGTGCTGCCGTGACGGCGCCGTCATGCTGCCGTGGCGGCGTCTACGTGCCAGCGCGCGGACAACACGGATGGCAGCGGCCAGCGCCCGGTCTTAGCGCTGGCCAGCATGCCCACATGCAGCCAGTGCGCCACACGGGGCGGCACGCTCCCGGGCTCCACTGCTGAAGCCCGCCCCCTTCCCATGCGTCCCCTCTTCCTCGCCGTAGCTGACGGCTGACTTGCGCCGGCCGTCCCACCGTCGCGGAGCCCGGCCATGCCGCCGAGTGCTGCAAGCTCCGCCGCCGCCGCAGCTGGTGCCGCTGGCCACGCCGCCGCACGCCACCGTCGCCGCCGCTGCCGCCGTCGTCGCCGTTGCAGCCGCTGCTCTCGCTGTCGACGTCGCCGCCTCACGCGCTGAGGGGCTGACCCTGCTGGAGTAGCCATCGTTGCTGCTGAGTATGGGGGTGCTAGGCTTAGAGGGTGTGTGGCTTAGTGTGCTGTGTGTGTGGTGGGCTTTCAGCTACCAAGCCTAGGGGGTGTCTTAAATTATATATTTGATATATATATCTATATATAATGGTAGGCTTGTTAGGTGTTACTGGATTCTACTTTAGAGGGTACAACCCCCCTTCTTGTATCCCTCTCTCTTCTATTCCAAGCCCCTTCTCTCTTGGCATTTTTCTAGCACCTAAAACCTGTCGCCATTCATGGCGTCTCTTCCTAGCTAGAATAGTTTCTTACACCTAGCTGGCTCGCACCATGCCTAGCTGGCTCGCACCATGCCTAGCTGGCTCGCTCCACGCCTAGCTGGCTCGCACCATGCCTAGCTGGCTCACACTCCGCGTTCGCATGCCTCCAGCTTTCCGCCAGGCATCGATCGGTCAAGCACGCTGACTTGGGCGCGCCGAACGCACCTTATCGGGATGGGTTGTCATCTCGAAAATACGCGCGCTGCAGCCAGCTACTCAAAGTTCTATCAGGGCTGACTCAGGCTTGTATCCTGATATCTACTATACTGGCTGAAACTTGCGATTTCTATACCTGCATGTCTTGCTACACCTACTGAATGGCCTTGTGGCCCCTCGTCTCAGTGGTCAGACTAGTAGTGCTGCCCTGAGTTGTCTTGTTATCTTCACCAGAGGCCAGACTAGTAGTGCTTCCCTGGTTTGTTGAACTCTGCCACTACCTAGGCTAGGGGGTGTGTCAACAAACATATTGTTCTGTGTACACGTATCTAGCTAGTTTAGATATGTTTGGTACATCCTAGCTAGGCCAGTTCTTAGAGGGGACAACATTTTTGTACTTGTATCTCCCCTCCCCTCTTCCTAGTCACACTTCTTCCCGCTACTCAAACACCCTACTGCATCATGCACCCTACTGCATGGTGCACCCTTCTGCATGGTGCAACCTACGCACCCTACTACATGATGCACCCTACTGCATGATGCACCCTACTGCATGATGCACCCTACTGCATGGTGCACCCTACTGCATGGTGCACCCTACGGCATAGTGCACCCTACTACGTGATGCACCCAACTGCATGATGCACCCTACTGCATGGTGCTCCCTACGCACCCTACTGCATGATGCACCCTGGTGCTTGATGCACCCTGCTGCGTGGTGCACTATGCCGTGTGGTGCACCCTGCCGCATGACACACCGTGCCACCCTGCCGCCCGGTGCACCCTGCCGCCCGGTGCACCCTGCGCCCGGTGCACCCTGTCGCCCAGTGCACCCTGCCGCGTGGTGCACCCTACTGCATGAACTCAGTCACAAGTCTCCCTTGCAAGATGAAGGCGGTAAACACAATCTTGTTTTTGCCATGACAGCGGTCCGTGGTCTCATCAAGGCTCGGGCCGATGAAGGGGCTTGTAAGAAGATGCTCAAGCTGAGTGGTTTGGAGCCAGGTTGCCAGGGCTTCAGAAAACCGTCCAAAACTGTACTTGTCAAACAACAAACAAGAGTGTGAGCATTAGGCTCAGAAAGAAGCACGACATCGATATCCCGTGAGCGATCAAAGAAATTGTTGACGAATCTCTTAAAGAATGAGTGAAACACGCAACAATTTGAACGGTGCCTACGAATTGTAATTCGTCATGTATCCCTTCTCAGGGAAGCCCTTCATCTTGCGTTCCGCCAAGTAGTGGACGAGATTGATCCACGTCTCCATCGGCTCATTGCAGCGGGTGCTGAAGTGGAGCGCATCGCGGGGTGCAGTGACGTGCAGTTTCTCCAAGTACAGTGCCAGCGGGTGCAGGTTGATCCTCTGCTGATTCGTCGCCATCTACAGCAGGTCGTGTTGCTTCTTCTCCGCAAGTTGATGGCGGGTCGTAGCAGCTTGTCTCTTGAAGGCTTGGACTTGCACATCAGTTGCCCCTTTGCCACGCCTGCCTTTTCAGCCCTTCAAGCCTGCATGCTCGGTACAAATACTGCACTTGAATACGGGCATCCCGCTGTCCGTCTTTGTGAGAAGTAGCCAGGGATATGAACCCGGCCAGCGTGAATTGAGCTTGTCTAGGGCCTCACCGCATTGCTTGTCGATCGTCAAGCGCCTCACCACAAGACTTCCCTGGGAGGTCCTCTTCAGCACTTTCCTCCTTGGATTTAGAAGAAGAGGGCGGGTCGGGCATATCCACTGGAGGCGCGAAGGGGAGCCGAGATTGCCGGTACATTCTGAAGCGCTTCGATGGTGTAGGCTCAAGCAGTCGATCGTCAACAGCAGAAGTGGCGCGTTGTGCAGCAATCGACCCTGATGGCCCAACGACAGGCGGGACAGCGGCATGCTATCTGGCTGCTGGCGTTCCCTTAGGTAGCAGTGTTGGCTCGTGCTCGGCAGGTCTCGGCGACGGGCCCTGAATAGGAGTAGGTCTAGGTCTATGAGCATGTCGACCTCTAAGACGTGGCAGTCGTCGTCCTCCGTGGCGAGCTCGTTATCGCCACTTGATTCTGCCATCACGAGCGAATCGAGATTAAATCAGTAGCGGAACGGTACTCTGGCAGTTGAGAAATAGTTTTGGAAGAGGAACAAACGAGACTGGTGAGGAGTTGAGCGTGTCAACATATATTTGTATATGTTTATAGGCTAGATAGGTGCATGCTCTTAGGGAGCACAACACCATAGCACAAAACCACCCTGTATGCTTCTTTCTAGTCATTGTGTTATTCTCAGATGGTAACACGCTAGGTTAGGTCCCCCTCCCCGCTTACGCTTCCGCCCCTAGCCCTAGCCCTAGCCCTAGCCCTAGTCCTAGCCGCGCCAACGCCCTAGCCCTAGCTGTGCCACGCCGCGCCCGAGCCGCGCCCGCGCCGTCCGCGCCTTGCCCGCGCCGTCCGCGCCGTTCGCGTCGTCCATGCCGCGCCGTGCCGCGCCCGCGCCGTCCCAGCTGCGCGCGCCGTCCGCTCCATCCGCACCGTCCGCGCCTTCCGCACCACGCCCGCGTCATCCGTGCCATCCGAGCCACGCCCGCACCGCTCGTACCGTCAGAGCCGTCCGCGCCTGCGCTGTCCGCGCCAAGCCTCTCGATATCCTTGGGGTCACCCTGCAGTTTCCGAGTTTGCCCGGGATCCAACTCGTCCAGGCTGGGTAGCCCTAAAAAGTTTGACTGTTTTTGCATGCAAGAGTTTCGTCCAGCTCAGAATAAGCCACTCGTGACAATGACAGGGGGAGAAGTTTTAGTAGGGGCGCGAACGTTAACATTAGATTTTACAGGGCGGGTCTATCCCGTACTCGGAAATTGACCGTGGGATAATTCTGGCTTGCCTGTCCATGGACGGGTATCGATATTCTGAATGCATCAAAAGCAGGGCTAGGTTATGTTTTCCTTGACAAAGCAGTGTTATTACCTTGACTTCTAGAGGCCTGGTCTGCACTGTCCGCACCGCGCCTGCCCCGCCCACGCCGTCCGTGCCGTTGGCGCCGCGCCCGCGCTGTTGGCGCCGCGCCCGCGCCGTCCGTGCCGTCCGTGCCTGAGCTGGCCTCGCTAGTCCGCGCTGGCCCCGCTAGTTCGCGCCGGCCCTGCTGGTCCATGCCGGCCCCGTCCCTTCGAGCCAGCCCCGTCACTCCACGCTGGCCCCGTTACTACCGCCGGCCCCGCTAGTCCGCGCCGGCCCTGCCACTCTGCGCCGGCCCTACCACTTTGTGCCGCCGAGTCGCCGCGCTGCCGAACCGCCGAGCCGCCGGGTCGCCGATCCATCGAGTAGCCACGCCGCCGAGTCGCCGTGCTGCCAAGCCGCCCAGTAGTCGCACCGATGCGCCGCCGAGCCGCCGTGTTGCCGAGCCGCCCCGACCCGCCGGCCCTGGTCCCCTCCTCTGCGCCGGCTCTTCCGTCGGTCGTCTCCACCGCTGCTCTCCACCGCTCCCCACCGCCCTCTTCTCCTCCTCTTCTAGCGGCGGTAAGCTGCTGCAGCCGTGGCAATGGCGGATGCCGTGCTCCGCATCGACGCGGAGGGTTAGGCGATCGACTTTGAGACGTGGCTCGACGACCTCCGCCGCTCGCTGAGTGGACAGCATCAGGATGGCCAGTCTTTGGCCGTCCATGTCGACAGTAAGATCCCCTGCCCCGACCCACCTGCTTCCCTCTCTGACACCCCCACGCCCGCTGAGTGTGAGGCCTTTGCAGCTCTAAGATTGCCCGCTCTGTCTGGGAGTCGCGTAATGCAGTTGCGCAGCTTGCTATCAATCGCGCCCACCCCCTGTCTGAGCGCCCCCGCTACCAGGCCCTAAAGACTGCAAAGGAGTACTTAGATGCCGTTATTGCGCGCTATTCCACTCCCTCCTCCGCCTTGGCCGGCTGTCTTCTTCTCCCCCTGCTCTTCCCTGACCTTGCGTCCTTTCCGACTGTCACTCATCTCGCCACTCACCTGCTCACGGTAGAGGCTAGCTGCCACGCTGCTAGCACTGAGACTCAGCTCCTTGTACTGCCTCCCCCCCTCGGTGCTACCCTCTACTTCCTTGCCACGGGCCTTCTTGACCGCCTAGCCCCTGCCCGCGACCACTTCCTTGGCCTCCACCCCGCTGACCTCACCCTCTTTGACTTTGTCACTACCGTGACTGCGATAGAGACTCGCCAGTGCACTATCGCTCAGGCGAGGGGTACTGCGGTGGTCCCTATCTTCCAGGGCTCTCTCCCAGTGCACTTACTCTGACGTCTATGCCGCTGTTGTTGAGATGGCCTCTGCGGCGGCCTCAGTGCAGTCTCATCAGTGTAGGGGACGCCGGGCCCGTGGGGGGCGTGGCGGCGGGAGGGGTGGCGGGGGTGCCGGGGGTGGCTGAGGTGGTGGAGGGGATGGTGGTGATGACGAGGGGACCGGGGCTGGTGCCCTGGCGCAGCAGCAAGAGCAGCAACAGCAGCAGCAGCAGCCCCAGCAGTAGCAGTCGCAATAGCAGCAGATACATCCGTGGGGACCCCCGCCGCTGTGGTGGCCTAGAGGCTCTGGTGGTGGTGGTCGTGGTGGTGGGCCATGAAGCTCGGTGTTGAGTGGCAGCTCCAGTGTCGTGACCTGCCAGTACCAGCTTCAGTCTAACCCCCACCGCGGCATCGTCTGCGACCGTCCCGGTCACGCCGCTGCTCGCTGCCGCCTCGACGGCCTCTTTCGTCTCCGGTTCGGCCCTGCGTCGGACCACCCCGACTGACACAGCCTGGTACGTCGCCGTGTGTCGGTCTTTGAGATGGATATGGATCAGATTCGTTCTGCTATGTATGCCATGAATGCTGATGATTCTAGTGTGACTGGACCCTATTACCCTGTGTTGCCTAGTGTAGGTGTGTCCACTCTATGTAGTTTAGGCTCCCCTGCTGCGTCAGGTGTAGGACCTCCTGCCTTGTTTAGCCTGGAGAATGAGGGGAAGTGCACACTTGTAAGAGAACCCCAGGGAGCCGCTGGAGAGAGAATGGAGGTGGAGGTACTTGCAACTACCGGACCGGAAGCGGGGTCAGCAAGAGCGACAGCTGCAGGGGTGGCAAGCGGTGTGAGCGCAGTGTGGTCACGAAAGAAGTAGTGGGACACGCCAGAGTCAAGCGTAAAGGTAGCGTCAGCTGGCGGAGGGACTAGGTTGGAGCCCTAGTGAGTGTCGGCCATCTTCAGGACCTCGGTGCCATTACTACGTTTCCTAAACACTAGCGGTACGCAATCTGTACCGAGGCTGCCACTGGTGCCCCTCTCACCACATTCCCCCGGGACACCGCGTCCCCTCCGGTGGGAGCATCACACTAGGTGGCTGCACCCTCCCAGGTCACTGCGGCTTGCTCGTGTCGGTCGCTCACGCACCTGTCTCTACTGTGGAACCACCGCCTAGGTCACCCCGCACTACAGCGTCTGTGTCACATGTCCCAGCACGGTCTTGTTTTAGGTCTCCCTACGTCACTCCCTACTCTCCCTCCCTCACCTGCGTCACCGTGTACGCCCTGCGTTGAGGGCCGGCTGCGCCGTGCTCCTCCCTCATCCTCGCTTGCCCCTACCACTGCGCTACTCCATACCCTGCACCTGGGCCGCGTCGAGAGCGCTAGTTTCTAGTGCTTGTTGACGACTACACGCATGATACCACGATGTTTTCCCTGGAGTGGAAGGCCGACGTGCCTGACGTTGTTATCCCGTAGGTCGTAGCTGCGCGAGTCCACCGTGGCCTCCCTGTGTTGCGTCTTCACTCCGTTCGTGGTAGGATCACCCAGTCGTACACCCCACCGGACTCCCCGCAGAACAATAGGATCGCTGAGCGACGCATCGGTTTGGTCATAGAGGTGGCTCGTACCTCCATGATCCATGCTGCTGCACCCCATTTTATGTGGTCATTAGCTTTTCGCTATGCTGCTCACCAGCTTAACCTATGGCCACACTCCCAGCAGCCGCAAGTTTCGCCGACCCTCCTCTAGACCAGGTCCCTGGGTGACGTGGCTGCGTTCCACGTCTGGGGCTGCCTCCCTCACGTTCGTCCCTCTAGCACGGACAATCTCACTGCCCAAACTATCCCTTCTGTCTTCCTTGGCTTCCCCCTAGACGTGTCTGACTGGCACTTTTACCACCCGCCGTCTCACCGCTTCTTTCAATCTCATGGCGTCGCTTTAACACTTGCGCTCCCCACCGAGGTCTCCCGGTTACCCCTCCCCTGTTCCTGGTCCCCACTCCCCCAGTAGCCCCTGCTCCTCTCCCTCCCCGTCCTGCCTTTCCCAGTGTGTCGCATGTCACTCCCCTCCCGGTAGAGGAGTTGGCTTACTCTGGGGCCCTTGCGGCTCCGGTTTCGCCGCCTGTCTCTGCCCAAGTGTCCCTGTCACATGATCGAATGTGTCGAGGAAAAGTTGCACTATCGATTGATACAAGGTGCTTTTATACTTCCAAAGTACATCAGGTAACCAGGTTTATCCTATCCAAAGGGAATAGACCCTTCTAGAAATAGAATCACCCTGCGTATAGCCACGCGAGGCTATTGGCTTTAAGGGATTACGGCATGATTACGCTAGATATAGCGAGCCAGTACACCCCGAGCCTGGTCGGTGATATAGTTATAATAAGAGGATAAACCAAAGGTTTATGGAAAAGGAGGAATATGAATCCAAATGGAATCAGATAAAAAGCAAAGGAATCAGGATAAAAAGAGGAATGAAATGGAAAGGAGAATGGAACGGGGTCGTACTCTCACACTTCCCCCCCTCAAAGCTGGGTGGTAGACGTAACACCCTGCTTGACAAAGTAGTCACGAAGAGGGCGACGAGTGTGATCCATCTCGGATTCAGAGACCCAACTAACTTCTGAAGGATCATAACCCTTCCAATGGATGAGAAGCTCCACGGTGCCATTCCGTCGACGGTGGTGAGCAAGCACGGACTCGACCTCGTACTCGGGTTCATCATGGACGAGGACGGGCGGCGGCGGCGGCGGTTGTCGTCTAGAGAAGACCGTGTTGGGATCTCGGTAGGGCTTCAAGAGTTGGACATGGAAGGCGTTGTGAATCTTCCAGGTAGCTGGTAGGCGTAAGCGGAAGGTAACAGGAGTGACCTGTGCTTCAACGAGAAAAGGCCCGCAGAAGCGAGGTCGCAGTTTGGATGGGAGATGGCTGATGTCAAGATTGCGCGTGTCGAGTAGTACTCGGTCTCCCACGGTGATCGTGTGGTCTGTGCGGTGGCGATCGGCCTGGCGCTTTTGTTGTTGCTGAATGTCGAGAAGGCGTTTGTGGGTCCGATCCCAAAGTTTGTGCATGGTCGTGATGAAGTCGTGTGCGGGTTGAACTGTGGCTGGTATGTTTGGCTGTTGAGGTGTGAGTGGGTGGCGGCCGTAGCAGAGGAAGAACGGCGTCTGTCCAGTAGCGGCGTGAGTAGCATTGTTGTAGGCAAACTCTAGAATGGGCAGATGCAAGTCCCACTTGGAGATTTCGTCCTTGCAGGCTGCGCGGAGGAGTTGCTCCACAAATTGGTTAAGACGCTCAGTCTGGCCGTCTCTCTGCGGATGGTATGCGGATGACATGGCGAGTTTGGTTCCGAGTAGAGACATCAGTTCTTTCCAGAATTTATTGGTGAACTTAGGGTCTCGGTCAGAGATGAGTGTGGTTAGAATGCCATGTTCTGAGATGATGTAGCGAACAAAGAGTTGTGCTATCTCCTCGGTGTGTGCTGTCGTGTGTGTTGGGATGAAGTGTCCCATTTGGGAGAACTTGTCGATGACGACGAGGATCGCGTCATGACCGCTTGTGGTAGTTGGTAGCCCGGTGATGAAGTCTAGGCTGACCACTTGCCAGGGCTGTTCTGGGACAAGAAGAGGCTGTAGCAGTCCCGCCTTTTTCTGCTTGCTGCTTTTTATCCGCTGACATGTAGTGCACGAGGTGACGAATTTCTGTACGTCACCTGCCATGTGGGGCTAGTAGTAGTGTTTGTCGATACCGAAGAGCGTCTTGTTGCTACTGAAGTGTCCTGCATACAGGACGTCGTGGTATTCTTCGAGTAGTAACTGGTGCAATGGAGGGTAATTTGGTACCCAGATCTTCGTTGATCCTTTCCGGTACGCGATGTCGTTGTCCCACTGTAACAGATTTCACTTTTCTGCCAAGGGAATTTCAGGGTCGATGGTGTACCCGTGTGTGAAGAGTCCCTTGAGGAGTGGATTCATCCCTTCGATCTGAATAGCGGCAACGTGTGCAGGCCGGCTAAGTGTGTCTGCTTTATTTTTATGGCGAGGCTTGTACACGATGTCGTAGTGGAAGTGTGTCTCGATCCACCAAACCTGTCACCTGGAGAGGCTTGGTTGCGTCGTCAAATATTTTAGGCTGCAATGGTTGGTGTAGACTGTTGTTTTGCGTCCTTCGAGATAACATCTCCACGTTTTGAATGCGATGATGATAGCCAGGGCCTCCTTGTCGTGTATCGGATAGTTGAGTTCTGCTCCATGTAATTTTTTGCTGAGGTAGGCAATTGGTTGCAGCCCATTCCCCTGGTCTTGCATCAAGACTGCTCCCACTGCCTGGTCGCTGGCGTCAGCTTCGATGACGTAGTCGCGTTCGGGGTCTGGCAAGATGAGTACGGGTGCGGGCGTGAGTGCTTGCTTCAGCTGCTCCACGGCTTCTTGGTGTTGTGGCTCCCATTTATAGGGTGTGTTCTTCTTCAGCAGATTCGTGAGTGGCGCGGCGATTTTCGCGTATTGCGGCACGAACCTGTTGTAGTAGTTAGCGAAGCCAAGGAATTGCTGTAACTCCTTCACGTTCTCGGGTGTTTTCCATGTATGCACGGCTTCGATTTTCTTGGGGTCGACGTGAATTCCTTGAGCGCTTACAAGATGTCCGAGGAATTGGACTTTCTCGAGGGCTAAGTCGCTCTTGGATAGTTTGACAAAGAAGCGTTCTCGTCGAAGAATCTCGAAAACGTGTCGTAAGTGTTCGACGTGTTGTTGCATGTCGCGTGAGTAGTCGAGGATGTCGTCCAAGTACACCACCACGCATTCGTCCAAGAGTGGGCGCAGGATGTGATTCATCTCTGCTTGGAACGTTGCAGGTGTGTTGGTGAGTCCAAATGGCATTACCAGATACTCGTACGAACCGTACCGAGTTCGGAAACCTGTTTTGTGAACAGAATCGTCCGCCATTCGTATCTGCCAGTATCCGGGCTGCAGATCTGGTTTTGAAAATACCGTGGCTCCCCGAAGCTGGTCAAGCAGGTCATCGATTCGTGGAATCGGGTACTTGTTCTTGATGGTCTGCTTGTTGAGAGCTCGGTAGTCGATGCACATGCGCAGGCTTCTGTCCGGTTTCGGTGTGAAGAGTACTGGGGCACCATCTGGTGAAGTGGATGGTCGGATGAGTCCTTTGGCGAGGAGATACTCAATCTGTTTCTTCATGTCGGCTAGCTCTATAGGGCTGAGCCGGTATGGTGCTCAGAAGGTCGCCTTCGAACCTGGTTCCTCCACGATCTCGTGTTGGTGTGTTCAGTATGGCGGTAGCTCGTCCGGGAGGTCGTCAGGAAGAATGTCTTGGAACTCCTTCAGTAAGTCCATTATTTTTTCTGGAGGTTCCGAGGCTTTCTCTCCTTCATTCCCCACCTCTGTTGCTATCGCCAAAAATCCGGTGTTGGTCCGCTTGACGTCCTTCTCGAACCTGGCGAGTGTCTCCACTGGGATATCTCCTGTATCGTCCCAGTTGGGTAGCTGGACTTTCCTTCCTTTGTTGTAGATGCTTGCGGTGCGGTTTACCTAGTTGATCTCGCGGTTGAATTTCTTGAGGAAGTCTCGCCTGAAGACCAAGTCAAGCCCTTTTATGTTGGTGATGGGGAGAGCAGGTTTCCAGAGTAGTGGCCCGATTTGTAGATGTAGTACTGCTTCGCCGTACACTGGTAACTTGCTGCCGTCCACCATCGTTGCAGAAAACGCTGATGGCTTGTACTCTTCTCGAAGTCGGTCGATGGTTGCCTTGTCGCATACGGTGTGCGATGCTCCGCTGTCTACGAGTTCTTGGAGGCGTCGTCCTTTGCAGATGACCTCGAGCACGAGGGGCAGGCATTGCTCGGAGTACCCAAAGATAGTTTCATTGATTGGGTCATAGGGTACATACCAATATTCGTTGCTTCCTACTCCTGAGCTAGCAGCTGGCCGAGGCTGCTTGGAGAAAGGCTCTTCTCCAGGGCCCGGATTTTCTGTGACGACTGTTCGTATCGTTGACGAAGTTGCCGAGTTGGATGCATCCGAAGAGGGAGTTCGAGGTTTTTGCAGCTTCTTGTAGACCCCCAGATTCCTCTTGAGCTGCTTCAGCTCCACCAACGTCTTCCCTGGGGAACGGGTAGTCGTTGTGGGCTGGTGTCGGGAGAGGAAGTTGACTCCGTGGAGAGGTCGGGTTCTTTCCACACTCCTTAATTTGGTCCCCAAGTTCTCCGGTACCAGTATGATCTCCACAATTTCCTGCTTCTTCTGGAGTCCCTCCCAAATTTTCTCCAAGGCTCTAGCCCCTCGATAATCATAAGCTTTCATTAAAGCATCTTTATAAGACAACTTTAACGAATCCTTATAATTTCTTGGATCTTGCGGCTTTCATTTTGTTGCAGTCGAAGATTCGATGACCCGGCACCCGGCAAAAATCACACGTGTAGTTGGTGTTTTTCGGACGTGGCCGCCCTTCAAACTTGTCGACTTCCATCGGGTCGGCGAACGTGGTGTGAGCCGAGCGGTCGCCCTGTCGCGTACTGCCGACGTGCGCCCGTCGTGTCCCGGCGTTGACCATGTCGAAGCGTTCCGCGGCCGATACGACGGCACTGTAGCTCGCGTAGTTTGTCGCTGCCACTTGTCATTTGACTTCGGTCTTCAGCCCGGCAAGGTATGACTGTACCTTTTCCCCTTCGGTCAGGTCGGGAATACGGTTATAAAATTCTTCCATTTGCTGCATGTACTGTGCTACACTCCCGAACAATCGATGGCGATGAATTTTTTCCCGCGCAAGGACACCCCAATTTATCGGCTCGAATCGTTTCGACAGGTCGGTGCGGAATTGCTGCCACGTGGGATCGACGTGAACTCCTTGAGCGCTCACCATGTGGCCTAGGAATCGGACTTTCTCGAGGGCGAATTCGCTTTTGGATAATTTGATGTAGAATCGTTCTCGTCGAAGAATGTCGAAGACGCGTCGCAGGTTTTGGACGTGCTGCTGCATGTCGCGCGAGTAGATGAGGATGTCGTCCAGATACACCACCACGCATTCGTCCAAAAGTGGGCATAGAATATGGTTCATTTTGGCTTGGAACGTTGGCAGTGCATTGGTGAGTCCAAACGGCATTACCAGATACTCGTACGACCCGTACCAAGTTCGGAAAGCAGTTTTGTGGATGGAATTGTCCGCCATTCGTATCTGCCAGTATCCGGACCGCAGATCCAGTTTGGAAAATACCGTGGCTCCCCAAAACTGGTCAAACAGGTCATTGATTCGTGAGATTGGGTATTTGTTCTTGATGGTCTACTTGTTGAGAGCTCGGTAATCGATGCACATGCTCAGGCTTCCGTCCGGTTTCGGTGTGAAGAGTACTGGGGCACCGTATAGAGAAGTGGATGGTCAGGTGAGTCCTTTTGTGAGGAGATACCCGATCTGCTTCTTCATGTCAGCTAGTTCTATGGGGCTGAGCCGATATGGTGCTCGGAAGGTCGGCTTCGAACCTGGTTCTTCCACGATATTGTGTTGGTGCGTTTGGTATGGCGGGAGCTCGTCCGAAAGGTCGCCGGGAAGAATGTCTTGGAACTCCTTCAGTAATTCTTTGATTTTTTTTTTAAGTTCCGAGGCTTTCTCTCTGTCACTTTCCATATCCGTCGCTATCGCCAGAAACCCGGTGTCGGTTTGTTTTACGTCCTTCTTGAATCTTGCGAGTGTCTCCACTGGGATATCTCCTGTATCGTCCCACTAGGGTAGCTGGACTCTCCTTCCATTGTTGTAGATGCTTGCGGTACGATTTACCCAGTTGATCTCAAGGTTGAATCTTCTTAGGAAGTCTCGCCCACAGATCAAGTCAAACTCTCTTATGTTAGTGATGGGGAGTGCAGGTTTCCAGCGCAATGATCCGATTTGTAGGTGTAACACTACTTCGCCGTGTACTGGTAACTTGCTGCCGTCCAACATCGTCGCAGAGAATGCTGAAGGCTTGTACTCTTCCCGAAGTCGGTCGATTACTGCCTCGTCGTAGATGGTGTGCGATGTCCTTGAAGAAAGTCTCTCCCTCAGGACCCTGAGCTTTCTTGACGACTGTGTGTGTCGTTGATGCCAAATTTGCTGAGCTGGATGCATCCGGAGGAGGAGTTCGGGGTTTTTGCAGCTTCTTGTAGACCCCCAGCTTCCTCTTGAGCTGCTTCAGCTCCACTGACGTCTTCCCTGGGGAACGGGTAGTCGTTGTTGGCTGGTGTCGGGAGAGGACGTTGACTCCGTGGAAAGGTCGGCTTCTTTCCACACTCCTTAATTTTGTCCCCAAGTTTTTCCGGTACCGGTATGATCTCCACAGCTTTCTGCTTCTTCTGGAGTGCCTTCTGAAACTTCTCCAAGGCTCTAGCCCCTCGAGAATCATAAGTTTTTATTCAAGCACCTTTATAAGACAACTTTAACGAATCCTTATAAACTCTTGGGTCTTCTCAGAGTTTCCCTGTCTCGGCAGAGTCCTTTTTCGCGGAGTCGGATATTTTCTCTACGATTTTCTGTGGTGAAGACTGGTCGTGGGGTGGAGATTTTTCCCCATCATTTCCTCCTGCTCGCGTCGAATCATCTTCGTTGAAGTCGATTTTCTCGGAATCTCGCGGCCGCTTTCGGATCTTTTCTTTTTTGCCAGCTAGATCCGCAATCAGTGGCTAATTCCATTTTTTGTCTTCTGATTGGCCGAAGAATTTCCGCCACTGTTGCATGCCCGACACTATGCGCGTGCGGCTTTCATTTTGTTGCAGTCGAAGATTCGATGGCCCAGCACCCCGCAAAAATCACACGTGTAGTTGGTGTTTTTCGGACGTGACCGCCCGTCGAACCTGTCGATTTCCATCGGGTCGGCGAACGTGGGGTGAGCCGAGCGGTCGCCCTATCGCGTACTGCCGACGTGCGACCGTCGAGTCCGGCGTTGACCATGTAAAACCGCCCTGCTGCCGAAACAACGTCATTTTAGCTCGTGTAATTTGTCTCTGCTACCTGTCGTTTGACTTCGGTCTTCAGCCCGGCAAGATATGATTGTACTTTTCCCCCTTTGGTCAGGTCAGGAATACAGTTATATAATTCCTCCATCTGTTGCGTATACTGCGCTACACTCCCGAACTGTCGATGGCGATGATTTTTTTCGCGGGCAAGGAAACCCAAATTTATCGACTCGAAGCGTTTCAGCAGGTAGGTGCGGAATTGCTGCCATGTGGCTTCGCCGTGGATGAAGGTACTGTTACCACCGATCCACTCGAGTGCTGGTCCTCGCATCAGTGTCGCCGCGAGTCGTACGCGTTGACCATCCCAGACTGGCGAGCTCCATCCGACGGCTGCGAAGTAGATCTCCATGCCGGCGATCCATCTGCAGACGTCGGAATTTCGATCGCTCAGATCGAATGGCTCAGGTGGGCGCGGTTTCGGAGCCTCAAGAAACTGCTGCGACTGCTGCGTCGTCGCCATTGTCGTGTCGTGCTGTGCGCCGGCGAGTCGAGTTACTCGCTCGAACTCGTTTCGCCAAGGTTCTCGATCGGCTCGCATCTCCTCCTGAAGGGCGGCGATGCTCGCGAAGAGCTGCTGGGTAACCTCGATGTTGTCGAAGTTCGCCATCCTGTTCAAAACACGCACGGAGGGGTGAATTCGAAAAAAGCGGAGCTGGTGCTTACCAGAATCGGCGGCGAATTAGTCGCCCCCGGCGGTTTTTCGAGGCAGGTTTTCCCGATGCTTCTGCTTAGCTGAGCACGGGTAAGTGAGAAAAACTCTGACTACCAAGTGTCACATGATCGAATGTGTCAAGGATAACTTGCGATATCGATTGATACAAGGCGCTTTTATACTTCCAAAGTACATCAGGTAACGAGGTTTATCCTATCCTAAAGGAATAGACCCTTCTAGAAATAGAATCACCTTGCGTATAGCCACGCGAGGCTATTGGCTTTAAGGGATTACGGCAGGATTACGCTAGATATAGCGCGCCAGTATATCCCGAGCCTGGTTGGTGATATAATTATAATAATAGGATAAACCAAAGGATAATGGAATAGGAGAAATAGGAAACCGAATGACATGAGAGAAAAAGAGGAATGAAATAGAAAGGAGATATGGAAAGGGAAATTGGTGTAACGGGGTCGTACTCTCACAGTCCCCTCCTCCGCAGCCATCGCAGCAGCCACTGTTGCTGCTGCCGCAGCAGCCGCCGTCGCAGCCGCAGTTGCAGCCGCAGTCGCCGCCGCAGCAGCCGCAGCCGCCGCAGGGGTCCGCGAGCTTTGGGGGTGCGGGCGTTGACGAGGGTGTTAGTCCAGGGGGTTCTGTCGTGGCTTGTCCTGCCGGTCCTGGGGGTGGCACCCGTGCTGGAGAGGGTTCTCATTCTGGGGGTGCTTGTTCTGGGGATGCTGGTCCTTGGGGTATTGTCGAGGCTAGTCCTGGCGGTCCTGGGGGTGGCATCGGTACTGGAGAGGGTTTTTGTTTTGGGGGTTCTGTCGTGGAGCGTCCCTTAGGTAGCCGTGGTGCAGCTGGAGGTTCTGGTGTCAGCGAGGAGCAGCAGAACCTAGTGGTCCCTGAAGAGTCGGTGGAGCCTAGTGGTCCGTACGCAAAGTGGTGGTTTGCCTCAAGTACATGATGACTTGCACGCGTCCTGATCTCGCATACCCTCTCAGCATCCTGACTCGCTTTGTGGCGACGGGCAAACACCGACCACAGCACTAGCCGGCCGCTAAAAGGGTTTTGCGTTATCTAGCAAGTACATCGGGCATGGGGCTAGTGCTAGGGGGACGCAGGCCAGTGGTCCTTACAGGGCACACAGACGCTACGTGGGCAGACGACGCTGAGACACTCAGGTCCTCCGAGTACTATTGCTTTAGCCTTGGTGCAGGCGCCATCTCGTGGAGGTCCACCCGCTCGCCGTCTGTTGCACAATCTAGCTGTGAGGCTGAGATCTAGGCCGGTGCCATGGCACCACAGGAGCTCTGGTGGCTGACTTTATTTCTCACATACTTAGGTGAGCGGCCTAGCTCTGCCTTGGTCTTGTACACTAACAACAGGGCCATGATCCTCGTGTGTCAGGAGCCTCGACTTGAAGGCAAAGCAAAGCACATTCAGCTGCGGTACTTCCTCCTGCGTGAGCTACAGCAGCGCCGCCAGGCTCGCGTAGTACACTTGGCCTCCGGTGCCAACACAGATGATATATTTACTAAGGAACTTGCATCTAAAGATCATCAACTGCACTGTGTACAACTCGGTCTAGTTCCTGTAGCTCCGCACTTGCTAGGACCTTGATTGTGTACTACTATTCTTTCATATATGCTTCTTACATACTATTCTCCTAACACACTATACTCGGTTTCAGCGTTCCCCCCTAGAGTCACGCTGTTCCATTAGCATGCACTTGAAAGAAACACTGAAGGAGCAGTATACGTTACAAAAGAAAGGCCTAATTTTCAGTGTTCACGTTAAAAAAGGCTGAGTGATCTGTGTTTACCCTAAAAAAGGTTTCAAAAAACACGGAATCAGCGTTTAAAGGCTGATATCTAGGGCCCTGGTGTGATAATAAGATCATCCGATCAGCAACGGATGCCCTTGCATGGGAATTTCGCAAATGCTGCCGCCTGGGGAGGAGCATGGGGTAATGATATCAAGAGACCCGCTGGGGTCGCCCTAGAAGATCCTCGGAAGGGCCTCAGGCTGCTATGCTTGGGGGGCTATGGGTGCGCCGACCCGCTACTTAACAAGCCCTTTTAGCACAATGGTGTGCTTTCTGAAATGGTATCAGAGCCAGAGGTCTTGGGTTTGAATCCCAGTGAAATGCACTGCAGGAGTGCCGAGTGCTCCGCCAACCCCAGCGAGGGGAGGTTTCAAGAGACACACTAGGGTCGCCCTAGAAGATCCTCAGAAGGACCACACGTTGCTATGCCTGGGGGGCTATGGGTGCGCTGACTTGCTACTTAACAAGCCCTTTTAGCACAGTGGTTAGCGGCTGTGCTTTCTGATAAATGAGTCCTACAACATCATATGGGCACCATCCGAGCACCACCAAGATGGGAGAAGGAGCGAGCAGGAGGAGTTGGCATTCTGGGGCTGTAAGACAGAGCTGCCAAAAATGCATGAGGCACCACATTGTGGTTTGGGAGTGTTGGGTGTTAGCATCGCAAATGACATCGCCACACCGGCAACACACAACTCAGCAAAACATAAGCAAGAAGCAGGCCATAACCAAGGATTGGCGGCACAAGGGTAGCTAGCCTGGCTAAGGGGCAGGAAGGAGGCACCTATGGAGCATCACTGGGTTGCATTTTCACACTGCCCACTACAAGCCCTATCATGAGTCGACTGGAGGCTGCCCCCCGGGGTGGTGGAGCAGCAAGGAGTGCCATGGAGTAGAGGATTCACGCAACCTGAGGTAGATTAGGGTGAAAGGGGATTTTGCAGAGAAAGCAGGACCAGCAGTAGCAGCAGCAGCAGCAGCAGCAGGAGACACAAGGGGCGGTGGTGCAGCAGCAGCAATAGGAGCTGATAAAGTTTCTGCAGCATAAGCCATAATTGGGGGGGGCGGGAAGCAGAAGTAGCACATGGGATAGCAAGAATGGCAGGTGAGAATGGCATCCTGCTGGACCTCCAGACTTGTCAGGATCGGCCCACTCAACTGCACTGAGCAGCAAGCAAGCTGAGCTTGGACTTGCCAACTAGCATGGAGTGGATTTGAGATAGCTGCACAAAAGGAATAGCATTCGGCACCAACACTGGTCTTGATGAGACATGCGGCACAACGCACCAACATGGTGATGGGTTAGGACATCTGGGAACGTTAGGGCTATTCCCAAATTATCCTCTCCCATTTCCAAATGGGCATTGCTGACAGCCAATCCAGTATGACCTTATGCACTTCCAGTTTAGCACAGAGGCCATCGGTAGGTCATTGGTGTCTGGGCGCACATATTGGGATAGGTCTTCTGGTGCCATCATGTGTCTTCTCATTCTATTACTGTCCTTGAAGTAGCGTTGATGTCGAAAACGTCTCAGCTACTCAGCATCAGTGTTGAAGTCTGCTCCATTTTGGCAAATAGGGGTGTTGTTGGAGATACGCGGAGTCCACTATCCGGAGTGGCGTCGGCGCTCCATTTCACGCCTATCTGCTTCCGTGGAGGTGGTGCTGGTGATGGATTGGTTGCAACGCAGGTTTTATGACTTCAAGGAAAGCCATAGGCCATGAGGACTTGTATGCCGGTAGATTGCTGTAGTCCTCCCATCCTCATAAGAGCAAATATCTCTTGCTCTTGAGGGTATATGGCATTGCCATGTTGTTCCCTCGCATAGTGGTATCTTTTCCCACTAGTTGGAAATCATACTATTGTGCCTGGCCGGGACTTTACGATCCACTAGAATATAATCCAGCGTTATCTCTATTGAGCGGAGAATCATCCATCAGGAATTGGTTGTGACTGCTGTATCGAGTCTTCTGCTGTGGCGGCGGCGATTGCGACGATGGCGACGGCGGCAACTGCTGCAAAGAATTCTCTTAACTCGTAATGGTTGAAGGAGAATCCATCAACTCCCTCTTCCCGGTAGAGTGTTTCTAATGGGTGTAATAGGCGTAACTACCAGGAACACATGCACATTAGTACACATGTTGCTTCATTGCTGCGGTGATTGTTTCATTTGAGGGTATTCTCCCCTCAATGTATCCACGGGTAGCAATTCCTGGTATGCTCATCCATGCCTCCGATGTACGGTCAATAGAGCGCGTGATCGTGTTGTAGTAGTCTGCATCTCCCTCATGTGTTGACACCTCATGTTTCTTGGCATTCTCCTGCATCGTCGAAGTTACGCTGATGCTTGTAACGCTTCGACTTCTGGTAGAATCGTCTCCAATGCATGTGTCGTAGGGTCGCTAGTGAACGAGTACTTGCCGGATTCGAGGTTAATTACTCCTCAATCTGTCAAGCATCGTGACATGCACGGAATGTTTTTCCACACAGGTCATTAACACCTGGAATCGCGACGCATGATTGGTGTGTCGCCTCGTGAGGTTGATGTTGAGACTGATCCAATCAATCACTTCGGATGGCTGAGATTCTTGATGACGACGAATCGATCAGCTCCTGTTACGAATAACTGTCTCGCTGGCCTTGACGAGACGGGTTCACTGCGTTGTGTTTGCGTGCAAAATCTGCTCCTTTGCAGCAAGTTGAAATTGGGAGCATTGTAAGAGAAAACGGCTACTTCTATGCAAACCCATAGATTGTCGATCAAATTTATGAGATGAAGTGTCTCATGGATGGAAAACATGTCCTCACGCAGCTTCTCTGTTATTCCGGGGTGAAGATCCGCTGCGTTGATGTCGATCCATTTTTTACGAAGAGGACTTCGTCAAAATAATTTGATCGTTATCGATACTAGTAAGAAGATACGTCGATTGTGCAACCCCTGGTCACGAATGTTGTCTCTATGATGATGCTTTTCCATAGTGTAATCTCTGCTGCATTCGTGCCATTCATTCCGCACCAATCCGACGATCCACGTTCTCCTGTCGGTTATCTGCTTGCCGCTAATACCAAGTAGGTAATTCTTCGACAGATTTCTGACTCTGCAGATGATTTGCGCATCAAAGTCGTCACCAAATGAAGGAATTCCAATTTGGTAGTCCAGATGATGTGAACGGTGTCGAAGGCGGCTATTCTTGGTTCTGCGCATTATTCTCCCTTTGTGCAGAAGTCGCACTCTATCTCGTCCGTCGAAGTAGAAGTCGATCCGACGGTCCAAACTCCAAGCGATCTGAACATATTCTTGAGTTGCGTTCAGCAGCTTTCAGAGCCCGGGTTGACTCGTTTCCTGCAGCCATTCTCGGTCGTCGATGACGGCTGTCGAACGATCAAACGCTCCAAAGAATTTCGCGGCTTGCGAGGCCCCGTTCCCATTCGCGCTGTAACTCGAACTCGCTCATTATGATTTCGTTTCGCCTCAGTCGATCTGTAGCGTCGGACCTCCATTGGACGGATGTCGTCGATCACAGCTCTGCGCATTTCGGCGCAACTCAAAGAGTCGTGGCGAACTGCGGACTTTGTGGAATGTTGCGGAGAGTGTTCCGCCAGAATTGACACGTTCGCGAGGTCGAGGCCGTCTGCCCCTGCGAAAAATCGGCTCCGTCGATGCAGTCCATCGAACGGTTGGCGAGGCATCTCGCCTTCGTAGGGGACCCCAGGTGCAACTGCACGAGGTTAGTCAAAACTTAATATGAAAGAGCATTGTACTTATAGGAATTGAACTTTCGACTCCATCCTCGGCGTGCTCATGGGGGCCCAGCGGTTGAGCGTTAAGCTGAAACCTTTGCCCTGATAACCAAGTGCCACAGGATCGAATGAGGTTTGCTCAATGTTCCACTATCAATCAGTACAAGGTGCTTTTATACTTCCATAGTACATCAGGTAACCAGGTTTATCCCATCCAAAGGGAATAGACCCTCCTAGAAATAGAATCACCTTGCGTATAGCCACGCGAGGCTATTGGCTTTAAGGGAGTACGACAGGATTACGCTAGATACAGCGAGCTAGTACATCCTGAGCCTGGTCGGTGATATAATTATAATAACTGGATAAACCAAAGGAGAATGGAAAATGAGGAATAGGAAACCAAATGAGATGAGATAAAGACCAAATGAATCAGGAGTGAAAGAGGAATGAAACAGAAAGGAAAGATGGAAAGGGGAAATTGGTGTAACGGGGTTGTACTCTCACAGGCGGGAAGCAACGCGGGGAGACCAGTGACTAGACCGTGCTGGGACATGTGCCTAAGGTGCGGGAGTGCAGGGTGACCTAAGTGGTGGTGCCACAGAAGGGTCGGGTGGGCTATGGAGCAACAGGAGCAGGATGCGGCAACTGCGGCAGACGCAGCAGACGTCGGGGACTCACTGTGCAGTGTAAAGAGACCTGACCCAGAATCATGCTCAAATGTAGCTAAGTGCCGACCGGTGGCTGTGTTTGTGTAAGCGGCGTGTCTCTCGCGGCCAGGAAATGTAGTGGTAAACCCATGGTCCTGAAGGTAACCGACACTGACTGGGTTCCTGGCAAACGAGGGGATGTGCATACCGGTGAGGGAGCCGGAGGGGACATGTGGACAAGGGAGAGTGGTGGTGCTACGTGCGACAGCTGTGGCAGAGGAGTCTGCTAGTGCGACGTGGACAGGCGCAGGAAGCGGGGTGAGAGTAGTACTATCTCTAAAGAAGCACCAAGAGGTGCCCAAGTTAAGGATAAAGGAGAGGGCCACTGCAAGAGGGGTAGGGGAGGAGCCTAGGGGACATGCAGTAGAGGCTCCTAGACTAGACACAGTGGTGGGACCTAGACCCCTAGGCCCCAAGGCCCCCAATCCTCAAGAGAAACCACACTGGCCCTAGGGCAGTGACCACCTCGGGGCCGCACCTCCAGAGCCTCCACCTCGCCCAGCACCCCGAAGACCCCACTACGGCTGCTGCTGCTGCGGCGGCTGTGGCACTGGCCAGAGAGCCTGGAAGCAGACGTCGAGGTCATGGAGACAGAAGCAAAGGAGGTAACTAAAATAATGTGATCCTTTAGGAGGGTGCAGTCTAGGTGCGGGCTCACCAGATGTAGACAGTGAGCGAGAAATCAGAGAGCGGAGGGAAGTGCCCCGCAGTCTGGCCGAGGGACTGACCCAAGCGACACTGGCTGCTGGTAGCTGGCGCTAGTGGCGCTGGTGAGCCAGCAAGCTGGCTGCTGGCGCTGCTGGCGCTGGCTGGCGCTGGCGAGCTAGGTGGTGCTGGCTGCTGGCGCTGGCGAGCTGGAGATGGCTGCTGGCTGCTGGTGCTGGTGGCGCTGGTGAGTCTGTGAGCTGGCTGCTGGTGCTGGCTGGTGGCGCTGCTGGCAAGCAGGCGAGCAGGCGGGCAGGCGAGCAGGCAAGCGTGAGAGCTGGCGAGCAAGCGGGTTGGTGAGAAGGCGAGCGGGCAATCAGGCGGGCAGGCGAGATGGCGAGCAGATGCGCTGGCGAGCAGGCACAATGGCAAGCAGGCTGGCTGGCGAGCAGGCGAGGAGGCGGGCTGTTGAGCAGGCGAGCAGGTGGGCTGGCAAGCAGGAGAGCAGGCGAGCGTGCGAGCTGGCGAGCATGCGGGCTGGCGGGTTGGCGAGTAGACGAGCAGGCGGGCTGGCGAACAGGCGGGCTGGCGAGCAAGCGAGCAGGCGAGCACGCGAGCGTGAGAGCTGGCGCAGGCTACGAGAGGGTGGCAGGAGGTGGTACGGCTACAAACTAAGGCGCTGGCAAGTGTGGGCCAGCGGCGGCTGGCGTGAGCTACGCGACGAAGAGGAGACGGCGGGGATGGGACGAGCTACGAGGCGTGCAATCAGGGCCGAGGCGCACTAGGCTAGGGTGTGTTAGGGTGGAAGCACGAGTAGAGGGTGAGACCTAGCTCTAGATGCCATGATAGATTGTCGAGAGAATTGTGAACTAAGGGAAAATGTAGAGGGTTACAAGAACGGACCTAAGGCTAAAACAAATATAAACTAGCTAGCCTAGAAAATTATATTTGTTGACAGTAGGGGCCATGTCGGGACGTACTTGGGTGTTTCTTTGGGACCAGATTACTGACACTTTTATTGATACCAATTGGCATTACAGAAACAAAAAGGCTCGGGGCTAGCTGCTATGCATTGATGAGATGGAGTGATAATATGGATGTGAACTAATAGAAACGAAATACGTGTGTGGAGCATGGTATGGACCACTTGTACAGTCACCTACAGATGGTGTGCTCTTGCTGGCACTTCTGCTGCTTCACAAGAGATGTACCAGTATGCCACTCTTCTTGCTGCTGCTGGAAATCCAGCATCTCTCGTCTCACCAACCACTGCCCAGGAGCTCCTTGTGCCATGCAGCAAGCAGGGAGGCAGGCAGGCAGGCAAGTAGGCTCATGGAGAAAGTTCGATGCTAGATCCCCTCGTGTTCCTCAGCTCCTTGGCACTCACATCTTGCACACAGCCCCACCAAACTGGTCCTCCGTCACACCTGATAGCGTTAGGGAAGAAGACCATGGGAGATTTAACATAACAATTTAGGGCGGTGAGTGAGTTGTGATAGGGACCCGTGTAAAGAAGGCAGCACGGGAAAGGAGGGAGAGCACGGAGAAAGTACCTCACCAACATCCACGCCATGTGTACTTCCCCCAGTTCATTTCATTTTCCAGAGCCCGTGACATTCCCCCCACAACCCACCCACCCGCTCCCCCCCTTTCCCAAACATGTGCCCTTTCGACTCACCGTGGCCCATGGCGGCGGTGGAGGAGACGCCGCCCGTGACGGTCTTCATGAGCGAGTCGTAGTAGCTGGCGCCGGACCACTTCTGGTGCGCCAGCGTCTCCACGCCGAACGCGCGCTCCTGACGCTGGATGTCCTGCACGTACGCCAGCATGCCGCGCGCCGCGTAGTCGCGCGCGAACGTGTCGGTGACGAGCGCGTTGGCGTGGAAGCCGGCGAGCGTGATGAACTGCCAGCAGAAGCCCATGCGCGCGAGCGCAGGGATGAACTCCGCCATCTGCGCGTCGCTCATGCCGGACGCGTCCCAGTTGAACGACGGCGACAGGTTGTACGCCAGCATCAGCTGCGGGTGCGCCGCCTTCACGCCCTCCGCGAACTCGCGCGCCTGGCTGATGGTCGGCTTCGCCGTCTCCATCCACACCAGGTCCGCGTGCGGCGCGAACGCGATGCCGCGCGCCACGCACGCCTTGGTGCTGCCCTGGAAGCGGTAGTAGCCCTCGCGCGTGCGCGGAAGGTCCCAGTCCCAGAACAGCTCCGTCACGCCCAGCTTCGCCGCCAGCGCGCGTCCCTCCGCGTTCGACACCGCGCCCGCCTGCGCGGACCACTGCTCCAGGCGCCGCGCGCGCTCGCCCTCCGCCAGCGGCAGCGCGCGGATGGCGTCGGCGACGGCGTCCGCGAAGAGGCGCAGCCCCGCCGCCGCCGTCCACTGGTCCTCGATGGCCTGCAGCTGCTGCCCCGTCTTTCCCGCCGCCTGCGCGTCCGCCATCACCTGCACGAGCGGCTGGTCGCGCAGGCGCGGGTTGGTGGCGCCGAGAATGAAGGCGTGGTCGCGCTTGTCCACGTTGGTCATGATGAGCGTCGCCGCCTCCGCGTCCGTGCGCGCCACCAGCACCGTCTCCGTGCCCATGATGTCCATCTGCAGGCGCGCCGCCACCAGGCGGTTGATGTGCTCCTGCGTGGACACGAGCACCTTGCCCGCCATGTGCCCGCACTTCTTCGTCACCGACGCCTGGTCCTCCATGTGGATGCCCGCCGCGCCGCGCTCCACAAACATCTTCACCAGCTTCACCGTCGCGCTGATGCCGCCGAACCCCGTGTCGGCGTCCGCGATGATGGGCGCCAGGTAGTCGACGAACGGCGAGCGCGCGCGCTCCTCCTTGGTCATGTTGAAGCGCGCCTCGCGCTGCTTGCGGTCGTGGAACGACTGCGCGAGGAAGAGGTGCTCCACCTTGTTGGGCACCGTGTCGTACGGGTAGTCCGCCAGGTCCGGCCCGGGCTCGTTCGACGACGCCGCCGTCGACGCGCACTGCCACCCCGACACGTAGATCGAGTCCAGGTACTTGCCCATCTGCGCCACCTGCACCGGATCCAGTGACCCGAACGTGCGCGAGCACGTGCCGTTGGCCTGGTGCTGCTTCAGAAGCGCGTACAGCTGGAAACAGGGAGGACGTGGCAGGGGAAGAGGGAATCAGCAGAGTGAAGTAAGGTGCAGCGCCGCGAATCGGGTACCGTGACGGTGGGAAAAAACGGAAATCTTTATAAATTGGGCTGTTGGTATCCAATTCTGCGGTAACTAGCGGGAAGTGTGTTTGAAGAGTTCAGGCGTACCTTCTTAGCCTGCGCGCCCGACGGGTACATCTTGGGAAGGCTGTCCCGGAGGCGGACGACGTCTCTGGCGGTGTACGGCCGGTTGGTGAGAGAAAACCGACCAGACGCCCACCACGCCTCGACCTCCGCGACCTCCGCATCGAATCGGCGCTGCTCCTCCTCCACGAACTGCGTTAAACCCGCGCAAAAGTCACAATTCAGCCTTCTGGGACCCGCATTCGCTGCAAATTTGGAAAATTCTGGACTTTAGCCAACGGAATCGGCTGATCAATCGATCTCGTTTCGTACCTGGTGAATGGCCGCGGGGGGTGCGTCCTTGAGAGCACCGAAGGAGAAAGTTCCTGCCAAGGGGACCCGAATATCACGTCAGTACGGGGAGCCACGTATCGTGAAAGAAGCAAGTCTTAGAACCAGCTTGCCAAACTAGCCGAACTGCCGAAGGTGGTATTCCTACCCGCCATAATTGCTGCTGCTTGTGTGTTACGAGGCTTGAAGGAGCTCCCAAGGTCGAGTGCAAGATGCCAATGTCACCTCGAGGCTGATAGCAATTGATACGAGAGAGCTGGGGTCAGCCGATGTGGGCGACAATGGCGATGATGGCTGAAAACGAGCTGGGATCAGCCAGTGAGAGGAAGTTGTGGAAACGATGCACCTTGGGAGCTGTGTCAATGCGAGATGGAATTATGATGTGCGTCGAGTCGAGTGCTGGTTTTACGTCTTCAGCGCGGGAGGCGCGAGGTGTGCTGTACGTACACACCTCGAGGCAGATGACGGAGCGCGTTGTCCTTGTGCTATGTTGTGTTCAGTCCTGGCTGGTGGTCCCAGACTCCCCACCGGTGTTTCCCGACCACATCAGCACCCCGTCACAATCGATGTGGATTTGGGTGTCGTGGGGCCAAGTGCCGGAGAACTTTTGACATCCGCGGCATAACCATCCACTCTCGAGGGTGACGTGGAGCGGGGTTCGGCATCGTCAGGGCTGTTCCTCCGCCAACGGGTGAGATTCCCCTTGGGCGTGGAACGAGCAGAAATTGATGTCACGGATGTTCCAGGTAAGTTCGACATCGGTTGGTGATCTTGTTGGTGGCCCAGCATGATACCTCACAATACAGTGGAATTTAATGGATTGTACAGATTATGAACTTGTCATATGATGACTAGCATTGGCACTTGAATGCACAAAAGAATTTATACTAAGTACTGAATTGTAATAATGCTCATGTTCTGTTGGATGGATGATTTTGCTATACATTAGTTATTGCGCAAATCTAGATCCAACTTCGCTGGATCCATTTCGTAGGAATCCGCCCTCATGAGTGAATGCCAATACAATGAATGATGATACAATTTATACGAACACCAAGCCTAATCCTACTTGTATCATGATAAGGTTTGGGAAGGATATCGAAGGGCCTCGAAGTGTCGAAGCGAGGTTAGGTAAAGCCTTGGGAAAAAGTGTGACTAGGAAGAGGGGAGGGGAGATACACGTACAAAAATATTGTCCCCTCTAAGAACTGACCTAGCTACGCTATAACAAACATATCTTAACCAACTAGATATGTATAGATAAAACAATATATTTGTTGACACACCCCCTAGCCTAGGTAGTGGTAGAGTTTCACAAACCAGGGCAACACTACTTGTCTAGCCTCTGGTGAAGGTAACAAGACAACTCAAAGTAGCACTATTAGTCTGACCATTGAGACAAGAGGCCACAAGGCCAGTCAATAGGTGTAGCAAGACATGCAGGTATAGAAATAGCATGTTTCAGCCAGTATAGTAGATATTAGGATACAAGGAGTGGCACTACTACTGAGACTAGACCAAGCTGAGTACAAAACCGCCGATGGTGACGAGGCGGTAGTGCCTTGGTGAAAACATCAACGGTGTTGGCCTCTGTGGCCACGTGTATTACTCAAGCCTGGCCGCGCTACTGCAACTCACGCAGCAGCGCAGCTGGATGTGCTTCGCCCTGCCCTCAAGTCGAGCCTCCTGACATAGGAGGATCATGGCCCTATTGTCAGCAAGCAGAAGCGGGGTAGACCTAGGCTGCTCACCTAAGTCAATGAGCAAGAACGTCAGCCAGCGGAGGTCTAGAGCAGGCCATGGCCCCAGCATAGATCTCTGCCTCACAACTGGACTGAACTACAGACGACGACCTGGTGGACCTCCACGAGATTGCACCAACACCAAGACTAAAACAGTAGCCCTGAGTAGCGTCTCCACGTCGTCAGCCCACGACGCGTTTGTGTGTCCAGTGAGCACCACTGGCTCTCCTCCTCCTACCACAAGCCCCAGTCATGATGTACTTGCCAGATACCGCAATACCCTCTAAGCAGCTGACCAGTGAACAGGTCAGTGCCTGCGTATCGCAACAAAGCGAGCCAATTGAGCGAGAGGGTACGCTAGATCTGGACGAGTGCAGGTTATCATGTATATGTGTCACCGCACTAGCTCCCCGGATGGACCGCTAGCCTCGACCGACTCAGCCGGAACAGGAGCAGAGAGCTTGTGATCCAAAGACAGAGGGGTGGGCTGTGTTAAGGAGAACTGGAGACTGAAACTCTTGAGGATCTGCTGCACCGTATGGGACTGAGAGAGTGTGATCGTGTGAGCGACATGGTCACGAGAAATCTCTAAGCCCAGATAGCGCCTCAGCTCTCCCATGTCTGTACAGGTGTGTCTCATAACTAACTTGGCCTTCATTGAGGCCAATGCAACTCTGTCACGAGTAGCAAAAATAAGATCATCTACGTATACTAGAATGTAGAATGATGACTGACCCGTGCGAACAAAGAGAGAGGGGTCAGCAGAGGACGGAAAGAACTGCAGCTCGGCAAGAGTAGTGCGAAGTGTGTCGTGCCACTTACGAGGTGCCTGACGAAGGTCGTAGACAGGGCGGCACAAGCTCCACTTGGTCCCAGGTGGGAAGGAGCCACAGAAGCATAGAGGGCGTCGGAGGTAGATCTGCTCGTGCAGACTACCTTGCAGGAACACTGTGGAGAAGTCGAGTGAATGAAGCTTGTAGTCACCCTGGGTGGCTATGTGAAGGAGCACCCGAAGAGTAGTCATCTTTGACGTTGGAGAGAAGGTCTGGATGAAGTCCATACCCTCACGCTGACTGAAGCCTCTAGCCACGTAACGCGCCTTGAACTTCGACGGCTCTCTAGGTGTGCGCTTCACCCTGTAAGCTTCGATGACATGTGGGGGTCGACCCCCAGGCGGGGGAACTGTGTCAACGTAAGTGCTTGTGGAACTGTAAGATGCCATTTCAACCTCCATGGCCTGTATCCACTAGGCTGCCCAGGGCCCTGACACCGCCTCAGCGTAAGAGCGCGGAACAGGGATGTCGAGAGCATCTTGGTCACCCTCTGGGGATACAAGCATGGAGCAGGGATGGGGTACAGCGGCAGCAAGGTAGGCCAACTCGTACTACCAGTCCTCTAGCATGTCACTGCTAAGGGAAGGTGCACCCCTGACGGACGGAGGACGGGCAGTACCAGAGACAAGAGCAGCAGTGTAGTCAAGGCGGTGGCTAGCAGCGAAGTAAGTGACAGCAGTGACAAGCGCAGAGACATTCTGAGGAGGAGCAGTAGGGTCGGTGACAAGCGACGCAAGCAAGCGCGAGAGGGTAGAATGAGCAGTGCGAGCAGAGTCGGAGTGAGGAGGGGGGGACGACGGGAGCGATGATGGGGGAGGCAACGGGAGGACTGCAACTATATGAGCACGTGAAGGAAGAACCATAGGGTGGACACTAGGGCGAGGAGAGACAGGATGAGCACCAGTGGGGCAACGGACCTAGTGGGGAAGAAGTGGGGATTGAGGACGAGGGGGAACGGGGGACAAGTCAGGGGACGAAGGGGAGCGCTGGGGAAAGCGAGTGAGAGAGGAGTCCGGAGGAGGGAACAACGGGCCGTAAACAGGGTCACGCACCGGAAGGGGAACAAGTGGGCGGACAGGGGAACCTGGAGCAAGACCAAGGAGACGAAGGGTGGACTGCGGCTGCTTCTGCTGCGGCGGCTGCGCGTGCTACTGCGGCTGCTGCTGCTGTGGCTGCAACTACTCCTTGTCCTCTCCAGGACCTCCAGCGGCACCCTGCTGCCATTGGCACTCCCCGAAACCGCACCCCCAAGACTAGCACCCTTGGACGCACCACCCACACAACTAGAACCCCCGGAGTTGGCACCCCCAGAACTCGCACCCCCATAACCAGCACCCCTAGAGTCAGCACACCCAGAAATCGCACCTTTTGAACAAACACCCCCAACACCAACACCTCCAACAGCAACACCCCGAGAACCAGCACCCCCAGAGCCCATTGCTCCCTGCTGCTGCTGCTGTTGCTGCGGCTGCTGAGTCTGTTGTGGTGGCTGCTGCTGCTGCTGAGGCAAGGGGGGGGGGGGGGGGGGGGGGGGGGGGGGGGGGGCTGAGGTGACTGGGGTACCAATGCTGGGGGAGGCGCCACAGGGACAAAAGGCACACCCCCAGCAGCTGGGGCCCCAGATTCAGCCGACTCCCTCACAGGCGCAACCGATGGGAACTGAGTGGTGTCGGAGATACCAGTCTAGGCCAGGCAGAGCAGGAGGGGTGCGGCAGGCACGACAGGGACAAGGAAGAGAGGAGGAGGAGGCACAGGAGCGCCGTGGTGCAAGAAGCGCCGGTAGTAGGGGAGTGTTTCATCGAAGGTAACGTCACGAGAGTGGTAAAAGCGGTGGTGTGACGGGTGGTAGAACAGCCAGTCAGAGGCGTTAATCGAAGATCCTAGGAAGACACAAGGAAGGGTGCGGGCTGAGAGCTTGTCTGCGCGAGTGTCGTGGACGTGAGCAAGGCTGCCCCAGACGTAGAATGTAGACGAGTCGCCAGGAGACCCGGTCCAGAGGAGGATCGGCTAAACATGTGGCCGCTGGGAGCGCGGCCATAGGTTAAGCTGGTGAGCAGCGTAGCGCACGGCGAACGGCCACAAAAAATGGGGTGCACCAGCGTGGACCATGGAGGTGTGAGCTACCTCCATGATCAGGCCGATGCGTCGCTCAGCGACCCCATTCTGCTGTGGGGAGTCCAGCAATGTGTAGGTCTGGCAGATGCCCTTCACACGACAGAACTGTACTAGAGTGCCAGAGGCAAACTCGTCACTACGGTCAGAGTGTATGCAACCTACAGGCAAGCGGTAGTGGGTGCAAATAGTAAAAAGCCACGGGAGGAGAACGGTAGGCATGTCGGCCTTCCACTCCAACGAGAACACTGTGGTGAAGCGCGAGAAGTCGTCAACGATGAATAGAAAGTAACGCTCCCGACTAAGACCATGGACCGGGGTAGGGCCCAAGACGAGGAAACGAGGAGGAGTGAGGGGTGGCGCGCTGCCGGCCCTCGACGCAGGACGTGCACAGTGGCGCTACCGACGTAGGGAGGGCGGAAAGCGACGCAGGGAGACCAGTGACTAGACCGTGCTGGGACATGTGCCTAAGACGCAGGAGAGCAGGGTGACCTAAGTGGTGGTGCCATAGGAGGGTCGGGTGGGCTATGGAGCGACAGGAGCAGGACACGGCAACCGCGGAAGACGTAGCAGTTGGTGGGGATTCAGTGTACAGTGTAAAGAGACATGGCCCTGGGTCACGCTCAAATGTGGCTAAGTGTCGACCAGTGGCCGTGTCTGTGCAAGCGGCGTGTCTCTCGCGGCCAGGGAACGTAGTGGTGACGCCTCAGTCCTGAAGGTGACAGACACCCACTAGATTCCTGGCGAACAAGGGGATGTGCGGAATGGTGAGGGAGCCGGAGGTGACAGCTGGACAAGGGAGAGTGGTGGTGCTATGTGCGACAGCTGTGGCGGAGGAGTCTCCTAGTGCAATGCGGACAGGCGCGAGAAGCGGGGTGAGAGTAGTGCTGTCTTTAAAGAAGCAACAAGGCACACCCGAGTCAAGGATAAAGGAGAAGGCCACCACAGGAGGGGCAGGGGAGGAGCCTAGGGGACACGTAGTAGAGGCTCCTAGACTAGACACAGTGGTGGGACCTAGACCCCTAGGCCTCAAGACCCCCGGTCCTCCAGAGAAACCACACTGGCCCCAGGGCAGTGACCGCCCCGGGGCAGCACCTGCAGAGCCTCCACCTCGCCCAGCACCCTCAAGACCTCACTTCGGCTGCTGCTGCTGGTACTGCTGCGGCACTGACCAGAGAGCCTGGAAGCAGACGTCAAGGTCGTAGAGCCAAAAGCCGAGGAGGTAACTAATGTGATCCTCTAGGAGCGTGCAGTCTAGGTGCGGGCTCACCAGCTGTAGACAGTGAGCAAGAAATCGGAGAGTGGAGGGAAGTGCCCGGCGGTCTGGCCGAGGGACTGAGCCGAACAAGGTCATCATGCCGAGAGGAGAGGCGTTGAGGAACTCTCAAAACGAGGAGGATACTAGTGGGAGGCACTAGTTGTTACAAAAGCACTAGCGGAGGTAGTAGCTGTGGCGGCTGTGGCTGGAGCAGTGGCAGCAAGCACGAGGCTAGTTGTAGCAGCGACTAGTGGTAGGTTGACGGTAGCAGGAGCGAGTGACAGTAAGACGGAAGTGGCGCTAGCTGGTGGCGGGCTGGTATCCGTGGACAGTGGCTTGTAAGCGGCTGGCGGGAGGCTAGGAGCTGCAAAGAGGAGTAGGGAGCAAACGAGGAGGAAGTACGCGCGAGAGGAGCTAATAGGAGCAGCACGCCAAGGAGCTAGCTAGGAGTCACTAGGACTGGTGGCACAAACCAAATGATAGTCCACAGGGCACAAGGGACTCATGAGGCTGGCCGCTGATTGGCGGCTGGCGGCTGGAGGCCGACTCGCGACTGGTGGCTGGAGGCCGACTGACGACTGGCGGCTGGCGGTCGACTGCCGCTGGCGGCTGGTGGTCGGCGGCTGGCCGCGAGTGGTGGCAGCTGGTGGCTGACGGCTGGGGGTCGGCCGCTGGTTTCCGGCGGTCTGTTGCTGGCGGCTGGCAACTGGTGCTGGCTGCTGGTGGCCAGGCTGGTGGAGGCTTAAGCTGACGGTTGGCAATGGTGGCAGTGGCGGCTGCAAGGGCAGCGGCGGCAGCAGCAGCTGCAAGGGCGGCGGCGGCAGTGGCAGCTGCACGGGCAACGGCGACAGTGGCGGCTGCAGCTGCCGGTTGCAGGGGCAGTGGCAGTGGCGGCAGCGGCAGGGGTTGCAGCAGCTGCGGCAGTGGCAGCGGCGGCAGCACAAGCTGCAGCAGTGGCAGCGGCAGCATCGGCAGTGGCGGCAGCAGCTGCAGCAGTGGCAGCGGCGGCAGTGGCGGCAGTGGTGGCTGCAAGGGCAGTGGCGGCAGCAGCAGCTGCAAGGACAGCGGCAGCAGTGACGGCCGCAAGGGCAGCGGCGGCAGTGGCGGTGGTAAGGGCAGCGGCGGCTGCACAGGCAGCTGCGGCAGTAGCAGCTGCAGCTGGTGGCTGCAGCGGCAGAGGCAGCAGCAGCAGTGATGGCAGCTGCAGTGGCAGCAGTGGCAGTGGTGGTAGCAGCTGCAGGAGTGGCAGCGGTGGCAGCGCAGCTGCAGCAGCTGAGGCGGCAGCGGCAGTGGCGGTAGTAACTACAGAAGCGGGAATAACGGTGGAAGCGTGAGTAACGGAGGGAAAAAAAATATAACCTAGCTCAATACCATGTAAGAGTAGTGGGAAAAAGTGTGACTAGGAAGAGGGGAGGGGAGATACAAGTACAAGAATTTTATTCCCTCTAAGAATTGACCTAGCTAGGCTAAAACAAACATATCTAAACTATTCCCATCCCATGTTTTTTCAACTTGCATGTGTGGTTTGAATGTGCAAGCATTTGTGTGTGGTGTGTTCTGGAGTTTGGGAATGTGTTTTGTGTTATTCTGTCTGAGCAGGTATTTGTGATAATAGATCTTGAGAAGATCTTTCCGACGCAACAAGAATCGCTTCAATCGGAGCAAGAACGCGAAAGCTATGAAGATTCAAAGTTCATGAGCTTGCGTTACAATTGCGGCGGTTACTAAGTGAAGTTGTGGGGTGACTTTATATGGAGTTGGGACCTTTGGGGTTGGGGAAACTTGTCACTCTACTGTAACAGCTGCAAATTGGTTGGGAACAACCAAGCTAGGTTGGCAAGGGTGGCCAACTTGGATGGATTGGTTGGGAAGGGACAAATGTCAAAGTTGGGGTTCCTATAGGGAGGGAATCTTTGTGCTTATGGGGTTTCCTTGGTTGGGGACTCTCTTGGGACCTTCCCTCTCATCCCTCTCTTCCTATCCCAACCTTTCTCTTGCTCCTTCTAATTCCTTGTGAGATTCTTGAACTTTGATTGAACCTTTGAGATTGAGTTAAGTTCTCCTCCTACAGCTTACCCCCTAATGCGTCGAAAGCCATAGCGTCGCGAATACTTCATCAATCAACGTGATTCAAATTGGGAACGGTAGCTGAGATTAAGAGCTACAACATATCCAAGTTTCGCGACATTCCAACGGCTAGTTTTTCGTCGACGTCGTTTCTTGTAAAGACGACTTTTCTGTCCAGAATTTCGGATTTATATTTTGAGTAATTCTAGCTCCTAAGTTCACCTAGACTCCGTCCTTAATCCTAACAAGTGGTATCAGAGCTGTATTAAGGACGTTGAGAGGAGTCTACAGAAGTGTGAAGACCCTTCTAGACCCACCATGGCCTGTGGGTGTGCCTAAGTGGTGTTCTAAAGGTTGGATGTGTCTTCCGCTAAGGGAAACTCTGCCGAAATTTCGTGGACGCCGACACTTGTGAAAATATCGAGGGAGCTGAGTGTGGACAGCAAAGGGGGGCTGAAATTCGTCATTTCTCAAGGAGAAGATGAATGAGAGAGGAGGAGATGCTAATGGAAGAGGAGCTGTAGCTGAGAAGACAAGTGAGCCGCCGCCATCAAAAGTTGAAGCTTTGGATGGCTCCAACTATGAGGAATGGAGCGGACGGATGAGGAGTGCCTTCAAACGCTACAAGCTACTGAAGATTGCTGTTGGGGAAGAGAAGATGCCGGAAGAAGGCGAAGCACGCGAACGGTGGATTGAGAAAAGCGCGGTGCTTTTCGACCTCATCCTTCAATCGGTCAACAAGGAGATGTTCGAGCACATCAAGGATCTTGTGGAAGCGGATGATTCGGGTCCAAGGGCGTGGAAACTACTACGCGATGTGATTCAGCCCAACACTCTCCCGATGGTGATCGTGCTCGAGAAGGAACTTGCTGCCATCTCCATGCGACCAGGGGACGATGTGAAGCCGGTCCTTGACAAGATCAAGGACACCTATGCAAGGATGGCAGCAGCGGGCAGCAGTGTATCTCAGCTGCAGCAGTGCACCAAGATCATCTCGGTGTTGGACAACTCTTGGGACAACCTCATCCCCACCCTCAACTCTCAGCAAGATCAATGGACACCTGAGTGGCTAAGGCAGCAGATTCTGCAGGAGGACTTCCGCAGACGCCATGTGGGAGGCGGTGCTGCCACTAAGACTGCTGAGGGGTATGGAGCTGCAGGGCGCAGCAGAGGAAGAGGGGGTTGGAAAGGCCGAGGCCGTGGGAGGAGCTTTGGCAGAGGTAGAGGCCGAGGTGACTATAATGAGGGGCATGGGAGCTCTAGTGGCAGGGGGAGTACCAGAATGGAGGGCACGTGCTGGTACTGCAAGAAGGTCGGGCATCCTTGGTTCAAGTGCTTCAGCAGGCTGGAGGGATGGTCACCTCCAGGCATGAAGCCGCCAAGTGGTGAACGCGCACAAGGTGGCGCTGTGCAAGGCTCAGGTGCACAAGGTGAAGGTGCACAAGGTAACGCCTATCCTGGGATGTATCTCATGGTTGAGGATGTGCATGGGCATGAGGGTGATGTGGGATCTGTGGGAAAGGTTGTGATGCACCCTCTCACGCACTGGGTGATTGATTCAGGTTGCACCAGTCACATGACCCCACGGGCAGATTTGCTTGATGAGGTAAAACCCCCTGGGAAGATCAAGTATGTGGCAGCAGCGTCAGGTGCTTTGCTCCCTGTCATTGGTGTTGGAAATGCCAAGGTTAAGGGAGCTAATGGGGAGCTTGTGGGGCTTGGGAATGTTCTGCTGGTTGAAGGCTTGTCTGCTAACCTTCTCTCTGTGCGACGACTGCAGAAGAGCAAGGCCGAAGTGACCTTTGGACCAACCAGCTGCCGTGCTAAGCTTGGGAAGAAGGTGCTGTGGAGTCTGGAAGAGGAGACCAGCTGCATCAAGGACCTGTGGCAGCTGCCCATCATCCCTTGGAATGGGAAGACTCCAACAGCAGCAACGGCAGCAGTGGCAAAGGCAACAGCAGGAGGAGATGCAACTGCACCAACTGATGGGGTGCTGGAAGCAGTCAAGAAAGTGCAGAAGCAGCAGACACATGGTGAGGTGCTTGCTGGTGTGGATGCGAGTGCGGCATGGGCTAAGGCTTCATCAAGGAGTGGAGAGGCCGATTGGGAGACATGGCATGAGAGGTTGTGTCATGTGAACTTCCCTATGCTGCAGAAGTTGGTGAAGAATGGGAGCCTGAAGGGCTTGGAGGTGAAAGGGGAAGTGAAGGAGATTGGGAGCTGCCCTACATGCTTGGAGACCAAGTTCTCCAAGTTCCCCTTCAACAGTGCAACTGGACCATCCAAGACCCCACTTGCACTTGTGCACATGGATGTGGTGGGGCCCACAAGAGCCCCTTCCCTCTCAGGCAGCCGCTATTTCTTGACAATTGTGGATGACCACACTTGGGCAGTGTGGGTTTACCCTTTGAAGAGCAAGGGAGAGGTGGCAGCGGCTGTCCTTAAGGAGTGGATGCCGAGAGCTCAGAGGGAATGCGGACACAAGGTGAAGGTGATCCGTAGTGACAATGGTGGGGAGTTCATTGGAGCTGATTTTGAGGGGGAGTTGAAGAGGAAGGGGATCCAGCATCAACTGACAGTGCCCTACAACCCACAGCAGAATGGCGTGGCTGAGAGGTTCAACAGGACCCTGCAGGAGGGGGCACGCACTCTCCTTGGGCGTGCAGGGCTGCCTGATCCGTTTTGGGTGTCTGCACTGAGGCAGGTCGCCCTTGTGAAGAACAGGGTGCTGGCTACAGTTGGAGATAAGGAGTGGATCCCATACGTCAAGTGGTATGGGAGTGCTCCAGCTGTGAACATGCTGAGGGCATTTGGGTGCATGGTGGTGTTTCATGTGCCTAAGGAGAAAAGGGGGAAGTTGGAGGCTTCTGGAAGATGGGGTGTGCACTTGGGGATTGCAAAGGATCACAAGGGGTGGCTGCTATGGGACTTGACCACCCAGAAGTTGACAGTGTCAAGGGATGTGAAGTTTCTTGAGTCCCTGTACTACAAGGAATGGAAGCAGCAGCAACAGAAGCTTCCATCTACACCGCTCATTGTGGAGGCAGATGAGGTGCAGCAGCCTTCAAGACAGGTGGAGGTTGCAGTGTCAGAGGAGGAGATGTCTGGGGTGACTGAGGAAGGGGGAGCAGCTGAAGTAGAGCAGCAGCAGCAGCAGCAGCATGAGTCTCCACCTCGAGTTCCACACCCGCCTGAGCGTCCTAGGAGGGATGTGCGCCCTCCAGTGAGGCTGACCTATGGGGGAAGAGGCAAGCCGAATGTGGTGCAGGCTGGGAGTGTGGTTGAGCAGATTGAGGAAGATGAGATCGCTCACTGCTACTGGGCACCAATCCCTGAGCCCAAGACTCGAGAAGAGGCCTTGAATGGACCAAATGGGGAGAAGTGGAAGGCGAGTGAGGATGAGGAGTTCGGGTCCCTAATTGAGAACGAGACATGGGACCTGTGTGACTTGCCTCCTGGAAAGAAGGCAATCACTTCCAAGATGATCTACAGGCACAAGTATGGACCTGAAGGGGAGCTGACCCGCTACAAGTCTAGGCTTGTGGCACGGGGGTTTCAGCAGACAAAGGGGAAGGACTATGATGAGGTGTTTGCTCCTGTGGGGAAAGGAACAACACTGAGGGTGCTGTTGGCGATAGCTGCACTCCTGGGATGGAAGATTCGGCAGATGGATATTGTGACTGCCTTTCTGAATGGGATCATTATGGAGGAGGTGTACATGAAGCAGCCAGAGGGGCTGGATGACGGGAGCGGCAGGGTCTGCAGGCTGAAGAAGGCCATCTATGGCCTTAAGCAGGCGCCTCGTGCATGGTATCACAAGTTGGAGGAGGCGCTGTTGGCTGGGGGTTTCAAGAAGAGTGAGTGTGACCCCAGCCTGTTCCTGCTGCAGGAGAAGGATGAAATCCTCATGCTCTTGGTGTAT
Organism: Closterium sp. NIES-67; assembly: GCA_027943415.1. NCBI lineage: Eukaryota > Viridiplantae > Streptophyta > Zygnematophyceae > Desmidiales > Closteriaceae > Closterium > Closterium sp. NIES-67. The sequence continues at coordinate 65,275 of BQMB01001867.1, forward strand.
GTGGATGATATCCTTCTCTTTTCTGCATCCACTGCTTTGCTGGACAGCGCAGAGCAGATGCTGGAGATGCAGTTCAAGTGCTCCAAGATGGGTGAGGTGAAGTACTACTTGGGGATGCACGTGGAGAGAGATGTGGAAAAGGGTGTGCTGAGGTTGCACCAGAGGAAGTACTGTGAGGGGCTGGCTGAGAAGTATGGGCTGCAAGATGGGGGAAAGCCAGCAACACCACTACCTTCGGGGTTCACTGTGGAGCCATGTGCTGATGAGGAGGTAGTGGGTGATAGTGACAGGAAGCTGTTTCATTCGATGGTTGGGTCGCTGAATTATGCTGCAAATCATACACGGCCTGACATTGCATTTGCTACATCACGGTTGGCTAGTGTGGTCTCACGCCCTAGTCATGAGCAGCTGGAAGCGGCCAAGAGGTTGGTCCGCTATGTGAGTGCTACGGCATCAGTGGGATTGGAGTACAGTGGAGTGAGGCAGCGGTTGCAGAGAGGTGCTGCAGATGTGAAGAGTGGAAAGATGCTCTTGAGTTGCTATACTGACGCTAGCTTCAACTCAGTGAAAGCGGATGGCACCAGCATTGGGGGTTATGTGTGCTTGCTAGGAGGTGGTGCTGTGAGCTGGCGCAGCAAGAAGCAGAATGAGGTGGGATTGTCTTCATGTGAGACTGAGTACATGGCCTTACACCATGGGGCCAAGGAAGTGGTATGGCTGAGGCGTTTGTTGGAGGAGTTGGGAGTTGGTCAGGAGGAGCCGACAGTTGTGTTCTGTGACAATGAGTCTGCAGTGAAGCTGGCCAAGAATGCTTGTCTGCATGGGCTGACAAAACACATAAGGCCTAAGTGGCATTGGGTGAGGAGAATCCTTGATAAGGAGGTGCGGCTGGAGATAGTGAAGACCCATCAGCAGGCAGCAGATATTTTCACTAAGCGTCTTGCGGAGGCGGATCATTGGAAGGGCATGAAGCTTGCTGGGATGAGTGTGCATTGAGTATGCATGCTTGAGATGTGGTATGGTCGATGATGGTTGGCAGCCAGAGGGGGAGATTGTTGTGTGATGTCATCATATGCTATCACATTCTGTCTGCCTCCCATCCCATGTTTTTTCAACTTGCATGTGTGGTTTGAATGTGCAAGCATTTGTGTGTGGTGTGTTCTGGAGTTTGGGAATGTGTTTTGTGTTATTCTGTCTGAGCAGGTATTTGTGATAATAGATCTTGAGAAGATCTTTCCGACGCAACAAGAATCGCTTCAATCGGAGCAAGAACGCGAAAGCTATGAAGATTCAAAGTTCATGAGCTTGCGTTACAATTGCGGCGGTTACTAAGTGAAGTTGTGGGGTGACTTTATATGGAGTTGGGACCTTTGGGGTTGGGGAAACTTGTCACTCTACTGTAACAGCTGCAAATTGGTTGGGAACAACCAAGCTAGGTTGGCAAGGGTGGCCAACTTGGATGGATTGGTTGGGAAGGGACAAATGTCAAAGTTGGGGTTCCTATAGGGAGGGAATCTTTGTGCTTATGGGGTTTCCTTGGTTGGGGACTCTCTTGGGACCTTCCCTCTCATCCCTCTCTTCCTATCCCAACCTTTCTCTTGCTCCTTCTAATTCCTTGTGAGATTCTTGAACTTTGATTGAACCTTTGAGATTGAGTTAAGTTCTCCTCCTACAGCTTACCCCCTAATGCGTCGAAAGCCATAGCGTCGCGAATACTTCATCAATCAACGTGATTCAAATTGGGAACGGTAGCTGAGATTAAGAGCTACAACATATCCAAGTTTCGCGACATTCCAACGGCTAGTTTTTCGTCGACGTCGTTTCTTGTAAAGACGACTTTTCTGTCCAGAATTTCGGATTTATATTTTGAGTAATTCTAGCTCCTAAGTTCACCTAGACTCCGTCCTTAATCCTAACAACTACATATGTGTAGACAAAACAATATGCTTGTTGACAGAAAGGCCTAGAACTGTTGGGCGGGTCGGGACAGTTTTAATCTTACACCTAAGGGCGTCCAGACTTACCCCCATGGAGTAGAAGATATTATGTCTTGTCTTAGGCGTCTACCTTGTATTCGCCTCTTCCGTTAATAAGAAACATCTTTTAGGTCGGTATGAGATAAGACACCCTGTCCTTTTTTCCAGGCTGTTACATGTTTGCATGTGTTGATACGCATTGTTGTCCATCAGGCTAGTAAGAGGCATTCAAAGCACGCACAATAAACCCACTAAAAATCCTCAAAGGTTTCCATTGTCGACATATCACACTCAACCTCCTCAGCAAGCTCAACAGGGGCGGGCCTCCAGAAATCAGACACCCCCCAAGCATACTGTACAGTACTCCCTGGCTCATGCAGCTTGTCTTCCTCTGCTGCAGCACCATGGCACATCTCCTCCTCCTCCTCCTCCTCCTCCTCCTCCTCTCCTCCTCCTCCTCCTCCTCCTCCTCCTCCTCCTCCTCCTCCTCCTCCTCCTCCTCCTCCTCCTCCTCCTCCTCCTCCTCCTCCTCCTCCTCCTCCCCCCCCTCCTCCCCCCCCCCTCCTCCTCCTCCTCCTCCTCCTCCTCCTCCTCCTCCTCCTCCTCCTCCTCCTCCTCCTCCTCCTCCTCCTCCTCCTCCTTCTCTCCCCCCCTCCTCCTCTCATATCCCGCACTCTTCACAGGAACTGAGTGCGAGCCCTTGTGCTCCAGGGTCCTTTCCGCGGGCGTCTCAACAAACAGCAACGTCTGATCTGCATTGATGACGCAGCACATGTCAAGATTGTGGCGCGCGCGGTTGCATCTGACGAATTTCCAGAAGCCCTCACAATCACCAGCACACTCTGTGAATAGGAGAAGAGAGGGAGGGGGAGTGAGGTGGGAGATGAGAGCTTGCTTTGCTTGCGATACAACAAATTCCGACAAATGAACATCAGCAAGCAAAGGGGAAGAATCCAGCAAGGGTAGGCAGGCTCACACTCACCAGGAGACATCTTTTGGCCGACCTTCGTACGGCAGAGCATAGTGAATCCCCAGCACTTGCGGAACCACTGGCTCCAGTGGCTAGACGCCTGCCAAGGGCCCTTCAGCCGCCGCTTGCGCATGTAGTTGAGACTCCACTCGCGGATCTGCTTCACGCCAATGGCCAAGCCGAGCCCCCCTGCTCGCAGATCTACTTTAACGGCTTTTCCTCCATGACAGGGTGATGCGCATGTTGCCCCGTGCCATGGAGTCACTTGCGACACTTGGCTGCACCCTTGTACCACCCTAGCTTCTGCTGGTCTACCCACCGCTTAATAGGGCACGCACCCACGCCCGCATCGGCCGCCGTCCGCTTGAATGACTTGAGCTCGTAATTGTGGCAAGCCCACTTAGTCTTTTCGTGCAGGGTGAAGCTATGACAGATCTTCTTTGAAGGCCAGTTATGCTGCGACGGTGGCTGGGCATCTGGATTTTTTGCGTGGGGTCTTTCGGCTTCTTTCCCTCATGGAAGGTTGGGATCGGGCTAGCAGCCTCTTCGTACTGGTCGTCGGATTTATCTTCAGGGACCTCGTCAGATTTAGGCATGCCCGCCCGCTTTGCGGACTTTTGTAGACCGCAAGGTGCCGCATCCTTCCACTTTGTTGACCGTCATTTGTCGTCCGCCTTAGATTTTCCCTTCTCTGCCGCCGTGTAGCGCCGCTGCTTAGGAGAGGCTCCATCAGCATCCGCACCCCGCTTCTTCGTTGTGGTGGCAGCATTGTTGTCACTTTGTACCATTCAGCTCTTCTTCACCTTGGAGTCGACCATCCACTTCGCATACCGCTCTTCGCATACCACTTCGCAGCGGGAGCGGGGATATTCAGAGTGTGGCCAGGGGAGTTGTGGCGCCCAAAAATGTTGACACAAACATGGGGTGGTGAGGAACCAGTTGCCCATTGCCTAAACCCAGATGCCTGTCCTCAGGTGGATGCTTGTTGCGCATGGCGGCAGGCAATGACGCAAGCCGAGCTAAGGCAGGGCAGCAAGCCGAACGGCGGAAGGCAGGGGTACAAGCCGAGCTAAGGCAAGGAAGCAAGCTGATCTAAGGCAGGGGAGCAAGCCGAGCTAAGGCAGGGGAGCAGAGGAGTTACCAAACAGAATGAGAGCTGAATGCAAGAATGAGAGTTCCACCCCTCTCCATGAGCTCACAGCCCCCGGGCGCGTCTTTCATCGCGTCTTTCATCGAGCAGCATCCAGAAGCTGTGATGCTGCCATGAAGAGCATCATTTGCCACCCATCATGTGACGGCCATTGCCAGCTGGTGTGACAGTGAAGTAGATGCTTCCCCTTGGCGTCACGCTAGCATGGTATAATGATTGCATCGTTTGTGACAAATTCCCCCTTTGTTAAATGCTTCGATATCGAACAAGTGACGCACGATCCCAAAAGCCCCAATTTGACTTTTTTCGCCCCCTAAAATGTGCTCCGTTCATAAGACATTTTCCCGTTCATAAGATACCCATACCACCCGGGCTTTCCTTATAAGAAACATCACCACTTTTTAGGTCGGTCTATGATAAGACATAGGGGTCTTCTATCCTGGCGTTTATGGTATCAGGATTAGGGTCCCTTATATCGGTCCCTAAGCCTGCCATTTTGCAGCACCGCATATCAGATTGGTTTGGATTCGTCACCTAGGGCTGCCGTGTCGGCAGGGCTCGCGACACACAATGACCCCTATTTTGATTTTGCTGCAACCCCTGAGTGGTCACTGTTTTTTTTTTTTTTTTTTTTTTTTTTTTTTTTAACCCACACGCGTGCCCAAACTGGTTCTGGTTTGATAGGAAGGAGAAGTACACTGCGTGGATCGTCATGCAGCACAATGCGTGTGCCTCCAAACCATCGCAACCCCCCTCCCCCCCCCTACCCCCCCTTCAATCCACACCAAACTGACTAGCATCTTGGGTCGTGGTTGAGGTTCGCTGTGACTCCACGTGGCACTCGTAGAGGGCCTGTTATTTTTTTGACAAATGTGCTTTTGTTTTGCGCCAATCAAACGAGATTTTGACGATCTGATGTGGCGCTTGGCACTTCATGATATGGTGTTTTATGTTGGATACAGATATTAGACTCGTTTTTGTATTGCCAAAATGGGAGAGACACGAAAGTCACATTGGAGTCACATGGGAGTCACACGGAAGTCACATGGGAGTCACATGGGAGTCACACAGGAGTCACATGGGAGTCACATGGAAGTTATACGAGAGTCACATGGAAGTTACATGGGTCACACAAGAGTCACATGGGAGTGACACCGGGAGTCACGTTGGAGTCACATGGGAGTCACATGGAAGTCACATGGGAGTCCCATGGGAGTACTATGGGGGTCCCATGAGGAAGCCTATGGAGGTTTTATACAGGAATTATGAGAGTGGTGCAAGAGTCTGTTGGGAGTTTCATGGGAGTCCTTTAGGAGTCTAACAAGGTGCATAGTTTTTGTCATTGAGAAATTAGCATAAGCCTTATGTTGGGCGTGGGTAAGTACGTAAAGGGGTCAACATCATAAGGGAATGCATGTGGAGTACATTCTCAGTTGAATTACGCATGGTTCCAGGCTGACGTGCATGGTGCCAGGTGAATTTCGTATCCACATGTGTTTGACACTATTTGCAACTAAGGTTCGCAAGTGAAAATGCGTGGGCACTCGCAGGTGAAATTTAGAGTGAATGTTGTGCAACTTTCACGTGTAACTCGCAGGTGAAATACATGGAGTTCGTAGGTGCCACTTGTGGAAGAGTGTGGCTGTTGTCACAAACGATTTTGTGTCGCAATATATGAGGTTTTGGACTGTGGGTCTAGCTAGTGAGTGGTGGGCTATTTGCTTTTGCATTTGGTGGGCTATTAGAATAAATATACTTGTGGGTTTCATTTGTAACATATCCTTTGATGAATGAGAATTCCTATCATCGAATTGACGTAAGGGAATTGTTTCACATGCACCAAATTGTCACCTATCCGTTGCGCTTATGCTAAACGAAGGCTCTAGTGGAAATGGATCAATGCTATACTTGACTTAATCTCATTAAACACCGACCCTCGGATAGGGTTGGTTTTAACCAGGCACCCAAGGACCATCGGAGGTGACCTTGTGGAGTAAGTTTTGTATGCTTGAATCCCTATTCCTATAGCATTATTAAGCTCATATTTCTAACAAGCATAGACTGCTGCACATGAAACCAGCGAAAGCGTCTCGGATGCGGCTAAAATTGAAAATCAGAATGGGTTCAAAATAGTGCTATCGAAAAAGGCCCTTAAAGCCAGCGGCTAAAATAGCAGACCTGGAAACCACTTGAATTTGGTGCTTTGAAATCCGTCCAAGTATAAAATGGAAGGCAGCTTTGAGTTCAAGCCTGAACAAGAAAGGTGCATTGAAACGAATTCTAGTCGAGCTTGCTGATTGGAGGAGTGGCGAAAGAACCCGTTCCGCTGTTTGTTGCGACACGATCATTTGGATGCGATTTGCGCAAAAACACTGTGTGTATCGCAACATGAAGCTTTTGGGGTTTCTACAATGGGTTTGGGCGAGAAGCTTGCGACGAGGAAATACAGGCGCGTTATGACCGGGGAATTCAAGTGATTTTTAGGTCTGCAATTCCAGAATCAGCTATTGTTCGCCAAAATTCACTGTTCTTCTCGCATTTTCACTGTTGACGGAACCACAAAATAGGGTCAAAATGATTACTTAAACTAGAACCCTTTGTCCGGAACAAAAGCCCAAGAGCTCTTTTTTTGAGGGGGTACTCGTGCCAGGAGATTTCGGTATTGTCACAGCAAGGGAGTATGGAGACATTACAGAAGCGTATTTTAGGAACATAACAAATGCTCCAAGAAATAAAATTCACCACACCCTAGTGACCCATAAAGCTCTGGCTCAATGTGATGATGCCTTTCATGGCTTCCTTTGGTGGTTATTCTTCCCCCACTCCCAGCTCCACTCCTTGTGTTACTAACAGAGACATGATGCCCTTTTGCTCCATGGAGGCATATGTGTTGATAAAAGGCCTCTTCTATATTGTGGTAGCGCGAGTGAGAAACAAGTCCTAGGCAGCTGCTTCCTACTCATCGTCGCGACTTCTAACACCCTTTGCTCTACTGTGCCATCCACCTTTGAATGCTGTCCATGGATGCGCTTAGTCCTAGTATAGTCTTCTTTGAGGATGTAAGCTCCTTATACCGTGCCATCCATTTCAGTTTGCCTTGGCCGTTCCAGCTTCGTCGGGTCCGCTTGACTCCATGCTGATGAGGGGATGGTGGACAGGCATCAGGACTCTTTATTGTGCTTCGAATACTGTGAGAGCAGAGTGCGTTTGTCCGTCCTAAGGGCACGTATAAAGTAGGGGTACGACAACTCTGACGGGCGTCACCTTTTTTGTACCAATGGGTGCTGCGTGTTTCAAAATGGTGCCCCTGTTCTACCGAACTGAAAATATGTGGCATCATACTATACCGTAAAGTGATGTCCCTTGATGTCGTTTTGTCCCTTCACTTTGCATCAAGAAAATGGGTTGGGTATAATCAAAATTTGACAACAGCACATAACAACGGAACGAGAAATAGAGCTCAGACTAGTGTTCCATCCAGGATGTGAATAAAAGGCATGCAAGAGTATTCATCAATGATGTTGGGGAACTAGAACCTTCCATAATATACTAGCATACATAGACTATGTAAATCATCGCTTGAAAACACATGAAAAACTCGATGTTCACTTGACACATAAACGTGTACATAAAATAACATTTGAGATGAGATTGAACTTCTCTAGGGTTTCAGCAACCCCTCTCTCTCCTCATCTAACGCTCCTCCATTTCCTACAGTAGCTATACCTGCCCTCTCTCTCAATCCTCAAGGCTGAAGGTATGTCATTGTTAGATCAACATCTAGATAATAAGTATTTTTAGGGAGCTCGTGTTTCTAGATGTTAAAGCACAGATCTCAAAACCCCCCTAACAAAAAAACTTTGGTTTTGGTTGGGAGGCTGGGCAAAATTAACGAATTGAACAAAAAGATGAAAAAAAAAGAGATTAGATTGGCTACAACCTACGCGCGATCAGCATGAACCAAAGTGAAACCTCGTCAAAACCGACGAGGGTCGCAGGGTTGGTTTGGTCGACAACCCAATCCCCAAAAACCTCAGGATTTGATTTTCGGGGGTTTCGAGATCCAAGCTTTAAGTCGATTAAGGGCTGCGGCCCAATTCGAACTCCCGTCAGGGCGATTTCAAAGACCGCGGCCCATTTCTACCTAGGTGCTAGGTCAATTTCAAGGGCCACGACCCTTTTCGCCTAACACGCTGCTAGTCAACGCATGTGCTTTTGAAATGCTGAATAAGCGAGCCACACTAGGACGCTAATTATCTCTATTCCCTACACCCTTAAAGCCCGCGGCCCAAATTGCGAGGCGCGACCTTCAAACACACTGCGTTTGAAAGTCGCGTTTTCGTGGGTGTAGATGGGGGTAACGTGACTCGCGTCTCGGGGCTGGCTTTCAAGTTCAGCGCGGAACGTATTTTGGGAAACCAAGTGCCTCGCGTTTTTTAGCCGTCCAATATTTGTCGATTTCCATCTAACGGTGCGCAAGTAAAGTGCTTCCCCCAGTCAATAGAAATGTAATCTCAGCCGTCGCACTGCCTGCTTGGAAATCGGACGATCTACGACAAATTACGAATTCGCGACATGAAATACCCTCATGAGTTTTCTGTGTATTTCATCCAGGCCGAGGCTCTGTTGGTGCAACCCTATGGCTTGCACTCGGCTTGTCGTCCTTGTTTGTGTGTGTGCATGCATGGCATGGAATGAATTGTGAGTCTATGTCATTGCTATCCAGTGCTTGTGTGTGTGTTTGAATGGTGTATCACAATGTGGTTTGTGCCGGTCAAGACATTAGCAAGTTTTTACAACTCGCATGTCAAGTCGTCGTTTGTGTGTCGCATGTGTTTTTTCTATTTTGTCGAGTGTGAAGTGTCGATCGTGTCGCAGGTGTGTGCAGCAAGCCCCCATCAACTCAAGAAGAATTTATCTTGCAGATCCAGGAACAAGAGCTCAAGATTTCAAGCCCAAGGGACGCGGATAAATATTAAATAGTGAAAATAGTAACGTTACTTCGTGTAGTGTTACATTTCACTTGGTGTAGCCCCTTGGAGGGTTGGTTTCGAGACTCTTCATGGTTGGGGACCCTGTGGTGGTGTACCACCAACCTGGACCTCGGCTCTTGGGGTATGTAGAGGCTGGGAACCATCTCCCTCTCGAACTCTTCTTGCTAAGTTTGTACTCCTAAGACTATTGTGGCTGCTATACCTCCTGCCACTCAAACCGCCATAGCGTCGTCAAATCTTCATGGAATTTCATGATTCAACTTGCTGCTGATAGACGACAGCAACACGCTCCAGATCCAATTTACACATCACCGTTTGATTCAGTGACCAGATCGTTATCAGTATTTGAAGCCGTCTGACAGAAATCCGACTGTGCTCTCTATCTCTCATTATAGGCACATCTAAGCCTATTGTGATTATAACAAGTGGTATCAGAGCCCCTTGGAGCTGTCTCGACCATGCCTAGGCCTGAGGAAGGGGGTGGCAGAGGTGTTGGAGGCAGAGAAGACGCCCAAGCACAAGGTCAACACCAAGATCCACCCGTTGCTCCGGTGCAACCTAGCCTTGGACCCTCTAGGGATGAGCCTAGAGTGTTTGGCCTTGACAAGTTCAACGGTGACAACTTTGCTGAGTGGTCCTTCAAGATGGAGAACATCTTTGACCATTATGATCTGCTGGAGGTGATGGAAGGAACGGAGAAGTACCCCGAGAACGACCCGGAGAAGAGCCCGTGGGTGCGGAAGAGCGCACAAGGCTACCTTCTACTTGGGCAAGCGTTGGGGAGCAGCCAAATCCGTCACATCAAGCCTTTTCAGCGTGAACCAGCAAAGGGACCAAAGGCATGGGCTGCTCTCAAGGGTGTACACGCTCCTGCAACAGCGGCGGTGGCTGTGGTTTTGGAGCGGCAAATGGCGGCACTTCGAATTGACGAAGGCGAACCGGTGGAGGAAGGAGTGCAGAAATTCTTCGACTTGTTGACACGGCTCGAAGGAGCTGACCTGAACTACAGTGACCTTCAAAAGAAGACCAAGCTGCTAGCCTTACTTCCGGACTCATGGTCCTCGCTCATCATCAACCTTAATCGAGATCTGCCCCGTCTCTCACTCGAAGATGTGAAGCGGGAAATCTTACAAGAAGATTTCCGCCGTCGCGAATTGGCGGGTCCCGATGGTGCCGGAGTTGCAAGCATGGGCCGTGGGCACGGCCGTGGAAGGGGCAGAGGGCGAGGAGGCAGATTTGGCAGCAGCAACTTCAATGGAGGCCGTGGTAATGGAGGATATGGCAGCAACAACAATGGCTACGGGCGTGGGCGCGGTCGATTTGATGGCGAATGCCACTTTTGCCACAAGACCGGCCACATGTGGAGAGATTGCTTCAAACTACCTGATGGCTGGACCCCCTCTCAAGGCCAAGAGGGCAGAGGAGCAAGGGGAGGAAGAGGCAGAGGTCGTGGAGGCCGTGGTGGCCGTGGAGGCGAAGCGGCAAGCATGAAAGGTGGAGACTACGACAAGGACTCGAGTGAAGATCGATACCCGGGCCAATTCTTCTTTGTCTCCACGCAAGCGGCAGCTGCAGCAGGAGGTGTGGAAGGCTTTGAGGAGCCAGCTACTGTGGGAAAGGTCACCCTTCACTCTCTGGACTTTTGGGTGATCGATAGCGGCGCCACCTATAGCATGACACCTCGTGCGGACTTGCTCACCGAACTCGAACCGTCGCCGGTCAAGCATGTTACATCGGCTTTGGGACAGCGAGCAGAGGTGAAAGGCATGGGCAAGGCCATGTTCAAGGGTGCTGATGGGAAGATGGTGGGCCTCAAGAACGTGCTTTTGGTGCCCAACCTAGCAGCCAACCTGATTTCCGTTCGGCGTTTGCAAAAGGCCGGCATGGACACATCTTCCAAGGGTTCGAAAACATATACCGCGAGGCTTGGTGAGCGGAAGCTTTGGGACCTTCATGAGGACAGGGACATCTACAATGAGATGTGGCAAATCCCAGTGGTCCCCATGCCTAAGGAGAGGCAAGTGGCAGCAAGCGTCAGCACCAAGAGTGAAGCGGATGGTGGCGGTGATCACGGAAAACAAAGTGACACCAAGAGTGACTCGAAGGAGTGCAATCTTGGAGAGACCAGCAAGGCGTGTGAACCCAAGGAGAGTAGTGCAGCAGCCAAAGGTGGTGGAAATGAGGAGGGGAAACCTAAGATCAGCAAAGCAGCAGCGGCGAAGGAGAAAGGAGAGAGCTTGTGGGACACGATTGCGAGTGCCGCTTTCTCCAACCCGACTTCCGCTACGGGAGAGTGTGATTGGCTGACCTTGCATCGGCGAATGGGGCATGTGGCATTGCCCATTTTGCAGCAGATAGTTAAGCAAGAGATGGTCAGTGGGATACGTGTCAAGGGGGAGCCCAATGAGGTGCTTGGCTGTCCAACATGCATGCAAGCCAAGTTCACCCGCTACCCGTTCCATAGCTCGGAGACAACGGCGAAGGCACCACTTGATGAGGTGGTGATGGATGTGGTGGGCCCCTTGAAGCTTGGAGCTGCTGGAGCTGCGTACTTCCTCACCATTGTGGACGTCTACACTCGCATGACTTGGGTGTATGTGCTGCCAAAGAAGAGTGACGTAGCTGAAACGGTGAAGACCGATTGGTTGCCGATGGTGGAGCGGCAACAAGACCGACTTGTGAAGGCGATTCGCACTGACCGTGGGGGAGAGTTCCTGAGCAAGGATTTCTCAACTTGGCTGAAGAAGCAGGGCATAAGGCACTCTCTTACCATGCCCTACTCTCCTGCAATGAACGGCATCGCCGAGCGTGCGAATCGGACACTCACGGAGACGGCTCGGGGACTTCTCATTGAAGCCGGTCTTCCCAATTACTTTTGGCCGGATGCGGTGCGGCATGCTTGTGTGGCCAAGAACAGAGCCTTGACTCATGTGGGAGAAGACAAATGGGTGCCCTATGTGGAGTGGATTGGAAGGAAGCCGAAGGTGGATATGCTTCGGGTGTTCGGGTGCATGTGCATGGCACTTGTGCCTAAGAAACTTCGGCACAACAAACTTGATGCCAAGGCAACATGGGCCGTGCACCTGGGCATGGCTCAAAACAGCAAGGGATGGCTTCTTTGGGACCCATTTACCAAGAAGTTCTTGGTGAGCAGAGATTGCAAGTTCATGGAGAACTTACCGTACAAGGAGTGGAAGGCGGAGAACCAAGCGAAGATTGGTATGCGGCTTGGAGAGGTGAAGAGTAACGGCTTGGAGCATGTGGAGCTGCCCTTGGAGCTGAGTAGCAGCAGCACAGTCACGAGGCAATCTCCTCAAATGAATGGGGATGAAGAGGAGGAGGAGGTGCAGCAAGGTGATGAGCGTGCACCGTCACTTCCGCCTCGTGCTACAAGTGCTCGTGGGAACCGACCAGATTTACCGCAATGCCATGAGAGCATTCAAGTCCCTGCAGCAGAGGAGGAAGGAAGGGGGAGAAGGAGAACTCAGCCCCCTAATAGGTTGAGCTATGATCGGCTTGGAAGACCAGCCAACTCAACCTTGACCGGTTCGGCTCTCATGCTAGGCGATGATGCGGAAGATGAAAGCGAGGAGTGCGCCTTTGCCTTCTTCTCTCCGGTGGAGATGCCGGGGGAGCCTACAAATCCCAAGGAGGCTTGGGAGGGCCCCAATGGGAAGGAGTGGAAGAAGGCCTCAGATGAAGAAATGGGGAGCATCATCGAGAACGACACGTTTGACTTGGTGAACCTACCTCCGGGGCGTAAGGCGATCTCTTCCAAGTGGCTCTTCAAGCGCAAGACCGACGCCGACGGCAACATCGAGCGCTACAAGAGCAGACTTGTAGCCAAGGGGTATCAGCAGCAAGAGAAGAAGGACTACAATGAAGTGTATGCTCCTGTGGTGAAGGGTACAACCCTTCGAACCCTCTTCGCCGCGGCGGCCATCAAAGGATGGGTGGTGAAGCAAATGGATATCGTAACGGCCTTCCTCAACGGCGTTTTGGAGGAAGAAACCTACATGGAGCAGCCAGAGGGGTACAATGATGGGAGTGGCAGAGTGTGGAAGCTGAAGAAAGCACTCTATGGCCTCAAGCAAGCCCCTAGGCAATGGTACATCAAGCTGCGGGAAGTTTTGGAGGCGATCGGCTTCACTCCCTCAACGGCCGATCAATCGTTGTTCATGCTTGGCGAGGGGGAGCAGAGGAGCTTCATGGTGGTTTATGTGGATGACATCCTTATATTCTCACCCTCCTCTGACCTTGTGAAGGAGGTGATGCTGAAGCTTCAAGACAAGTTCAAGTGCAAGACCCTTGGTGACGTCAACTACTACCTTGGGCTTCACATTGAGCGAGATGTGGAGAAGCGGTGGATGCGAGTGCATCAAAAGAAGTACTTGGAGGCCTTGGCTGCAAACTTTGGGAAGAGTGAAGGTCATGTGGCTACTCCTCTTCCCTCAGGGTTCAAGTGTGTGAAAGGACCAGCGGAGGAAAGTGTTGGTGAAGAGGAGAGGCGCCGTTTTCACTCCTTGGTGGGCAGCCTCATGTATGCGGCCGTTCACACAAGGCCGGATGCAGCCTTTGCTACCGGGCAGCTGGCTAGGGTTGTCCAATGCCCTAATGAAGAGCAGGTAGCAGCTGGAGAGAGAGTGGCCAAGTACCTTGGCCAAACAGCAACTGTTGGACTGCAATACTCCGCGGCGGCACAGAGGCGTCAAAAGGGTGCGGATGGAGTCGAACCCGGGAGGCTTTTTCTCACCGCCTTCTCTGATGCATCTTGGGCATCAGAACCAGAGGACATGACAAGTGTGGGAGGCTTCATCTGCTGTGTTGGTGGAGGGCCAACAGCTTGGGAGAGCAAGAAGCAAGTGGACCAAGCATTGAGCTCGGTGGAGTCCGAGTACATGGCACTCTTCCGTGCCATAAGAGAGGTTGTGTGGCAGCGGCGTTTGCTAGCTGAATTGGGGGAGGAGCAGCAAGGACCTACCCCACTCTACTGTGATAGCCAGGGTGCTATTGCATTGGCTAAGAACCCCGTTCTTCATGGCCTTACCAAGCACATGAAGGTGAAGTGGCATTGGGTGAGGAGCATGGTAACCGCGGGTGAAGTGGAGTTGCACTACGTGAAGACGACGGCGCAGCCAGCTGATATGATGACCAAGAGGCTGGTTGAGCAGCAGCATTGGAAGTGTTGCAAGCTTGCTGGGATGGCTCTGAACTAAGGGGAGCAGATTCTAAGGCCAACAATCCGAGGGGGAGTTTGTTGGTGCAACCCTATGGCTTGCACTCGGCTTGTCGTCCTTGTTTGTGTGTGTGCATGCATGGCATGGAATGAATTGTGAGTCTATGTCATTGCTATCCAGTGCTTGTGTGTGTGTTTGAATGGTGTATCACAATGTGGTTTGTGCCGGTCAAGACATTAGCAAGTTTTTACAACTCGCATGTCAAGTCGTCGTTTGTGTGTCGCATGTGTTTTTTCTATTTTGTCGAGTGTGAAGTGTCGATCGTGTCGCAGGTGTGTGCAGCAAGCCCCCATCAACTCAAGAAGAATTTATCTTGCAGATCCAGGAACAAGAGCTCAAGATTTCAAGCCCAAGGGACGCGGATAAATATTAAATAGTGAAAATAGTAACGTTACTTCGTGTAGTGTTACATTTCACTTGGTGTAGCCCCTTGGAGGGTTGGTTTCGAGACTCTTCATGGTTGGGGACCCTGTGGTGGTGTACCACCAACCTGGACCTCGGCTCTTGGGGTATGTAGAGGCTGGGAACCATCTCCCTCTCGAACTCTTCTTGCTAAGTTTGTACTCCTAAGACTATTGTGGCTGCTATACCTCCTGCCACTCAAACCGCCATAGCGTCGTCAAATCTTCATGGAATTTCATGATTCAACTTGCTGCTGATAGACGACAGCAACACGCTCCAGATCCAATTTACACATCACCGTTTGATTCAGTGACCAGATCGTTATCAGTATTTGAAGCCGTCTGACAGAAATCCGACTGTGCTCTCTATCTCTCATTATAGGCACATCTAAGCCTATTGTGATTATAACAGGCTCACAGTTCATACGCAGTGCGTATGAACAATTTGGGCCGCGGGTTAGAGTGGGCCGTTTTAAAACCCGCAGTGCGTTCAAAAATAGTGCTTTCGTGGGTGTAGAGTGGGGTAACGTGACTCTCGTCACTCGGGGGTGCCTTTCAAGTTCACAGCGCTATGTATTTTGGAACTCCATGTGTAGCGCATTTTTCGACCGTCCATTTTCACAGATCTACATCTGATGGTCTCCACACCAACTCTTTTTTCCAGAGCACCACCACTCATTCGGGGCTCAGTTTCAACCGTACAAAATTTTGAGGTCGAATCTAACGGTGCACAAACACTTTTCAGGTCACAAGGAAAAACACCCTCTCGTTTTTTCCGTGCGTTTCGTATTACGGCATGCCCAGAGTTCATTCGCAGTGGTGTTTGAACAATTTAGGCCGCATGTTTTAATGCTCAGCCTTGGTTTCAAGAGTATAGAGCTATGGGCAATGGCTTATTTTGGTGGGTATGTGGCGAATGCCAACCTCGTTTCGATGGGTGGCAAGAGTGTCGTCTTTGTGCAAAAGGAAACCATGTTATCTGGCGAATTCAACTTCAGAAAATATTGAAGTTGAATTCAAGCATTCGGTACGGTGGCATGTGACTTCCATCAGCTCTTCTTGAGTTCGTCCTCTCACATACTGTAATGCCCCCGTATATTGTACCCGCCAAAATTCAGCACCCCCGCGTAGCTTGAGCGGGGATGGGTGTTTAATTTAACTGGATCTAGATAGCACCCAACTTTTGGGCATGGAAACATTTGAACACCCCCCTTCCATCCAGAATTTCCATTTTGGAAGGAAACACAAGGATTTGTTGTGCATAATTGCGTGCTCCCATACCTTTTTCCCTCTCCTGTTGTGCCATGCGTATAAACATGAGGGCAAGTGGGGAAAACGAGCTAGTGGTCAAAGTGATGCGAGTATTAAGGTAGGAAACCTTGAAATACATTTTTTTTGCCGAATCTGTCAGAACGAAAAAAAAAAAAAAAAAAAAACATCGAAATACAAAAATTCGATGCTCGACTTTCGTGCCCTCCCACCACGACAAACTTCTGCTGCCGCCCACTGATTGGAGGCATCAAGGACGAGGCCTGCAACACTCGTTGATTGGTTGCATTATTGCAAGCATGGGGCATGTCGTCGGGTACATGATTGGGTAACCAAAAGTAGGCACATGACTTCCAACAAGCAGGTGAAGCATGCAAAATTCATAATGAATTTGAAAAACCATATGCACGTTCCAAAGCTCCTTGGTGTTATACGAAAATTGCCTTTATTTACACCCACCCTGAAATTTAGATGAATTCTTCTTACCACCATAGGGTACTATACTCGGGGGTTACGGTATAAACCCCCAACATTTAACAACACCCATAGTGTTTTACCATGGCACCTTCAAATAGAAACATGTTGCTTCAATGGCGCTTCATCCTTGGCAAATAGGCCGCAGGTTGTAGTACAAAAACTGATATTTGCACCAACAGTTTTGAACTCATTTCAATTTTCAAATTCTAGTCAAAGCATCCGAAGTGCCTTAGCCGCTTGCATGTGTAGCCATCTATATAATGCCCTTGCGATTCGCCAGCATAGAGGGGGGCAGCGGTCTAGAAACTTGACGCGTGGCATTGCCAAAACTTTGACAGGGTGGGCTGCCCTTCAGGTTTAGGGCATTATTGAATGCACATACCAAAACCAATCTTGATTACTTTCCGTTGTCTTGTCCACGTGATTGATTCTCCATGGTTTTTTACAAAACCTGAGGGTGATTTTGCTGGGAGATAATGATACCAGGATAGCTATCAGCAGAGTCTCATACGGTAAGGAGATCAGCCCGGAGTTTCTGGGTTATGGGGTGTGTGGGAGGAATATCTCTGGCTGTGGCCGGAACTTTGATCGGTTAATTGGATTTGTTCAAGTAACGTTTTTCGCTAGCGTCGCGGAAAGCCTCATCAACAAGCTTTCGCAAATAGGTGACAGATTACAAACAACCAGCGTTCGTTTAGTGAGGCAACTTGACAAGATTCGCTTTGTGGACGAAAAGCCACTCGTAATATGTGAAAAGCGTCATTTCGGGCGGGGCAAGATTTGGGGTGTTTTCGAGCTCTTCGCTCCTGCGATGTTTTGTTTTCACCAAAACCCAATTTTGTGTTCCAAGGTTCGTGTCGGAGTGTAACATTTGTTTTCTTATACAAACACTTGACCGTGAATCTTTACCAAACGTGCGAAAGTTCTGTTAGCACTAATTGTTTGATCTTTTCCAGAATCAGAAAATGTGTACTATGCGTGCGTGGCCGCGCTGCTGTAGCTCGCGCAGGAGGAAGTACCGCAGCTGGATCTGCTTCACTCTGACCTCTAGTTGAGGCTCTTGACACAGGAGGATCATGGCCCTGCGGTCAGGGTACATGACCAGGGCAGAGGTAGGCCGCTCACCTAAGTTAGTGAGCACGAACGTCAGCCAGCGGAGCTCCCGTGTCGCCATGGCACCAGTGTAGATCTCAGCCTCACAGCTGCACCAAGGCTAACGCAGTAGCCATGGGAGGACCTGAATGTCTCAACGTCGTCCGCCCACGAAGCATCTGTGTACCATGTAAGAACCATTGGCTTGCGTCCTCCCAGCACTAGCCCCATGCCTGATGTACTTACAAGATATCGCAACACCCTCTTAGCAGCCGACCAGTGCTGGGTTCGGTTTCTGCCTGTCGCTACAAAGCGAGCAAGGATAATAAGGGGGTATGCGAGATCTAGACAAGTGCAAGTCATGAAGTACATAAGGCAGCCCACAAGCTCTGCGTACTGACCACTGGGCTCGACCGGCTCGTCAAGGACCGGAGCTGAGAGCCTGTGGCTGACTGGCAGAGGGGTGGGCTGTACGGAGGAGAACTAAAGGCCGAACCTCTGAAGGACCTGGCGCACTGTCGGCAAATCAGTCTCTGCTGGCTTCCTTCCTTTCTGCACCTTCCCTTTCTCCCTTCTCCTTGGCTCCTAGGACACAGCTCTTGCATACCTCTTCTGTCCTTCGCTTTTGTCTCTGTCGGTGGCCTACGGTGTCTCAGGTTGACTCCCCACTTGCCCCCTCCCAGAGGTGGCCGGCCCCTGCTTAGCCTGCTGGGACTCTACTCCCGCTGCTGTGTCCCCCTTGCCCGTGCTACGTTCGTCACGTGGTCGTGCTTTATCTTGCCGTCTGCACTCTCCAACACTAGCACCCCTGACGGCTCACCTCCTTCACCCTCCACCTTTCAGTCGTCAGCCCCACGTCCAGCTGGTCCTGCTTTGCCTTTCCTAAGTACACCTCATGTCCCACCGCCACTGTCGGTCCTCCCAGGAGACCTCGCTGTCGCTGCCGCTGCTCGTACCATTTTGCGTCCCTGAGCTGTGCCATGTGCAGATTTTCCAGCGCCGCCGGCAGCAGGTCCTTCAGATACTTCGCCCTGGCCGCCGCCAGCGCCGCCCACTTGTCCGGATCCTCTGAGATTATGACGTCTCTCAACAGTTTCGGTGCCTCCACTGGCGGGATTGGCTCTCTGCCGAACAGCAGATAATACGGAGATAGATCGCACAGGGCTGCTTGCTTGCTAAAGCAATACCCCGCTGCTATCCATTGCAGCTCCTCGTCCCAGTTTCTTTTGTTCTCCTCCCCGTAGGCCCGCAGTCCTCGCTTGAGAGTTTGCACCATTCTCTCAGTCAAGCTGTTTCCTTGTGGGTGATACCTGGATGTACTCCTATGCATAATACCCACTTCCTTCAACAGTTGCTCAAAAGCCCCCAGGAACTCCGTCCCTTAGTCCGTTACCACCTCGGCGCACGCCCCAAAGCGAGTCAGCACCTGGTCCGTAAAGGCCTTCGCCACTAACGCCGAGCTCTTGCTGCGCAGTGCCCTGACTTCCACCCATTTGCTGGCATGTTCCATCATAACTAGTATGTACTTCTTGCCCTTGTGACTGATTGGCAATTCGCCGGCCATGTCCAAAGACCATCGAAATCCTGGTTCCTGTGACCTCCAAGGAGTGCAAGCGCCCTCTGTCCTGCTCCAGAGTCGTTCTGTTGCGGCTGCAGGCCTCGCATTGGCCCACTATTTCCCTCACTTGCCTTCCCAGGCCTGCCCACCTGTAGGCATTAGCCACCAGTTGCGCCGTCCTTGCATGACCGAAATGCCCCAGCTTGCTGTGCACCTTCTTGATGATCTCTTCTCTCTCCTCCGGGCGCGGCACCAGCTTCCACCCCTCCTTTGTTTGCAGCTGCAGCTGCTCCCCGAACCACCTGAAGTGCTGCTCCCTGCTGCGGGCTCGCTTGCTCACAACCTCATCCTCATTTGCCTCTCCCTTGATCCACTTCATGGCCTCCTCATCCGCCCAGATCTCCTTTGGTCCCTTCTGTCCTCCTGCTGCTGTGCCCTCCCTCTCTATTTCCTTGGCCAGCAACGTCAGATACGCCGCCGCGGTGGCTCTCGGTGGTGGGTTCCTCGATAAGCCATCCACGTGCTGCAGGGTCTTCCTTGGCCGATGCTTTATGTCAAACTCGTATTCCTGTAACCTCATCGCCCACCGCGCGTTTCGTCCGGTCAGAGTCTGATTCCTCATCAGCCACGTCAGGGGCTGGTGGTCTGCTACAAGTGTGAAGCGTACTCCTTGCAGATACATGCTGAAATGCTGCACTGCCCATACTGCCGCCAGTGCTTCCCCTTCGTACAAATTGTAATTGGCCTCCATCGCAGTGCAGCTCCTGCTGGCAAAGGCAATCACCTTCTCTTCTTTCTCGCCTTCCTTTCCCCCCTCTTTCTTCAGCTCATGACACAGGACCGCCCTGATTCCCGCGCTGCTCCAGTCCGTGTACAGGACGAAGGGGTCCGTCTTGCTGGGCAGGTATAGGACGGGGCCCGTCTTCACCGCTCCCAGCAGATCTTTCAGCGCCACTTCCTCCTCTTGCCCCCAATTCCATGGCTGATCCTCTCGAAGCAGCCGATGCAGGGCCGTTGCTCTCCTGCTGAAGTTCAGGATGAACTTCTGATAGTAATTCAAGAACCCCAGTACCACTCTCAGGGTGCTCATGTCCTTAGGTGTGGCCAGCCGGTCTAGGATTGCTACCTTCGCTTCCTGAATCGTCATGCACCCCTCCCTAACCTGAAACCCCAGATATTCCACTCCTCTCTAGCCGAACTTGCACTTTCCGGATCTCCTCAAGCACCTGCGCCACATGTCCCACGTGCTCTTCGGCCGACCTGCTGTATATGATCACGTCGACGATGTAACACTCGGCAAATTCCGTGCCTTGCAACACTCGGTCCATGATGCGCTGGAAGATGGCTAATGCATGACAGAGCCCGAACGGCATGAATGCCCATTCATATAGTCCGTCCGGTCCGTGGAAGGCCGTCTTCTTACAATCTGCTGCCTGGATGGGGATCTGATTAGTCCCTTGTCACAGGTCTACTGTCGAATGCATCACTGCACCCCACAGCTTCGCAAAGATCTCTTCGGCGGTCGGCATGGCGTAGCAATCCGGCTTGGTTACCTTGTTTAGATCTCTGTAGTTGCCACACATCCTCTGTCCATGCTCTTCCCCCGTCACGTCCATCCGCGTTGCCACCACAGCGGCCGCTGCATAATCTGACTCGGACTCCCGAGTCAGCCCTGCCTCCTTCAATTCCTTGCACTTCGCTCGATAGAGCTCCTCGTCCCCTGGGCTCATGCGCCGTCACCGCTGAAAGCACGGTGTCTCACTCATCATGTCAATATTCAGCTCCCCCAGTGTACACTTCTCCAGTTCTTGCAGTGTGAAGGCAAACGCTCCCTTGCTCGCCTCTAGAAGCCTCTTTAGCTCCTCGCCCAGCTTCAGGTTCAATCCATTGCCCATCTTCCATTGGTGCGGTTGCAGTTCCCCGGCTTCCACCACCATCAGACCGAAGCATTCGGCGGCCATTCCATCCTGCCGCTCTGCATTTCTCCTTCCTCGCCTGCTTCATGCCTCTCGCCAGTCGCCCTGCTTCTCGCCTTCTCAATTTGCACTGGTTGCATGCTCGCTTGAATCAAATGGAAGATCCAGGACACCGCCTACATGTCCATGGCTCGCCCTAGCGCACGGTTCATGATCCAATCCGCCACATCCAGTGCTGCCGTTGCTCTTTGCACCATACCCAGTGCCAGCTCTTGCTCTAGCAGTCGGGGTTCGCTCCACGTATTCATCTGATAATCGAATACCATGCCCGGTCCCGGTTGTCCTTGGAAATTGCACTACGTGTGTGCCCCTTCATACGCTACCAGCGTTGGCCAGGCCTCTCGGGGATGTCCCACTCGGTTGCAGGGATAATGCACTGAGTGGTCGGGTTTGTCCACGCCTGCCTCCCTGCGGAACGGCTCCAGTATGTCTCACACCAGGCGCCCTTGCGGCCTTTCCACCCTCGCTAGTTCGTACTGCATCCTTGCCTCCATGATGTCGTTTGTCCAGTAACGCCTGACGCGATGTGCCCTGCTTCCCGTTTGCGCCGTGTCAAAGGCCACGCCTGCCCCCAGCTCCGAGACCACCCTGCTGTGTGCCCGCCGAACCGGCTCTCGTGGGTCCACCGCCGTGTCTACGTTCTCCAGCAGGTACAGGTATTCCCCTTGATGTTTGTTTACTCTTTTCATGATGCGCATCAGCTGTTCAAACTGCTCTGTCCTCCGGTCTTGCATCCCCAATCCCTGTCATGACACGCCCTGGCACTCCTAGCCGGCGATCAGTACATCAATGTCACCCCATGCCTTCAGGTGTTCATCTGTCACCTTGCGCACGTCATGCACCAACGCGTTCCATGGTCCTGTTTTCGCTCCTTCCATTAGCTGCCCAAGGAAACTTCTCCCTCAGCTTCCTCACGCGCTCCACTGCCATCACTCGCGAGGTCTCTTCCAGCTCTACATGGATCCACTTCTCTACTACCCATCCAACTCTCAGCTGCGATGCCAATCCATTCGCTATGCCGCCGATGAGCTCTAGGACCACCACCGGCCTCTGTGGCAGCTCACAGTCAAGCAACAACCCAGGAATAACTTCTTTCCTCGTTGCCCACTCTTCGTCTCTGTGCATCTCTTCCTGCGCTGCTTCATACTGCATCCAGTCTGGCTCCTCTAGCTGTGGCTTCAGCATCGATGTCCGCGCCTGGTATGCCGCTCAGGGGTCTTGCTGCACGAACCTCACTGGCAGCATCCCTCTTGGGCCCTCCTCTCTCCAGTATTGCGGCCTGAACACCATCTTCTCTTGCCAGGTGCATAGGGTCGCTCCCAACTTGTACAGTAACTCCATGCCTAGGAGCAGGTCATAATCCTTCGACTGGGATACCCCACACCACATCCGGATCCGCGTTTTGTCCTTTTTCCCCAGCGGGAGCACGATTTTGACTGGCCGCTTGCTGCATGGCATCCATTTCGGCTCTCCTTCTTCCGCTGTCATTAGCAGGTAGCCCTGCTCTTGCACCTGTTCCGCGTCGTTCAGTCCTAGCCGCTCCGCCAGCCCCCTTCCGACCAGCACTTGGTGCGCTCCTGTATCCATGATTACGGTCTCCACTGCCAGTCCTCCCACCGTTACAGCCTTACGCTCTACCATGAGCACCGTGCTCTCACACAACAGGCGTTCCGATGGAGGTCGATGTGCCGGATCATCTACCTCAGGGTCTCTCTCCACCGCCACCTGACGCTGCTGTGCGCCTAGCTCCTGCCTCGGTAGGACCATTCTTCTGGCCGCAGCTATGCTCGTCCTGTACGTATGTGGCATGTGTACCATGAGCGCGAACGACGCCTCACTGCCTTCGTCATACTCCTGATCGGCATATGCGAGATGCGCCCGGCTAGGCCTCTCCTCCCCCTTCTTAGCGGCGATTTGCCTTTGTAGCCTCGCCATCTGCTCATTCAACTCCTCTAGGGTGATCTCCCTTTCTTGCCCTCCTCTCTTCGCATAGCACTCCTCCGCGCGGTGTCCCTGTTTGCCGCAGTGGCTGCAGGCCGGTATGGTTGGGCATTCGCGTCAGAGATGGCTTTCCTCCCCGCAGCGATCGCATGTCAGCGCCTTCTTGTAGTCCCGCTGCAGATGCCCTGCTTTACTGCAGCAATGACACTTCCACCGATACGGTCCCGCCAATCCTTCCGCCCCTCGATCCCTGCTCCCTTCTCGATGCATCGCTGGCGTGGCCTCCGGTGACGCCTGCAGTGTTGCCGACTAGGCCGCCTTCTTCCTCTCCTGCATTTTCTGCTCGATCCGCTCCAGCTCGTACTTTCAATTCCCCTGCTCGTACATCGTCGCCAGGTCATAGGTGTGCTGCAGCGTTGCACGCCCTCCCATCCTGAAGATCTCTTCCTTTACTTCCCGCACCAGAGATTTTTCCAACCCTACGAGAAATTTGGTGATTAGCCGCGCTTCGTCTCGGTATTCCAAGTCCTCTGCCAATTCCTTCAGGCGACTGTAATACATCATTAGAGACTCCCCTCTCCGCCTTGAGAAGCTTGCCAGCTCCTGCATGCGTTATGGCATCTGCACTAGGAACTGCTCACATAGCTGCTCTAAGAACGCGTCGACCATTTCCCATTCCCGGCCCGGACGCATCGCCCATCGCTGCAGATTATCTGCTCTCACGGTCCAGTACAGCCGTTCTGCCTCCTTGCTCTGCGTGCTGGATAGGCCGCAGAAGAATTCTTCTACGTCGTATCCCTCTTTCGCCCACCGATACCGCACGTTATCCAACGGCATCAAGTAGTTCCTCAACTCCGCTCCTTCGCCAGGAGTCCCTGAGAAGCGATCTGGCACGCGGATCTCCGGGAGCGAAGCCCCTCGCATCCTCGACGCGGTCCACGACCCCGAAGACGGTTCCTCTTGCTGCTGCCTTTCACGACCCAGCCCCGACGTCTCATAAGGTCTTTGTAGTGGATCTTCTGTGCGGATCTACTCGTGCTGCCCGCACATCCGTTCCCCCCGGACATCTTCCTCTCGCACTTGACCGGCCAGATCCCCTTGGCTGATGCGTCGCTCTGGGGCACGAAATGTCGTGGCAGGCTCTGGACCCTCCGCACCGCGAGATCCTCTGCCTTGTAGACCAGGTCGTCTACGTAGACTAAGATGTAGAACAGAGTCTGGCTAGAGCGAACGAAGAGAGTCGGATCAGCAGAGGATGGAAACAATTGAAGGTCTGCTAGCCTAGCAACCAGCGTATCGTGCCACTCTCGGGGCGCTTGTCGCAGACCGTAAACCGAGCGCCGGAGGAACCAGTTGGTCCCAGGAGGGAAAGTGCAAAAGAAGCCTGGCAGACAGTGCAGGTAGATCTGCTCATGCGGACTGCCCTAGAGGAAAGTTGTGGAGAATTCCAACGAGTGAAGCATCGCGATGTACTGCTACGTAAAGCAACGCCCGAAGAGTGGTCAGCGTCGGGGTCGGGGAGAAGTTCTGAAAGAAGTCAATGCCCTCGCGCTGACTGAAGCCTCTAGCAACGTAGTGCACCTTGAACACCGGCGGCTCTCCAGGAGGGCGCTTCACCTTGAAGAGCCACCGGCCATCGACTACGTTCGCCCCATGTGGGGGAACTGCGTCGACGTACGTGCCGGTGGAACTCCAAGATGTCATCTCTGCATCCATGGAACCTATCCACTGAGAGGCCCAGGGTCCCGAAGTCGCCCCAGCGTAGGTGCGAGGGGTCTGATTGTCTGGAGCATCTAGGTCACCCTCAGGGGCTAGCAGCATAGAGCAGAGATGAGGATCGGCCTTGGAAAGGAAAGCTAGCTCGTATTGCCTATCCTCTAGGACGTCACTGCCAAGGGCAGGTGCACCCGCGACAGACGGAGGACGAGCAGGATTAGAGACCATAGCAGTGACGTAGTCAAGACGGTGGGTAGAGGCAAAGTCAGTGATGGCAGCGACAAGAGCCGAGAGACTGGAGACAGGAATGGACGGGTCGGTAACACAAGAGGCGAGGACACGAGGAACCAGAGGACGAGCAGCACGGAGGAATTCAGAAAGAGGAGGCGAGGAGACACAAAGGGACGACGGAGGAGGCAACAGAAGAAGAAGAGCGCGAGGAGCACAAGAAGCGTAAGATCCGAGTAACATAGCGTGGGAACAAGGAACAAGAGAGACAGGGCGAGCACGAGAGGCATGGTGAGACCACCAGGGAGAGGGGGGCGTAGGGTCAGGAGACAGAGGAGGAGACACAGGAGGAGAATGAGGGGGGAAACGAGCCGGGGACGAGTCTGGCTGAGGGAACACAGGGCTGTAGACAGGAGGAGGAGGTGGCATTGGGGAAGGCATGTGCGGTTGGTCGGGGGAGGGAAGACTGAGGAGGCGAAGGGCAGACAGTGGTGGCGACTGTTGCTGCTGCTACTGCGGCGGCGTCTGCTGCTCCTCCGCGCCCACGCCAGAACCTTCAGTTGCATGACGGCTACCTCCAGGTCTCGCCACTACAGCACCCATAGGACCCGCACCCCCAAGACTAGCACCCCCAGAACTGGCACCCTCCGCAGAGGCAGCACCCCCAGTTCCAGCACCTCCGAAGCTCACTGACCCCTGCTGCTGAGGCAGCTGCTACTGCTACTACGCCTGCGGCGACTGCTGCTGCGGCGGTGGCTTCTGCGGTGACTGCTGTTGCTGCTGCGGCAGAGGAGACACCAAGGCCGAGGGCGCAGGTGCCACAAAAACAGGCGAGCCTTAGGGCCATTGGAGTCAGCAGACTCCTCCGCCTGGCCAAACGAAGGAAGGGGAGTGACATGAGACACACCAGACGGGGCAGGACGGGGAGCAGGAGCTACCGAGAGAGTGGGGACCAGGAACAGGGGCGGGGTAACCGGGAGACCTCGGTGGGGAAGGCGGGTGCAGAAGGAGACAAAATCGTTAAAGGTGACGTCACACGAGTGAAAGAACTGGTGAGACGGCGGGTGGTAAAAGTGCCAGTCAGACGCGTCAAAAGAGAAGCCAAGAAAGACACAAGGGACGGTGCGGGCAATGAGCTTGTCCGTGCGAGAGTCGTGGACGTGAGCTAGGCAGCCCTAGACGTGAAGCGGATACGCGTCACTAGGAGACCCCGTCCAAAAAAGGGTCGGCGAAACCTGTGGCTGCTGGGAGCGCGACCACTAGTTAAGCTGGTGAGCGCCGTAGCGAACTGCGAACGGCCACTAAAAATGGGTTGCACGGGCATGGATGATGGAGGTACGAGCCACCTCCATGATCAAACCGATGCGTCGTCCAGCAGTGTGTACGACTGGGTGATGCCCTCCGCATGACAGAACTGGCCAAGCCGACCGGAGGCGAACTCACCGCCACGGTTGGAGTGGAGACAGAGCACTGGCTGGGCGCAATGTACTCACACAGCTATAAGCCACGGGATAAGAATGGCCCAGAAATGGGGGCAGGGCCCCAGACGTCTAGGTGCAGGGTCTGAAGTGGTGCGGAAACGAGGAGGAGTGAGGAGCACGGCGCAGTCGGCCCTCAACGCAAGGCATGCACAGAGGTGTGGTTGAGGGAGGGAGGGCAGGGAGCGACGCAGTGAGACCTAAGACGAGACTGTGCTTGGGCATGTGATGTAGACGCGGGAGTGCAGGGTGACCTAGGCGGTGGTGCCTTAGAAGCGACGGGTGAGTGAGCCACTGACACGAGCAAGCCGCAGCAACCTGGGTTGCCACAGCCACTTGGGGGGACGTATCCATTGGTAGGGACGCGGTGTCTAGCGTGAACAGGCCAGACACCGGGTCCTGGGGGAACGTGGTGAGGGGGGCACCAGTGGCGGCCTCAGTACAGACTGCGTACCGCTCGTGTCCAGGAAATTTAGTGGTGACACTGAGGTCCTGAGGACAGCCGATTCCAACTAGGTTCCTGGAAAACGAGGGGATGTGCAAACCTGTAAGTGGGCCTAAGGGAACCGCCGGACAGGAAGTGTGGTGGAGCTATGTGCAACTACCGGATCAGAGGAGGGGTCAGCAAGGGCAACAGCTGCTGGGGCAGCAAGCGGCATGAGAGTAGTGTGGTTGTGAAAGAAGCAGGTGGACGCACCAGAGACCAGCGTGAAGGAGAGCGCGGCGGTAGTGTCAGCCGGCGGGGGCACTAGCGTGGAGCCAAGGCTAAACAAGTCAGAAGGTCCTACACTTGATGCAGCAGGGGAGCCAAGACTACACACAGCGGACACGCCTAGGCTAGGAAACAAATGGTAATAAGGTCCAGTTACACTAGAGTGATCCGGATACATGGCATACATAGCAGAGCGAATCTGATCCATATCGAGCTCAAAGGTCAGCATACGACAACGTACCAGGCTGTGCCAGTCCAAGAGGGACGGCGTAGGCCCGAAGCGGAGCCGGAAGAGGTCGTCGAAGTGGTGGTAGCCGTGGGCAGCGTTGTGATCGGGATGATCACACACGGTGCCACGAAGGGGACCAAACTAGATCTGGTACTGGCAACTCACAGAATTGGAGGCACCACCCGACATCGAGCTGCGAGGCCGCCTTCGCGACCACCACCACCAAAGCCGCCGGGCTACCACAGCTGTGGGGGTCCCCATAGATGCTGCTGCGGCTGCTGCTGCTGGGGCTGCTTTTGCTGCCTCAGCTGCAGCTTCTGCTGCTGCTGCTCTGGGGCGTCAGCCCCCACCCCCTCGTCTGCACCTCCTACGCTCGCACAACCTCCACCACCCCCGCCACCCTCATCCCCCCTCCCTTCCCCCACCCCCCTCTGAGTCGACGGCCCTTACCCTGACGAAGCTGCGCTGAGGCCGCCATAGCAATCTCAGCGATAGGGACTGTCTCAACGACAGCGACAGAAACGTCAGAGTAAGTGCAATGGGAGGGAGCACAGCCCTGAAAGATAGGGACCGCCACAGTACCGCTAGACTAAGCGATAGGGCGCTGGTGGGTCTCTATCGCGGACACGGTGGCGACAAAGTCGGTAAGGGTGAGGTCAGCGGGTTGGAGGCTAAGGAAGGTGTCGCGGGCAGTGGCTAGGCGGTCAAGGAGGCGTGTGGCTAGGAAAATAAAGGGTAGTGCCGAGGGGGGGAGGAAGTATAGTACGCTGAGCCTCAGTGTTAGCAGTGCAGTAGCTAGTTCAAGCGCACGCAGTTGAGTGGCAAGATCAGCGACGGTGGGGAAGGACGTGAGATCAGGGAAGAGCAGGGGCAGGATGAGACGATCACCAGAGGTGGAGGAGGGAGTGGAATAGCAAGCAATGACTGCATCTAGGTACTCCTTCGCCGTCTCTAGGGCCTGAAAGCGGGGACGCTCAGACAGGGGAAGACCGTGACTGATAGCTAGTTGCGTAGTGGCATTACGCGACTCCCGGACAGAGCGGGCAAGCTCAGCAGCTGTGAAAGCTTCACGCTCAGCAGGCGTGGGGGCGTTAGGAAGGGCAGCAGGCACGAGGGGGGCAGGGCAGCTTACCATCGACATGGACGGCCAGGGACTGGCCATCCTGGCGCTGATCTTTCAGCTGGCGACGTAGGTCTGCGAGCCACGCCTCAAAATCGACAGCTTGACCATTTGCGTCTAGGCGGTGAGCAGGCGTCCGCCATCACGCACAGTTGTAGCAGCTGGAGAGCTCAAGTGGAGGAGGAGTAGGGAAGAGGCGGGTGCGGTGGAGTATGCTGGAGAGCGGTGGAGAGAGGTGGGGTGCGGTGAAGTGTGGTAGAGTGTGGTGGATTGCGGTGAATTTGCGAGAGAGAAGACATCCGGTGGGGGCACCGGCGCAGGAGAGACAACAGGGCCGACAACGAGCTGGGGCCGGTAGTGAGTAGGGGCCGGTGGCGAGCAGGGCCGGCGCAGCGAGCTGGGGCGGTGCGGCAAGCCGAAGTCGACGTGGATAGCTGGGGCAGCGCGGCAAGCTGGGGCCGATGCGGCAAGCTGAGGCGGCGCGGCAAGCTGGGGCCGGCGACGAGCTGGGGTCGGCGGCGAGCTGGGGCTGGCGTCGGGCACGGAGCATGGAGGGGGCTGGGGCATGGAGGGGGGCGTGGCGAGCTGGGGCCGACAGCGAGTTGATGGTTGCGCGGCGAGCTTGGGCTGGCGCCGAGCTGGGGGGCGCGTGACAAGCTAGGGCCAGCAGCAAGCAGGGGGGCGCGCAATAAGCGGGGGCCAGAGACGAGCTGGTGGATGCGCGGCGAACTGGGGCTGGCGGCGAGCTGGGGGCTGCGCGGTTAGGAGGGGTCATCGCGGCGAGTTAGGGCGATGCGGTGAGACGGGGCCAGTGCGGCGAGCTAGGGCGGCGCGGCGAGACGGGGCCGGCGCGACGGGCTAAGGCAGGCCTGGCAGGCTAGGTCGGGGCGCTCTACGGTAGGCTAGAGTGGAAGCGCGGGTGGGTGGGATCTACCTAGCATGATACCATGTCAGAGTAACGAAGTGAACTCTAGGAAGGCATACAGGGAGACATATAGTTGGGTGTTGTACTCTCTAAGAGCATGAACCCGTCTAGCCAATAAGTATGCATGCAAAGAATATGTATAAGTTGACATCATTGTGACTCCATGTGGCGCTCATAGGGGAGCAGTTGTTGTTTTGACGAATGTGCTTTTGTTTCGTGCCAATCAAACGCGAGCTCTGCAATCTGATGTGGTGCTCGGCACTTCTTGATATGGTGTTATATATTGGATACACGTACCAGCCTCGTTTTCATATCGCCGAATCCTGATATACCATAATCTCCCAGATAAAGGACCCCATGTACTTTCTAGAAGAAACTAAAAAAGTGCTAGGGTGGACATTTACAAGGATGGAAATTATTACCGTAATCCCCGGGATATATGCGCATCCCTTTATTTGGCCCATTACGCTTATGGAGTGCAAGTGTGGTTATTTCTGTTATTTCATTATAAGCACACCCATATTTTTTAGAATGTATTTCCTATAGGCGCATAACATTTTTGTCACAACTTATGTTAAACGGGGGATTTCTATATCAGAGTTTTTGCCGTGCCCCTCCCGAGCACCTCTCGAACTAGAAGCGCGAATCTCACTCATTGTGCTGGCTCTGATTGGCTCGCAATATCAGTCATTCCTGGGTGGATCTGGTGGCGGAAACTTTGTCAATTAACTTACCGTGTTTTGTCAACTTGTTGCCATTTGGAAACACACACGCTAGAATGCAAATTTCAAGAACTAAATTTTCACGTGCTCATTTTTTTTGTTCCATGAAATCCCTTTCATAAGCCCTAGGCTTATAAATTTTATTTGATTACCAGCGCATGCCACTTTTGTTAGGTATTTCCTTTAAGCCCTTATGCACCTATATCCGGGGGATTACGGTAAGACCCTTGTGCAGTTATTTTACACCATATTGGTTTTGGTTTTGAAGGTAGAGGCGTTCTACATAGGGAGGTTTATTTGTACCGCAGAAGGCGTCAGATTTTCTCGCCGCATATCTTTTTCGGAAGTGACGGCTGCCACACTGTGCGTGCTCACATGGTGCGATGGCATCTTGATTGCCATGTCTCACATGCGCAGTGCAAGGACCTCATTATGGAGAAATTTCACTCTAAAATTATTCAGAAGACACAAACATGGTGGGTCTAAAAAGGTTCAATGCAAAAAAGCGGGTCCTCACAAGGACTGCCAAAATAAATGTTTTCAGATCCATATAAAATACCCATGGTCTCCCTTATCGGAGGGCCCTTTATCCGGGAGATTACGGTATGAAAAGTAGGAATACGTGCCGAGAGACCCGTTGGGGTTGCCCTTGATCCTAGGGGAAGGGCCACAAGTGCAAAGCCTGGGGAGTTATTGTCAACAAACCTATAGTTCTGCCTACACATATTTAGTTAGTTTAGATGTGTTTGTTGTAGCCTAGCTAGGTCATTGCTTAGGGAGAACAATATTCTTGTACTTGTATCTCCCTTCCCCTCTTCCTAGTCACACTTTTTCCCGCAACTCTAACATGGTATTGAGCTAGGTTGGATTTTTTTGTTTCCACCGTTAATCACACTTCCGCCGCTACTCCCGCTTTCACCTCTACTGCAGTTTTGTTTGTTTGTTTGTTTTTGTTTTTGTTTTTGTTTTTGTTTTTTTTTTCCGCGCATCTGAACCTCTCCATTTCGCACACCTCCTGCCCTCCAATTTCACGCTCTGTAGCCTTGACGCCCATCCCCTAGCATTCGCACTGTTTCGTACGGCAGCCAGCAGGCCAGCGAGCCAGCCAGCACGCTAACCAGCACGCTCGCCAGCACGCCAGCCAGCACGCTAGCCAGCACGCCAGCCGACGCGCCAGCCAACGCGCCGGCTAGCACGCTAGCCAGCACACCCGCCAGCACGCCCGCCAGCGCGCCAGCCAGCGAGCCAGCATGCTAGCCAGCACATGAGTCAATGCACTAGCCAGCTAGCCAGTGCATTAGCCAGCTAGCTCGCCAACCGCGTTACTGTAGCCAGCGCACCGCCAGCAGTGCTAGCCAGCTCGCCGCCAGCAGCGCCAGCCAGCTAACCGCCAGCAGCGTCCGCCAGCACCTGCTGCCAGCTACTCGCCAGCAGCACCTGCCAGCTCGTCACTAGCCAGCTCACTGCTGCGCCAGCCACTGCTGCCAGCCAGTCGTCAGACAGCCGCCGCCACTACCACTGCAACCACTGCTGCTGCCTGTGCCACTGCCACTGCCGCCACTACAGCTGCAACTGCCACTGCCACCACTACTGCTGCCACTGCCGCTGCAGCCACTGCAACTGCCGCAATCGCTGCAGCCACTGCCGCAACCGCTGCAACCACTGCCACAACCGCTGCAACCACTGCCACAACCGCTGCAGCAGCCCACACTGTAGAGCGCCCCGCCAGTCACCAGTCGGCCGCCAGCCACCGGTCGCGAGTCGGCCGCCAGCCGCAAATCGCGAGTCGGCCGCCAGCCGCCAGTCGCCAATCGGCCGCCAGCCTCGTGAGTTCCCTGTGCCCTGTGGACTGCCATTCGCCCTATGCCGCCAGTCCTAGTGACTCCTAACTAGCTCCTTGGCGTGCTGCTCCTAGTAGCTCCTCTCGCGTATACTTCCTCCTCGTTTGCTCCCCACTCCTCCTTGCAGCTCCTAGCCTCACGCCAGCTGCTCACAAGACGCTTTCTGCCGATCCCAGCTTGCCGCATCTTGCTACCAGCTAGCTGGTAGCTTGCCCGCTGCCAGCTAGCTCCACTGCCGTCTTACCATCAGCCTACCGTTAGTCGCTGCTACTACTAGCCTACCGCTCGCTGCCACTGCTCCGGCCAAAGCCGCCACTGCTACTACCTCCGTTAGTGCTCCTGTAGCACCTAGTGCCTCCCACTAGTCTCCTCCTCGTTTCTAGAGTTCCTCGACGCCTCGCCTCTCGCTATGATGGCCTCGTTTGGGTCAGTCCCTTGGCCAGACCGCCGGGAACTTCCCTCTGCTCTTTGATTTCTCGCTCACCATCTACAGCTGGTGAGCTCGCACCTAGACTACACTCTTCTAGAGGATCACATTCGTTACCTCCTTGGCTTCTTGCTCCACGACCTCAACGTCTGCTTCCGAGCTCTCTGGCCAGTGCCGCAGCAGCAGCCGCAGTGGGGTCTTGGGGGTGCTGGGTGCGGTGGAGGCTTTGGAGGTGCGGCCCTAGGGCGGTCACTGGGTAGGGGCCAATGTGGTTTCTCTGGAGGACCACCACTGGGCCTTGGGGCTAGGGGTCTAGGTCCCACCACTGTGCCTATTCTAGGAGCCTCTACTACGTGTCCCCTAGGCTCCTCCCTTGCCCCTCCTGCGATGGCCCTCTCCTTTATCCTTGACTCGAGTGCATCTCATTGCTTCTTTAAAGACAATACAGCTCGCACCCTGCTTCCTGCGCCTGTCCGCGTCGCACTAGCAGACTCCTCCACCATAGCTGTCGCACGTCGCACTTAGGTCTCCCTGCAATCCCGCGTCTTAGGCACATGTCCCAGCACGGTCTAGTCTCTAGTCTCCCTGCGTCGCTTCCTGCCCTGCCTACATTTGAAGCGCCATTGTGCTCGTCCTGCGTCGAGGGCTGGCAGCGTGCCGCCCCTCACTCCTCCTCGTTTCCTCCTACCACAACGCCGCTACAAACGCTGCACATGGACGTCTGGGGCCCTGCCATGGTCCATGGTCTTAGTCGAGAGCATTGCTTTCTAGTCGTCATTGACGACTTCTCGCGCTTCACCACAGTGTTCCAGTTGGAGCGGAAGGGCGACGTGCCTACCGTTCTCCTCCCATGGCTTCTTACTGTTTCGACCCACCACTGCCTGCTTGTAGGTCGCTTACACTCTGACCGTGGTGGCGAGTTCGTCTCTGGCACTCTAGGATAGTTCTGTCGTGCAGAGGGCATCCGCCAAACGTACACACTACCGGACTCCCCACAGCAGAATGGGGTCGCCGAGCAACGCATCGGCCTCATCATGGAGGTAGCTCGCACCTCCATGGTCCACGCCGGTGCACCCCATTTTCTGTGGCCGTTCGTCGTGCACTAAGCTGCTCACCAGCTTAACCTGTGGCCGCACTCCCAGCGACCCCATCACACCACCAGTTTTACCACTCTCGTGACGTTAACTGCGATGAGACGCTCCCCTACTACCGGCGCTTCCTCCACCGCAACACCCCTGTGACTCCTCCTCCTCTCTTCCGTGTCCCTGCCCCGCCTGCTGCACCCCCCCCCTGCCCCGCCTGCTGCACCCCCCCCCTGCCCCGCCCGGCTCAGTCTGGTGTCTTCGACGCCACTCAGTTCCCCTCGGTTGCGCCTGTGAGGGAGTTGGTTGACTCTGGGTCCCCAGCTACTGGGGGCGCACATGCTGCCCTTATGGCGCCTCCCCAACCTTGGTACCCCAGTCACCTCGGCTGCCTCCCCCTTGCCTTAGCAGCAGCAGCAGCCGCCATAGCAGGCTCAGCGGTCGCAGCAGCAGGGAGCAGTGGGCTCTGGAGTTGTTGGTTCTGGGGGGTGCTGGTGTTGGAGCTGTTGGTGTTGGGGGTGTTGGTTCCGGGGGTGCGAGTTCTGGGGTGCTGACTCTGGGGGTGCTGGTTCTGTGGGTGGTGCATCCGAGGGTGCTAGTCTTGGGGGTGCTATTTCAGGGAGTGTCTGTGGTAGCCGTTGCAACCGCAACTGGAGGTCCTGGTGAGGACACGAAGCAGTTGCAACCGCAGCAGCAACCACAGCTGCAGGCACAGCCAACGCAGCAGGAGCAGCCCCTGTTTGCCCTTCATCTCCTTGGTCTTGCTCCAGGTTCCCCTAACCGCCCGCCCGTTCCCCCTCTGGTGCGTGGCCCTGTTTACGACCCGTTGTTCCCTCCTTGGGGCTCCTCTCCGGCTCGTTTTCCCCCGCGCTCCCCTCCGTCTCCTGATTTGTGCCCCGTTCCCCCTCGTCCCCAATCCCCAATTCTTCCCCACTGGATCCGTCGCCCCTCTTGTGCTCGTCCTGTCTTTCCTCGCCCTAGTGTCCACCCTATGGTTCTCCGTTTTTGTGCTTCTCCAATGCTTGCGCTTCCATTACCTCCTCCGCCGTCGCTCCCGCAGTCCCCCGCTCCTCGCTCTGACGCTGCTCATAGTGCTCGTCTTACCCTCTCCCGGTTGCTTGCGTCGCTTGCCACAGCCTCTCCAGCTCCTCCTGAGGACGTCTCTACGCTTGTCACTGCTGTCATTGACTTTGCTGCTAGCCACCGCCTTGACTACGCTGCCGATCTGGTCTCTGGTACTGCCCGTCCTTCGTCCGTCGAGGGTGCACTTGCCCTTGGCACTGATGTGCTAGAAGACAGACAGTACGAGTTGGCCTACTTGCTGCCATTGTTCTCCATCTCTGCTCCATGCTTGTATCCCCAGAGGGCGACTCAGATGCTCTCGACATCCCTGTTCCGCGCTCTTACGCTGAGGCGGTATCGAGGCCCTAGGCAACCTAGTGGATACATAACATAGAGGGTGAGATGGCATCTGACAAATCCACAGGCACTTTGTCGACGCAGTTCCCCCGCCATGGGCGAACGTAGTCAATGGCATGTGGATCTACAGGGTGAAGCGTGCACATGGAGAGCCGTCGAAGTTTAAGGCGCGTTACGTGGCTAGAGGCTTCAAATTGCGTTATGGTTTGACTTTTTCCAGACCTTCTCTTCGACCCCGAAGATGACTACTCTTCGGGTGCGTCTCCACATAGCCGTGCGATGTGACTATGAGCTTCACTCTCTCGACATCTCCACAGCGTTTCTACAGGGTAGTTCGCACTAGCTGATCTACCTTTGGCGCCCTCTAGACTTCTCTGGGTCCTTCCCACCTGGGACCCAGTGGAGCCTTCGACAACGTGTCTACGTCCTTCGTCAAGCACCCCATGAGTGGCACGATACACTTTGCACCACTCTTGCTGAGCTGCAGTTCTTTTCGTCCTCTGCTGACCCCTCTTTTTTTGTTCGCACGGGTCAGACATCGTTCTACAACTTAGTGTACGTAGACAATCTTATCTTTGCTACTCCTGACAAAGTCGCACTGGCCTTAGTGAAGGCCGAGTTACTTAGAAGACATACATGTACAGACTTGGGGGAGCTGAGGTGCTATCTAGGCTTGGAGATCTCTCATGACCGTGCTGCTCGCAAATCATACTCTCCCAATCCCATATGGAGCAGCAGATCCTTCAGAGCTTCAGTCTCCAGTTCTCCTCAGCATAGCCCACCCCTCTCTGTGTAGACCACAAGCTCTCTGCACCTGCTTCAACTGAGCCAGTCGAGGCTAGTGGTCCATACGCAGAGTTGGTGGGGTGCCTCATGTACCTGATGACCTGCACTCGACCAGATCTAGCGTACCCTCTCACTCTCTTGGCTCGCTTTGTTGCGACACGCAGGCATCGACGAGACGCTCAGGTCGTCTCAGGGCTACTGTTTTAGTTTTGGTGCTGGTGCAGTCTCATGGAGGTCCAACAGGTCGTCGTCTGTAGCTCAGTCGAGTTGTGAGGCAAAGATCTACGTTGGGCCCTTGGCTGCTCAGGGCCTCCGCTGGCTGACGTTCTTGCTCACAGACTTAGGTGAAGAGCCTAGGTCTGCCCTGGTCTGTTTTCTGACAACAGGGCCATGATCCTCCTGTGTCAGGAGGCTCGACTTGAGGGCAGGGCGAAGCACATCCAGCTGCAGTACTTCTTGCTGCGTGAGTTGCCAGGCTTGAATAGTACACGTGGCCACAGAGGCCAACAACGCTGATATCTTCACCAAGGCACTTGCGTCTCGTGACCATCAGCGGTTCTGTACTCAGCTTGTTCTAGTCTCAGTAGCAGCGCCACTCCTTGTATCCTTATATCTACTCTACCAGCTTGTATTTGCTATTTCTATACCTGCATGTCTTGCTACACCTGCTGACTGGCCTTGTGGCCCCTTGTCTTAGTGGTCAGACTAGTAGTGCTGCCCTAAGTTGTCTTATGGCAGGGCATGTCACCTAGGGCCTGACTAAGGAATACGCTTTTATGGTGGGGCGCAGGGCCTATATCCAGGGGAGAAATACGGTATGGCACTGGACTTGACCTATTTGCTGGCTTGTCTCTCTGGTGTTATGGACACTGGCTATATTGATTTTGTCGCTAAGCTGACTTGCTTGTTGGTCTGAGAGGAAGAGAAAGATTTCAAGTGCAACATGAAGAAATGTTTAGGGTGCAGCCAACCACTCAAGTAAATATTCTACTTTGACATCCTAGTGTCAAACATATCTGCATATGTTATTAGAGGCTAGGTAGGTGCATGCTCTTAGAGAGTACAACTCACTAGCACAAAGTCACCTTGTACCCTCCATTCTAGACAATGCGTTATTCTGAGATGGTATCATGCTAGGTTAGGTCCCTCACCTACGCTTCCTCCCTAGATCGCCCTAGTCCCTAGCGCCCGCCCTCATTCGTAGCGCCCGCCCTAGTCCCTAGCGCCTGCCCTATCATGCGCCAAGTGAGCCCTCGCCCGCTGGCCCCACGCTCGCCCGCTGGCCCACGCTCGCCGCTGGCCCCCACGCTTGCCCGCTGGCCCCGCGCTAGCCGCTGGCCCTTGCGCGTGCCGCGCGAGCGCTCGCCGCTGGCCCCATGCTCGCTCGCTGGCCTCGCGCTCGCCGCGGGCCCTTGCGCGCACCACGCGAGCCCTTACCGCTGGCCCCATGCTCGCCCGCTGGCCCCACGCTCGCTGCTGGCCCCACGCTCGACCGCTGGGCCCACGTTCGCGGCTGGCTCCTAGCTCGCCACGGCCCTTCGTTCGCCGCGCGCTAGCCCCAGCTCGCCGGCCCCAGCTCGCCGGCCCTAGCTCGCTCGCCTGCCCTAGCCCACCGGCCCTTGCTCGCCGTCCCTAACTCACTCGCCGGCCCTAGCTCGCCGGCCATCACTCGCTGGCCATCACTCGCCGGCCCGAGCTTGCCGGCCCGAGTTTGCCGGCCCGAGCTCGCCGGCCTCAGCTCGCCAACCCCAGCTCGACGGTGCTCGCTCGCCGGCCCGCCTCGCTAGCCGCCCTTTAGCTCGCTGGGCCCGGCTCGCCAACCCCAATTGGAGCCGGCCCCTGTTCGCGGCGGCCCCAGCTCCTTCCGGCCCCAGTTTGAGCCAGCCCCAGTTCGCGCCGGCCCCAGCTACCTCCGGCCCCAGCTCCTACCGCTCATGCATGCCACCGCCGCACCATCGGACTCTGCTTGCCAAGCTGAGCCGTCCCAGCCCACCGTGCCGCGGTGCCGTTGTGTGGCCGTGCCGCTGTGCTGCCGTGCCGTTGTGCTGCCATGTCGCTGTGTTTCCGTGCCGCCATGCCGCTGTGTCACCATGTCGCCGTGCCGTCGTGCTGCCGTAGCCGTGATGATGGCAGACACTGTGCTCCGCGTTGACGTGGAGGGTCGGGCTGTTGATTTTAAGGCGTGGCTCATTGACCGTCACCGTCAGCTGACGGGTCAGCACCAGGATGACTATTCCCTGGCCGTCCATGTCCATGGTAAGCTCCCCTGCCCCGACGCGCCTGCTTCCCTCTCTGCACCCCATGCCTGCTGAGCGTGAGGCCTTTGCCGCTGCTCAGCTTGCACGCGCTGTCTGGGAGTCGCGCGATGCCGTAGCGTAGCTTGCTGTTAGTCATGCCCTCCTCCTGTCTGAGCGTCCCCGCTTTACGGCTGTAGCGAATGCGAAGTAGTACTTATAGTAGATGCGGTCATTGCACGCTATTCCACTCCCTCCTCTGCCTCTGCCGACCGTCTGATCCTCCCCATGCTATTCCCTGATCTTGCGTCCTTCCCCACTGCCACTGATCTTGCCACTCATCTATGCGCCCTTGAGACAACCTACCGCGCTGCTAGCACTGAGGCCCAGCTCGCTGCATTCCCTCCTCCCCTTTACGCTACCTTTTACCTCATTGCCACCAGCGTTCCTGACCGCCTCGACACTGCACGTGACCACTTAGTCATCACCCAGGTGACCTCACCTTTACTGCCTTTGTCACCACCCTGTCTGCGATAAAGACCTGCCATCGCCCTATCCCTCAGTCTAGCGGTATTGTGGCAGTCCTTATCTTCTAGTGGTGTGCTCCCTCCCAGTGCACTTACTCTGACCTTCTGCCGCTGTCGCTGAGACAGCCCCTGCTGCTGAGACCGCCGCAGCGACGGCCTCAACGCAGCCTCGTCAAGGTAAGGGTCGCCGCCCCAAGGGGGGGGGGGGGTGGCGGAGGGAGGGGTGGTGGGGAGTGGCGGTGGTGGTGGAGGTGGTGCGAGTGCCGGCGATACCGACGAGGGGACCAGGGCTGATCTCCTAGAGCAGCAGCAGCAGCAGTCGCAGCAGCTGCAGCAATGGGGTCGCCTCCTGCCGGGATGTCCCGGCAGCTCTGGTGGTGGTGGCCGCGGTGGCGGCCCTCGCAGCTCGGTGTCGGGTGGCAGCTTCAGCCCCGTGAGTTGCCAGAACCAACTCCAGTCTGGTCCCCTTCGCAGCACTGTGTGTGGCCGTACCGGTCACACCCACCTTGACGACCTCTTCTGTCTCCGCTTCGGCCCTGCGCCGAACCTCCCCGACTGGCCCAGTCTCATGCGTTGCTGTGTGCCGGTCTTTGAGATGGATATGGATCAGATTTGCTCTGCTGTTTAGCCTTGGCTCTACGCTAGCTCCTCCACCGGCTGATGGTACTGCGGCTCACTCCTTTACGCTAGACTCTGGTGCGCCTGCCTACTTCTTCTGCGACCACACTGTGCTTACACCGCTTGCCGCCCCTGCCACTGTCGCGCTTGCTCACCCCTCCTCAGGTCCGGTAGTTGCATGTAGCTCCACTACCCTTCCCTGTCCGGTGGTTCCCTCGCGCTCTCTTACAGGCTTGCACACCCGCTCGATCTCCAGGAACCTAGTTGGTGTCGGCTGTTTTCAGGACCTTGGCGTCACCACTACGTACCCTGGTCACGAGCGGTACGCGGTCTGTACCGAGGCCGCCACTGGTGCCCCCCTCACCACGTTCTCCCGGGACCCGGTGTCTAGCCTGTTTACGCTGGACACTACGTCCCCCCTGGTGAGGACGTCCCCCCAGGTGCCTGCGTCTACCCAGGTCGCTCCAACTTGCTCGAGGCAGTCGCTCACCCCCGCGTCGCTACTGTGGCACCACCGCTTCAGTCACCCTGCACTCCCGCGTACGTCACATGTCCCAACACGGTCTTGCCTTAGGTCTCCCTCCCTCGCCTGCGCCGCCATGCATGCCCTGCGTCGAGGGTCGGCTGCGCCATGCTCCTCACTCCCCCTCGCTTCCCCCTACCACTGCGCCACTCCAGACCCTGCACCTGGACGTCTGGGGCCCATCCCGCGTCCTTGGGCTGCGTCGAGAGCGCTACTTTCTAGTGCTTGTCGATGACTACACGCGCTACACCACGGTGTTTCCCCAAGAGCAGAAGGCCGACGTGCCTGACGTTCTTATCTTGTGGTCGTAGCTGCGCGAGTCCACCGCGACCTCCCTGTGCTGCGTCTTCACTCCAACCGTGGCGGCGAGTTTGCCTCCGGTCGGCTTGGCCAGTTCTGTCGTGCGGAGGGCATCATCCAGTTGTACACCCTGCCGGACTCCCGTAGCGGAATGGGGGTGCGAGCCCTGGGGGCGCGAGCTCTGAGGGTGCGATCTCTAAGGAGGGTTCTAGTTCTGGGGGTACTATCGTGGCTTGTCCCGGCGGTCCTGGGGGTGGCACCCGTGCTGGAGAGGGTTCTTTTTCTGGGGGTGCTAGTCTTGGGGGTACTTTCGTGACTTGCCCCGACGATCCTGGGGATGGCACCGGTGCTGGAGAGGGTTCTCGTTCTGGGGGTGTTAGTCCTAGGGGTACTGTCGTGGCTTGTCCCAGGGGTTGGGGGGGTGTCACCGGTGCTGGAGAGGATTCCGTTTTGGGGGTGCTATTGTGGAGCGACCCAGAGGTAGCCGTGGTGTGGCTGGAGGTTCCGGCATCAGCGTGGAGCAGCAGCAGCAATCGCCGCCAGTGGTCCTTACAGGGCACACAGACGCTTCGTGGGCAGACGATGCTGAGACGCTCAGGTCCACCCAGGGCCGCTGCTTCAGCCTTGGTGCAGGCGCCATCTCGTAGAGGTCCACCTGCTCGTCACCCGTTGCACAGCCTAGTTGTGAGGCTGAGATCTACGCTGGTGCCATGGCGGCACAAGAGCTCCGCTGGCTGACTTTCTTGCTCACTGACTTAGGTGAGCGGCCTAGCTCTGCCCCGGTCTTGTACGCCGACAACAGGGCCATGATCCTCCTGTGTCAGGAGGCTCGACTGGAGGGCAGAGTGAAGCACATCCA
This sequence comes from Closterium sp. NIES-67, assembly GCA_027943415.1. Classification (NCBI taxonomy): domain Eukaryota; kingdom Viridiplantae; phylum Streptophyta; class Zygnematophyceae; order Desmidiales; family Closteriaceae; genus Closterium; species Closterium sp. NIES-67. The sequence goes on from BQMB01001867.1 coordinate 106,062, forward strand.
GCTGCGGTACTTCCTTCTGTGCGAGCTACAGCAACAACACCAGGCCCGCGTAGTTCAATTGGCCTCCGACGCCAACACAGCTGAAATCTTTACCAAGGCGCTTGCGCCTAAAGATCATTAGCGGCACTGTGTACAGCTTGGTCTGGTTCCAGTAGTTCCTCACTTGCTAGGACCTTGATTGTGTACTACTCTTTTATATATTCTCCTGATTGGCCTTGTGGCTACTGATCCAAGGGCCGGACTAGTAGTGCCGCCCTGGTTGGCTCGTCTATTTTGTACTCTTCGGACTGGTCTTCTGACCCTTGCCTCAGAGGTTGGACTAGTAGTGCCACCTGAGCTGCGTGTCTCTTGCCAGGCACTGCCCCTTGTCTAGCCTAGGGGTTGTGTCAAACATATATGCATATGCTATTATTGGCTAGATAGGTGGATGCTCTTAGAGAGTACAACTCACTAGCACAAAGTCACCCTGTACCCTCCATTCTAGTCAATGCATTATTCTGAGACCTAGCCCCTACCTATCAGCTAAAACTTCCTCAATTTCAAGCCTCGCGTCCTCTTAGCCAAGAGTGAGATAGCAGCAACAGCAGCAGCAGCAGCAAGGAGACTGATGGCAGCAGCAGCAAGACTGATGGCAGTCTGGGCGAGACCAGGTGGTTCCTGAGAGGAGGATGCCGGTGCTGCTGTGGGTGCTGGCACTGGAGTCTGTGGGCCAAGGGGTGAGTGCAGCAATCTCAGCAAGGCAGGTAAGCAGTGTCAGATCTCATTGTGTCAGACCTCAAGGCAGTTACACAATCAACACAGTGGATTTCATTCACGGATGGTGGCAGATGGTGGGCACACTTGTGCATGGGCGCAATGCATTCATGTCATGAGCAGCTCACGGTCAGTCTTCCATTAGACTCAGATCGTGAGCCATCAGGTGCTCTAATGGAGCCGTCGTCGAATCTCCGGGAAGAAGCATCTGCACATGCGTGCAGGCTTGGCAGCACGGAGACTTACACGTGTGGGGCGTGCAGGAGGAGCAGAAGGAGAAGCAGAGGCGGCAGAAGCTGGTGGCGTTGCTCTGCTGCACCACACACTTGCTGCCGTCTGCAGGGCAGGTCAGCCCCGAGCCAGAGATGCTCCTGGGAGCGAGGGGGAAGAAGGGAGGGTGGGGGGGGTGGGGGAGGGAGGGGGGGGGGAAGGGATAAGGGAAAAGGGAGGAGAAGGCCAGGGCAGGTTGGTGTAGCTGGAATTGGAACGAGCAGGAGGGGCATGGCTGTGGCACTGGAGCATGCCACACATTGCTGGAATGGTGAGAGGTGAATCACGGTGTAGACCTGTGTCATGTGAAGTGGAGCAGTATACACGATTGTGGAGGTGCAACCATGGGATATGGGTGCGTGGATGCATTACTCACAGGGATGTCAGCTCAACAAGCATGCCTATGCCAGCAGGTATGGGCCCACGCAAATTGTTGCCTCCAAGGCCCCTGCCATGCCACACCATGCCATGCCATGCAAGCGATGAAACCATATAAATGCCAGTAACCACAATGCCAGCATTCGCAGCTCTTCTTTAAGGCGAAAATGCAACGGCTTGGTACAACTCTACAGACCTGAATGCAGCACCGAGACGCATCATACAAGTTAGTGCAGCAATGTCCGCTCGGCTCCAATTCACTTCATGCCCACCCCCCTGCCTGACGCCAGGGAGGGCTGTGCGCGGCTCACAGGTGCTGCAGAGATGTGAGGAGGCTGATGGACGCAGGGAGAGAGCGCTGAAGTGGTTGCTGCTCACATCGCTGGGGGAGAATCAGGGAGGGCAGGGGCAGGTTGGTGAATGCAGCCGCTGGCACTCAAGTAGGGTCAGTCGCTGAAAGGCTGGACTAGCAGACTCATCACCATCCTTGATGCCAATGCATGCTGTTGCATACCATTGCGTACCATTGCATGCCATTGCATACCATTGCATACCATTGCATACCATTGCATACCATTGCATACCATTGCATGCCATTGCATACCATTGCATACCAATGCATGCCATTGCATACCATTGCATACCATTGCATACCAATGCATGCCATTGCATACCATTGCATACCATTGCATACCATTGCATACCATTGCATGCCATTGCATACCATTGCATACCATTCCATACCATTGCATGCCATTCCATACCATTGCATACCAATGCATGCCATTGCATACCATTGCATACCATTGCATCCCATTGCATGCCATTGCATACCATTGCATACCATTGCATACCATTGCATACCATTGCATACCATTGCATACCATTGCATACCATTGCATGCCATTGCATACCATTGCATCCCATTGCATGCCATTGCATACCATTGTATACCATTGCATGCCATTGCATACCATTGCATACCATTGCATGCCATTGTATACCATTGCATACCATTGCAGACCATTGCATACCATTGCATACCATTGCATCCCATTGCATACCATTGCATACCATTGCATGCCATTGCATACCATTGCATACCATTGCATACCATTGCATACCATTGCAGACCATTGCATACCATTGCATACCATTGCATCCCATTGCATACCATTGCATACCATTGCATGCCATTGCATACCATTGCATACCATTGCATACCATTGCATACCATTGCATGCCATTGCATACCATTGCATACCATTGCATACCATTGCATGCCATTGCATACCATTGCATACCATTGCATGCCATTGCATAACATAGCATACCCATGCATACCAATGCATGCCATTGCATACCATTGCATACCATTGCATACCATTGCATGTCATTGCAAACCATTGCATGCCATTGCATACCATTGCATGTCATTGCAAACCATTGCATGTCATTGCAAACCATTGCATACCATTGCATGCCATTGCATACCATTGCATACCAATGCATGCCATTGCATACCATTGCATACCATTGCATACCATTGCATACCATTGCATACCATTGCATACCATTGCATACCATTGCATACCATTGCCTACCATTGCATGCCATTGCATAACATAGCATACCAATGCATACCAATGCATGCCATTGCATACTATTGCATACCATTGCATACCATTGCATGCCATTGCGTGTCATTGCATACCATTGCATGCCATTGTATACCATTGCATGCCATTGCATACCATTGCATGCCATTGCATGCCATTGCGTGCCGTTGCATACCATTGCATGGCATTGCGTGCCAGTGCATGCCATTGCATGCCATTCCATTCCAGTCTATGGAAAGCCATAGCACCATGTGCCCATGCCAGCAATCTCAATATGTCAGATCTTCGTAAATGCGACTCTACAGACCTGCAGGCAGGACCAACAAGTGCCACACCAACAAGTGCCATAACCGCTACGTGGCTCGAACACAGTGTTCAAGAACCTCCAGAACACTTCTTGACGTCACTTCCCCCTGCCCATCACACTGCCTGAAGCCAAGGAGGGCTGTGCGCGGCTCACAGGTGCTGCAGTGATGTGAGGAGGCTGATGGACGCAGGGAGCGAGCCACTGAAGTGGTTGCTGCTCATGTCGCTGGGGGAGAATCAGAGAGGGAAGAGTGGAAGGGGGAGTGAAAGATAGGTAAATACCCTATTTGGCATCAACCCAAATTTTCCAGGTTGAGTTGGTCCAAGCAACCACCTTTAACAAGGTCCCTCGCTAGCATGCCTTGCTTCTCTGAGGTTGGTACACCAACCTAACCATGAGCGCAGAGGGCCGTGCCTCAGATCGGCTCGTGACTCTCACAAGCCGAGCCGAGCCCACTGGCCGCCTGTGCTCAGGCTGAGCCATGGCGAGCCTGACTCGCGGAGCTACGGGCGCCTCACCGGCTGGGCACCCAGTCTCCCTGAAGAGAAGCAGCTGCCGCCTCGCCACCTCACCGCCTCGCCATCTCACCGCCTCGCCACCTCACCACCTCGCCACCTCACCGCCTCGCCACCTCACCGCCTCTCCGCCTCAATGCCCCACCGCCTCACCGCCTCACTGCCTCACTGCCTCACCGCCTCACCGGCTCGACACATAGTCTCCCTGAACAGGAGCTGCTGCCACCTCACCTCCCCACCAGCTCAACGGCTCAACTCAGCACCCTGCCAGCACCGCGCAGTGGCGTTGGAGCTGGCTTGTTTCTTCTTCAAGCTTCCAAGGCAGCTCTGCATAGAAGATCTGCTCCGTCTTTTAAGGTCATCCTGTGCGGCTACACTGTAGTACAAGTGACTGACTGCAGCACGGTGACTAGAATGGTAAGGTGCTGCTTGTATGCTTGAAGGTTTAATGCTGACGGGGGGAAGTGTGACAGAATGGTTGGGGATTGGCTGAGGATGGGGTTAGTGGGGGTGTGGCTGGCTACAACGAAGGCATGTTCAGCGAGTGAGCCAAAGCTGGCTCGCAAGATGGCTAAGCGAGCCGACCGCAGAATGATTTCGACAACAGCTTGCTCTTGCTCTCTTCTCCAACAGCACGATTTCGACTGTCAACTAGTGGCATTTTCTAGAGAGGTGAAGATAAAAGGCACACACACACTGACAGAGGCAGGTGAGCATGGGTGCATGGGTGCAAAGATTTGGAGTTAGATCAATCGATGCATGACATGATGATGCATGCCCACAGCATGATGATGCATGCCCGCAGCATGATGATGCATGCCCACGGCATGATGATGCATGCCCACAGCACGATGATGCATGCCCACAGCACGATGATGCATGCCCACAGCATTATGATGCATGCCCACAGCATGATGATGCATGCCCACAGCATGATGATGCATGCCCAGTGCATGATGATGCATGCCCCCAGCATGATGATGCATGCCCACAGCATGATGATGCATGCCCAGTACATGATGACGCATGCCCGCGGCATGAGGACGCATGCCCGCGGCATGACGACGCATGCCCGCGGCATGACGACGCATGCCCACAGCATGACGATGCATGCCCCCAGCATGACGACGCATGCCCCCAGCATGACGACGCATGCCCACAGCATGACGATGCATGCCCACAGCATGACAATGCATGCCCACAGCATGATGATGCATGCCCACACCATGATGATGCATGCCCACAGCATGATGATGCATGCCCACACCATGATGATGCATGCCCACACCATGATGATGCATGCCCACAGCATTATGATGCATACCCACAGCATGATGATGCATCCCCACACCATGATGATGCATGCCCTGCCCACAGAATGATGATGCATGCCCACAGCATGATGATGCATGCCCCCAGCATGATGATGCATGCCCACAGCATGATGATGCATGCCCACAGCATGATGATGCATGCCCCCAGCATGATGATGCATGCCCCCAGCATGATGATGCATCCCCACACCATGATGATGCATGCCCACAGCATGATGATGCATGCCCACACCATGATGATGCATGCCCACAGCATGATGATGCATCCCCACACCATGATGATGCATGCCCCCAGCATGATGATGCCTGCCCACAGCATGATGATGCATGCCCACAGCATGGTGATGCATGCCCACGGCATGATGATGCATGCCCACAGCATGATGATGCATGCCCACAGCATGATGATGCATGCCCACAGCATGATGATGCATGCCCACAGCATGTTGATTCATGACCCCAGCATGATGATGCATGCCCACAGCATGATGATGCATGCCCACAGCATGATGATGCATACCCCCAGCATGATGATGCATGCCCCCAGCATGATGATGCATGCCCGCATCATGATGATGCATGCCCACAGCATGATGATGCATGCCCACAGCATGATGATGCATGCCCACAGCATGATGATGCATGCCCACACCATGATGATGCATGCCCACACCATGATGATGCATGCCCACAGCATTATGATGCATACCCACAGCATGATGATGCATCCCCACACCATGATGATGCCTGCCCTGCCCACAGAATTGATCAATGTGTAGTATTCTGTGGTGTAGTTTGCTCTAGCTGGTTGTGGGCTATTGGGTTTTGGGCAAAAGGACTTGGGTTGGTTGGCAAGGTTTGAACTCGTTACCTTTCCAACCCATACAACCTCAAATCCACTACAACATCTTTGATGTTGCAGTCATGGCACTTGAGAGTGTTGGGGTTTGGTCTAGGGCAAGGGTTGGTGGTGTTTGACAATCACATACTGCAACTTTTCCAGATCCAACTGCTTCCCTTCTCGTTTTTACTAGGTGATTCATGGCTGCCTAGCCAAATTACCAGAATACCCCCTCACACTGATTTCGTCATAATCGGCGGCTCAGATCTTGGTTATGAACGTGCTTTACCATTCTGGAAAGTAGAGATTAAGACCTTTCCAACGCGTATAAGCTCATTTCTAGAAGTTACCTGAGCAGCACGCAATGATCCGTTGAGGTCGTCAGACTTAATCTCTAATTAGTTCTCTCCAGATTTGCACGGTTTCCATCAGTGGTATCAGAGCCACGGTTAGAAGACGTTCTTTCCTCCATTGGAAGAGATCTAGAGAGGCTTGAAGTGCTCTAGATCTAGGGTTTGACATGGCCCAAAAGTTGGATGGCCCTCCTAGGTTTACCGGCTCGGACTTTTCGCTATGGAGGTTCCAGTTCACACTATGGCTAGGTATTAAGGACCTAGAAAGTGTGTTGGATGGATCAGAGAAGCGACCACGAGCTGACTCTGGGGAGGCGTCTACTGGAGCAGCCAGCCAAGTGGGATCCGGGGCTGGGGGAGCATCGTTGAGTGGGGGGAATGAAGGAGGAACTGCTGCAACTCGAACCGGAAGGTCGCAACCAAGTCGCGAGGAGTTGCTCAAAGCTCAAGAAGCATGGGATCGGAAGGATCGCCAGGCATTTCAGTACCTGTGTTGGGCTTTGGAGGGGCAACTTGAGCTTCTTAAGATGCTGATTGACCTGAAGGGGAAGGAAGGTGCAGCAGCTGCAGCTTGGAAAAGAGTGCAAGATAGGCACTTGCAGAAAGGGCTTCTAAGCGTGCTTACTTGGCGGAAGCGGTTTTACACCATGGAGCGGAACTATGGGGAGGGGGAGACCATGGTTCAGTATCTCCAGAGGGTGGATGAGAATGTGAGGGCTTTGGAGGAGCTGGATTACACGGTAGATGAGAAGGAGATCATCTATACTGCACTCCAAGGGTTGGATCAAGCGGCTAATGAGGCATTACTACAGTACCTTCACCTCGAGCAACAGAAATGGACCAAGATGTGGATTTGGGAGGTTCTAATTTCTGATGAGGCTCGCAAGGTTGATGCTGGAAGAGGCCTAGTAGGAGGCATGGGTGCAGCAGATAAAGCTTCCTTCACGAAAGGCTATCAACAGCAAGGAGGTGGGGGGAAGAAGAAAGAGTTGGACAAATACCTTGTGCCCGGATGCAACAAAAAACACTCTTGGAAGAGTTGCTGGAGTAGGCCTGAGGGATGGAAGCCTCACGGCTACTCAGGAGAGGCCCCACCAGTGACCAAACCTGATTGGGTGGAGAAAAGGATGAAGAAGGGGCTCTGGAATAAGAAGGGCAGCAAGGGAGCAACGGCGGCAGCTGCTAAGGATGAGAAGGGGAAGGGCCAAGACGACTCCTCCGATGATGGTTTCTCGTTTCTCATGCTAGGGCAGGATGCATCTCTCGTTGGTCGTGCATTGGCTGATCCCAACTTCCTGGTTCTAGACTCTGGAGCAACATCTGGGATGCTTCCTCGCCGTGATCTCTTCACCTCCTACCATCCTCTCCCACCAAACTCTAGGAGAGTGATTGTTGGGAGCGGAGATTTGCTGCAGGCAATTGGCATCGGCACGATCACCATTGAGGGGAAGGAGGGGGAGCTAGTGGGTGTGAAGGGGGTCCTTCACGTCCCTGGTTTGGCTGCAAACCTCCTTTCATGCTCGCAGCTGGCTAAACATGGATACATCTGCACTTTCACTGAGGGAGGGTGCACTGTTAGAAAGGGTGAAGCTGTGGTGATGGAGGCAAAGCTGGACAAGGGTTTATACCTTGTTCCAGCTTGTGTGCCTAATTGTTACAAGGCACATATGGTTTTTTCTGAGGAAGCCGCTTGTAGCACTCGCTGGAGGCAGGTGGAAACGGTGTCACCTGAGTTGCTACACCTTCGCATGGGGCACGCGGGGAAGCAGCAACTACTGGAGTGTGTGAAAAAGGGGGAGCTGAAGGGGGTGGAGGTCAAGGAAGGAACTGGGCAGCAGAGAAAATGTCATGACTGCACATCTAGAAAGCTGCCTAGAACCTCATTCCCTATCTCCTCTGATCATGCCTCGACTCCCCTTGAGCTTGTGCACACGGATGTGTGTGGACCGATGCAAACTCCTGACCGGGAAAGGGGCAGCAGGTACTTTGTCACCTTTCTTGATGATTTCAGTCGACTTAGCTGGGTCATCTTGGTGAAGACCAAGGATGAGGTGGCAAAGGTGTTTAAGCGGTGGATACGCTATGTGGAGAGGGAATCAGGGGCCAAGGTAAAGGTGTTAAGGTCAGATCGGGGTGGAGAGTACCTTGGGAAAGAACTTCAAATCTTCTTGGAAGAAAAGGGTATTTCCCACCAGCTCTCTGTACCTTACACGCCGCAGCAAAATGGGGCAGCGGAGCGGCTTAACAGGACCTTGACCGATTTGGCTCGGGCCATCCTTGCCCATGCCGAGCTTGATAACACTTGGTGGGGGGCAGCAGTGCAGTATGCCAACTGGGTGAAGAACAGGATGGGCAGCAAGGGGCTTGGAGGCAAGAGCCCATACTCCTTATGGACAGGGAAGGTGCCGAATGTTTCCATGGCACGAGTGTGGGGGTGCATGGCTCAGTATAAGGTACCTGACCAGCAAAGGAGGAAGCTAGATCCTAAGGCACAGTGGGGGATTTTCCTTGGGGTTTCTGAGAGGAGCAAGGCTTGGGTGCTATGGAGTGTAGCTGACCAGCGTGTGATGGAGAGCCGTGATGTGATTTTCCATGAGGGGCTGAATTATAAGGGGTGGAAGGAGCGTGGTGCAAGCCATAGTGGGACTTCCATTCAAGACCCTCATGCGGCCTCTATCTTTGAGGGGGCATGGGAGGACCCTGGAGATGAAGGGGAGGAGCAGCAGGGGGAGCCAGAACCAGCTGATTCTAACCATGAGGAGTCCCGAGAGACAGATTCTACCCCTCAGCCGGCCACGCAGGCCGATGCGCATGATGATCAGCCGGAGCACCATGTGACTTCAACTCCATCGAGAAGCAGTTGGCAGGAGTTGTTGGACCAGCAGCTGTCCAAGACTCCGAGGACTCCAATGAAGAGGGTGACTTGGGAGGAGAAGCTGCGGAGGCTGGAAGAAGGAGAGGCAACACTTCTGCGACGCAGTGCTCGAATTTCCCAGCCACCTGAAAGGTTTACCCCGGGGCACATTGCACGCATGCATGATCATCTTGTATCTGATTTGGATGATTGCATGCTTGTGGACATGCATGGGCATGAGTATGCTCTTGATGTGTGTCTAATGGGTCAGGTGCATGAGCCTAGGTCAGTCCACGAGGCGCTGAACCGTCCAGAATGGGTTGAGTCCATGCATGAGGAGCTTGAGTCTCACAAGGTAAATGGATCATTTGAGCTGGTTGATCCAGCAGTGGTACCACCTGGTTTGGAGGTCCTCAGGTGTCAATGGGTTTGGAAATACAAGCATAACCCTGATGGTACCGTTGAGAGGCCTAAGTCCAGACTGGTAGTGATGGGAAACATGCAGAAATTGGGAGTACACTATGAAGAAGTGTACTCTCCAGTTGGGAAGCATGCGACCTTGAGAGGTATGCTTGGAATTTCGGCTGCTTTGAAGCTTGATATCCATCATATGGACGTCAAGACAGCCTTCCTCCATGGGGATTTGGAAGAAGAGCTTTACATGCGGCAACCTCCTGGTTTTGATGATGGGTCTAACCGAGTGTGTCGCCTCAAAAGGTCCATTTATGGGCTGAAGCAAGCCCCACGACAGTGGTACCTGAAATTTGATGAGGCTCTCATGGATTTTGGGTTTGAGAGATTTGAGTGTGACCCTGCCTTGTACCACTTTGTGCGAGATGAGGAGAGGATCTCCTTATTCCTCTATGTGGATGACCTTTTGCTCCTATGCTCTAGTAAGGTTTTGCTAGATCGAGTGAAAGACTTCTTGTCCTCGCGTTTTCGCATGAAGGACTTGGGGGAGGTGAAGTACTACTTGGGAATGCAAATTGAGCGTGATGAGAGTGGTATCTTGATTCATCAAGAGAGGTACATTCTTAACATGCTTCAGTCCTTTGGTCTTTCAGAGGCCAACCCCGTGCGTACTCCTCTCCCGACAGGCTTTGATGTGCATGCCTATGAGGATGAACCTTTGCTGCGAGATGAGCTGGTCAAGCTCTACCAAAGCATTGTGGGATCCCTCATGTATGCTTGTACTACCACACAGCCACAGATTGCATTCGCAGTCTCACAGCTATCTAAGGTCGCCTCTTGTCCTAAAATGTTCCACTTGCAGGCCGCTAAGAGAGTGCTGAGGTACCTGAAAGGTGGTGTCAAGTCAGGTATCTTCTTCCAAACACAGCCCCAATATCAGGTCCAGCTGGTTGGCTTCAGTGATGCCGACTATGCTGGAGATTCCGCAAGTCGCAAGAGCCACAGTGGGTATGTGTTCTGTCTGAATGGGGCAGCTATCTCTTGGCAGAGCAAGAGGCAGCCCGTGGTGGCACTCTCTACCACTGAGAGTGAGTACATAAGTCTGTGTCAGTGCATTCAGGAGGGTGTGTGGCTGAGGCGTTTGTTTGGGGAGTTTGGCCATGCTCATGCTGGTGGTGTGCCTGTGTTTGTGGACAATCAGTCTCCCATTGCCCTTGCACAGAATGCATGCTTGCATGGCCACACCAAACACATGCAGGTCCGGTGGCATTTCATTCGGGAGATGGTGGCTGCGGGAGAGGTGATTTTGCAGTGGTGCCCCACCAACCGTCAGGCTGCTGATATCCTTACCAAGTCTCTTCCATTTGAGCGCCATGGTGTGTGCATGACCTTGCTCGGGATGCAGCCCCATGATGACAGGGTTCTCGCAGCAGATGCCGGCGTCTTGGTGCTCCTCTCCTTGGCGGACTCCATGCTCTGGGTGGCCCCAACCCATGAGCAAGGGGGAGTGGTGTGAAGTCTTTTGCCCTAAGGTGTTGAGCCACACCCAGCACGAGCAAGGGGGAGTGATAAATGTGTAGTATTCTGTGGTGTAGTTTGCTCTAGCTGGTTGTGGGCTATTGGGTTTTGGGCAAAAGGACTTGGGTTGGTTGGCAAGGTTTGAACTCGTTACCTTTCCAACCCATACAACCTCAAATCCACTACAACATCTTTGATGTTGCACTCATGGCACTTGAGAGTGTTGGGGTTTGGTCTAGGGCAAGGGTTGGTGGTGTTTGACAATCACATACTGCAACTTTTCCAGATCCAACTGCTTCCCTTCTCGTTTTTACTAGGTGATTCATGGCTGCCTAGCCAAATTACCAGAATACCCCCTCACACTGATTTCGTCATAATCGGCGGCTCAGATCTTGGTTATGAACGTGCTTTACCATTCTGGAAAGTAGAGATTAAGACCTTTCCAACGCGTATAAGCTTGTTTCTAGAAATTACCTGAGCAGCACGCAATGATCCGTTGAGGTCGTCAGACTAAATCTCTAATTAGTTCTCTCCAGATTTGCACGGTTTCCATCAAGAATGATGATGCATGCCCACAGCATGATGATGCATGCCCACACCATGATGATGCATGCCCCCAGCATGATGATGCATGCCCACACCATGATGATGCATGCCCACACCATGATGATGCATGCCCACAGCATGATGATGCATCCCCACACCATGATGATGCTTGCCCACAGCATGATGATGCATGCCCACAGCATGATGATGCATGCCCCCAGCATGATGATGCATACCCCCAGCATGATGATGCATGCCCACAGCATGATGATGCATGCCCACAGCATGATGATGCATGCCCCCAGCATGATGATGCATGCCACACCATGATGATGCATGCCCACAGCATGATGATGCATCCCCACACCATGATGCTTCTTGCCCACAGCATGATGATGCATGCCCACAGCATAATGATGCATGCCCCTAGCATGATGATGCATGCCCCCAGCATGATGATGCATGCCCACAGCATGATGATGCATGCCCACAGCATGATGATGCATGCCCACACCATGATGATGCATGCCCACAGCATGATGATGCATCCCCACACCATGATGATGCATGCCCCCAGCATGATGATGCCTGCCCACAGCATGATGATGCATGCCCACAGCATGATGATGCATGCCCACAGCATGATGATGCATGCCCACAGCATGATGATGCATGCCCACAGCATGATGATGCATGCCCACAGCATGATGATGCATGCCCACAGCATGATGATGCATGCCCACAGCATGTTGATTCATGACCCCAGCATGATGATGCATGCCCACAGCATGATGATGCATGCCCACAGCATGATGATGCATACCCCCAGCATGATGATGCATGCCCGCAGCATGATGATGCATGCCCACGGCATGATGATGCATGCCCACAGCATGATGATGCATGCCCACAGCATGATGATGCATGCCCACACCATGATGATGCATGCCCACACCATGATGATGCATGCCTACAGCATTATGATGCATACCCACAGCATGATGATGCATCCCCACACCATGATGGTGCATGCCCTGCCCACAGAATGATGATGCATGCCCACAGCATGATGATGCATGCCCACAGCATGATGATGCATTCCCCCAGCATGATGATGCATGCCCACACCATGATGATGCATGCCCACACCATGATGATGCATGCCCACACCATGATGATGCATGCCCACACCATGCTGATGCATGCCCACAGCATGATGATGCATCCCCACACCATGATGATGCTTGCCCACAGCATGATGATGCATACCCCCAGCATGATGATGCATGCCCACAGCATGATAATGCATGCCCACAGCATGATGATGCATGCCCACAGCATGATGATGCATGCCCACAGCATGATGATGCATGCCCACACCATGATGATGCATGCCCACAGCATGATGATGCATGCCCACAACATGATGATGGATGCCCACAGCATGATGATGCATGCCCACAGCATGATGATGCATGCCCACAGCATGATGATGCATGCCCCCAGCATGATAATGCATGCCCACACCATGATGATGCATGCCCACAGCATGATGATGCATCCCCACACCATGATGCTTCTTGCCCACAGCATGATGATGCATGCCCCCAGCATGATGATGCATCCCCACACCATGATGATGCATGCCCCCAGCATGATGATGCATGCCCACAGCATGATGGTGCATGCCCTGCCCACAGCATGATGATGCATGCCCACAGCATGATGATGCATGCCCACACCATGATGATGCATGCCCACAGCATGATGATGCATGCCCACAACATGATGATGGATGCCCACAGCATGATGATGCATTCCCACAGCATGATGATGCATGCCCACAGCATGATGATGCATGCCCCCAGCATGATAATGCATGCCCACACCATGATGATGCATGCCCACAGCATGATGATGCATCCCCACACCATGATGCTTCTTGCCCACAGCATGATGATGCATGCCCACAGCATAATGATGCATGCCCCCAGCATGATGATGCATGCCCCCAGCATGATGATGCATGCCCACAGCATGATGATGCATGCCCACAGCATGATGATGCATCCCCACACCATGATGATGCATGCCCACAGCATGATGATGCATGCCCCCAGCATGATGATGAATGCCCACAGCATGATGATGCATACCCCCAGCATGATGATGCATGCCCACAGCATGATAATGCATGCCCACAGCATGATGATGCATGCCCACAGCATGATGATGCATGCCCACAGCATGATGATGCATGCCCACAGCATGATGATGCATGCCCACAGCATGATGATGCATGCCCACAGCATGTTGATTCATGCCCCAGCATGATGATGCATGCCCACAGCATGATGATGCATGCCCACAGCATGATGATGGATGCCCACAGCATGATGATGCTTGCCCACAGCATGATGATGCATGCCCACAGCATGATGATGCATGCCCCCAGCATGATGATGCATGCCCCCAGCATGATGATGCATGCCCACAGCATGATGATGCATGCCCACAGCATGATGATGCATCCCCACACCATGATGATGCATGCCCCCAGCATGATGATGCATGCCCACAGCATGATGGTGCATGCCCTGCCCACAGCATGATGATGCATGCCCACAGCATGATGATGCATGCCCACACCATGATGATGCATGCCCACAGCATGATGATGCATGCCCACAACATGATGATGGATGCCCACAGCATGATGATGCATGCCCACAGCATGATGATGCATGCCCACAGCATGATGATGCATGCCCCCAGCATGATAATGCATGCCCACACCATGATGATGCATGCCCACAGCATGATGATGCATCCCCACACCATGATGCTTCTTGCCCACAGCATGATGATGCATGCCCACAGCATAATGATGCATGCCCCCAGCATGATGATGCATGCCCCCAGCATGATGATGCATGCCCACAGCATGATGATGCATGCCCACAGCATGATGATGCATCCCCACACCATGATGATGCATGCCCGCAGCATGATGATGCCTGCCCACAGCATGATCATGCATGCCCACAGCATGATGATGCATGCCCACAGCATGATGATGCATGCCCACAGCATGATGATGCATGCCCACAGCATGATGATGCATGCCCACAGCATGATGATGCATGCCCACAGCATGTTGATTCATGACCCCAGCATGATGATGCATGCCCACAGCATGATGATGCATGCCCACAGCATGATGATGCATACCCCCAGCATAATGATGCATGCCCCCAGCATGATGATGCATGCCCGCAGCATGATGATGCATGCCCGCAGCACGATGATGGATGCCCACAGCATGATGATGCATGCCCACAGCATGATGATGCATGCCCACAGCATGATGATGCATGCCCACACCATGATGATGCATGCCCACACCATGATGATGCATGCCCACAGCATTATGATGCATACCCACAGCATGATGATGCATCCCCACACCATGATGGTGCATGCCCACAGCATGATGATGCATGCCCACAGCATGATAATGCATGCCCAGAGCATGATGATGCATGCCCACAGCATGATGATGCATGCCCCCAGCATGATGATGAATGCCCACAGCATGATGATGCATACCCCCAGCATGATGATGCATGCCCACAGCATGATAATGCATGCCCACAGCATGATGATGCATGCCCACAGCATGATGATGCATGCCCACAGCATGATGATGCATGCCCACAGCATGATGATGCATGCCCACAGCATGATGATGCATGCCCACAGCATGTTGATTCATGCCCCCAGCATGATGATGCATGCCCACAGCATGATGATGCATGCCCACAGCATGATGATGGATGCCCACAGCATGATGATGCTTGCCCACAGCATGATGATGCATGCCCACAGCATGATGATGCATGCCCCCAGCATGATGATGCATGCCCCCAGCATGATGATGCATGCCCACAGCATGATGATGCATGCCCACAGCATGATGATGCATCCCCACACCATGATGATGCATGCCCCCAGCATGATGATGCATGCCCACAGCATGATGGTGCATGCCCTGCCCACAGCATGATGATGCATGCCCACAGCATGATGATGCATGCCCACACCATGATGATGCATGCCCACAGCATGATGATGCATGCCCACAACATGATGATGGATGCCCACAGCATGATGATGCATTCCCACAGCATGATGATGCATGCCCACAGCATGATGATGCATGCCCCCAGCATGATAATGCATGCCCACACCATGATGATGCATGCCCACAGCATGATGATGCATCCCCACACCATGATGCTTCTTGCCCACAGCATGATGATGCATGCCCACAGCATAATGATGCATGCCCCCAGCATGATGATGCATGCCCCCAGCATGATGATGCATGCCCACAGCATGATGATGCATGCCCACAGCATGATGATGCATCCCCACACCATGATGATGCATGCCCACAGCATGATGATGCATGCCCCCAGCATGATGATGAATGCCCACAGCATGATGATGCATACCCCCAGCATGATGATGCATGCCCACAGCATGATAATGCATGCCCACAGCATGATGATGCATGCCCACAGCATGATGATGCATGCCCACAGCATGATGATGCATGCCCACAGCATGATGATGCATGCCCACAGCATGATGATGCATGCCCACAGCATGTTGATTCATGCCCCCAGCATGATGATGCATGCCCACAGCATGATGATGCATGCCCACAGCATGATGATGGATGCCCACAGCATGATGATGCTTGCCCACAGCATGATGATGCATGCCCACAGCATGATGATGCATGCCCCCAGCATGATGATGCATGCCCCCAGCATGATGATGCATGCCCACAGCATGATGATGCATGCCCACAGCATGATGATGCATCCCCACACCATGATGATGCATGCCCCCAGCATGATGATGCATGCCCACAGCATGATGGTGCATGCCCTGCCCACAGCATGATGATGCATGCCCACAGCATGATGATGCATGCCCACACCATGATGATGCATGCCCACAGCATGATGATGCATGCCCACAACATGATGATGGATGCCCACAGCATGATGATGCATGCCCACAGCATGATGATGCATGCCCACAGCAGGATGATGCATGCCCCCAGCATGATAATGCATGCCCACACCATGATGATGCATGCCCACAGCATGATGATGCATCCCCACACCATGATGCTTCTTGCCCACAGCATGATGATGCATGCCCACAGCATAATGATGCATGCCCCCAGCATGATGATGCATGCCCCCAGCATGATGATGCATGCCCACAACATGATGATGCATGCCCACAGCATGATGATGCATCCCCACACCATGATGATGCATGCCCGCAGCATGATGATGCCTGCCCACAGCATGATCATGCATGCCCACAGCATGATGATGCATGCCCACAGCATGATGATGCATGCCCACAGCATGATGATGCATGCCCACAGCATGATGATGCATGCCCACAGCATGATGATGCATGCCCACAGCATGTTGATTCATGACCCCAGCATGATGATGCATGCCCACAGCATGATGATGCATGCCCACAGCATGATGATGCATACCCCCAGCATAATGATGCATGCCCCCAGCATGATGATGCATGCCCGCAGCATGATGATGCATGCCCGCAGCACGATGATGGATGCCCACAGCATGATGATGCATGCCCACAGCATGATGATGCATGCCCACAGCATGATGATGCATGCCCACAGCATGATGATGCATGCCCGCAGCATGATGATGCATGCCCGCAACATGATGATGCATGCCCCCAGCATGATGATGATGCATGCCCACAGCACGATGATGCATGCCCACAGCATGATGATGCATGCCCACAGCATGATAATGCATGCCCACAGCATGATGATGCATGCCCACAGCATGATGATGCATGCCCCCAGCATGATGATGAATGCCCACAGCATGATGATGCATACCCCCAGCATGATGATGCATGCCCACAGCATGATAATGCATGCCCACAGCATGATGATGCATGCCCACAGCATGATGATGCATGCCCCCAGCATGATGATGAATGCCCACAGCATGATGATGCATGCCCACAGCATGATGATGCATACCCCCAGCATGATGATGCATGCCCCCAGCATGATGATGCATGCCCACAGCATGATGATGCATGCCCGCAGCATGATGATGCACGCCCACAGCATGATGATGCATGCCCGCAGCATGATGATGCATGCCCACAGCATGATGATGCATGCCCGCAGCATGATGATGCATGCCCCCAGCACGATGATGCATGCCCCCAGCATGATGATGATGCATGCCCACAGCACGATGATGCATGCCCACAGCATGTTGATGCATGCCCACAGCTTGATGAGGCATGCCCACAGCATGATGACGCATGCCCGCAGCATGATGACGCATGCCCGCAGCATGATGACGCATGCCCGCAGCAGTATGACGCATGCCCGCAGCATGATGACGCATGCCCGCAGCCTGATGGCGCATGCCCGCAGCATGATGACGCATGCCCGCAGCATGATGACGCATGCCCGCAGCATGATGACGCATGCGGGCAGCATGATGACGCATGCCCGCAGCATGATGATGCATGCCCACAGCATGATGATGCATGCCCACAGCATGATGATGCATGCCCGCAGCATGATGATGCATGCCCACAGCATGATGATGCATGCCCACAGCATGATGATGCATGCCCACAGCATGATGATGCATGCCCGCAGCATGATGATGCATGCCCGCAACATGATGATGCATGCCCCCAGCATGATGATGATGCATGCCCACAGCACGATGATGCATGCCCACAGCATGTTGATGCATGCCCACAGCTTGATGAGGCTTGCCCACAGCATGATGACGCATGCCCGCAGCATGATGACGCATGCCCGCAGCATGATGACGCATGCCCGCAGCATGATGACGCATGCCCGCAGCATGATGACGCATGCCCGCAGCCTGATGGCGCATGCCCGCAGCATGATGACGCATGCCCGCAGCATGATGACGCATGCCCGCAGCATGATGACGCATGCGGGCAGCATGATGACGCATGCCCGCAGCATGATGATGCATGCCCCCAGCATGATGAAGCATGCCCACAGCATGATGATGCATGCCCACAGCATGATGATGCATGCCCACAGCATGATGATGCATGCCCACAGCATGATGATGCATGCCCACAGCATGATGATGCATGCCCAGAGCATGATGATGGCCCCGGCTCAGTCCGTGTTCATGTAACATGTCTACTCACAGAGTCTTGGTGCTATAAAGCTTCCAAAAGCCGAGCGGGACCACGCCAGTGAAGTGGTTGTGGGAAACATTTCTGCTCGCACCCTCGTAAACGTCAAGTGAAAAGAACATCCGACATCTCCATAGAATTGTATTTCACATAGTGCGTGCGGCATTCAAGCAAGGAAAGAATGAAGCAGAATAAAGATGAAACGGCGATAGAATTCACGAGAGCATTACAGGTGCTAGTGCGACAAATGGTTACGGGAGTGACTCACAGGTTCGTTAAGAAACCGTAGCCCATGCTGTCTGAGTCTATGGGGGGAAGCGGCCCTGAGAAATGGTTGGCTGAGAGGTCGCTGCATCATGCATGCCGTGAAGGCCGTGGGTGGGATGGGATGGGATGCAACGAAGGGCACAACAAAAGTGACATAGCTTTGATGAGCTCAAGTTCTGCTCTGCTGCTGTAGTGGAGATCAAAAGAGAATGATATCGTCTGGCATGGTAGTCTTGAAGGAGGCATCATGTGGTAGAAATGAGCAGAAAGAGCACAGGTAGAGCCGAGCCAGGCAAGCAGGCAGGCAGGCAGGCAGGCAGCCCCTGCTTGTCTGGGGAAAGAGCTGAGCCAGATGAGTCGTCGAGACGACCCACGAGATGGGCAACGTGGTGATTGATACAGCACCAGCACTTTAACCCTACTAATCGTGCACTCTTGTCGTCCAAAATCAAGCCCACCTACCTACGTTCGGACGAAAACCTAGGTATGTTGGCATGGGGGGGTGGGGGAGAGAGCGGATTCGACGAGTCGGGCTGGCTCGGCTCGACTCGACTCAAGCTGAGACAGAAAAGCTGGAGGCTAGACCTGCAAACGAACAACAGCTGAGGCGGCGACTTGAGTCACATGGAAGCATGGAGGGGGTAACATATTGCTCTGGGTGCATGGAGGGGTAACACGAGAGGGTTACAGGTCAGTGAGCTCCGGGTGCAGGATATGAGAGGGAAAGGGCCCCGTGAAGCTGTTGTTCGCAACAAATCTGAGAGGAGGGGGAAGGGCAGGTGGGGAAGTGCGGGGAGGGCGAATGGTGTATGTAGATGGTGAGAGGAGAGGACGAAAGGGAGAGGAGAGGAGGGAAACATGGATAGAGAAAGGGAAAGAGGAAACGAAGCTGGAAAGAAAATGGGAAATAGATGTAGGAATGAAAGGACGGAAAGAACTACTCTAAAAATCAGCAGGCCTTAAGATAATTATGGACCGCTTAGAGAAGCATGAACGAACTACGTTGAGACTTATGAAGCACGTACAGCTCCACAGAGTGGTTTGTTTGTTTGTTAGAGTGGTTTGTTTGTGGCGGCAAAATTTACTCGTGAGATTTCGCGAGTGTTTGGGAAGATTTCTTGTGATTGAGTTAGACATGAGCAATGAGGCGAGGATTTCCTCGCCTCGGAAATCCTCGCCTCGAAATTCCGGGGGTCGAGGCAGGTTTTCTGTGAAAAATCCTCGCGAGGATTCCTCGCCCCGCCTCGGCGAGGATTCGAGGCCTCGATTTTTCCTCGAGGCAAATGGGCGAGGATGTTCCCATTACCCCCCTCCCCCTAACCCCCCAGCCGCCCAGGTCAAGGAATCCTCGCCCCGGGTCAAGGAATTAATCCTCGAGGCGAGGATTTCAATCCTCGACCCCAAAACCCGGGGGTCGAGGGGGGATTTTCATGAAAAATCCTCGGCGAGGATTCCTCGACCCGCCCCGGCTAGGGCGCGAGGATGAGATCCTCGGGTCAAGGAATCCTCGCCTCGCCCCGTGCTCATGCCTAGATTGAGTTATATGCTTCAAATTTAGTGACTGTTCGTGAGAGTTCGCGAGATCTCGGGAGAATCTGTGAGGAGAAGTGTTTTAGCGAGATTTTGGTGAATTCTCGTAGGTTCTCGGGGGAATCTAGTGGGATTTCGTGGGAGTGAAATGGTGTTGGGCGAAATTCGCCTCTAGTGCAATTTTGACCAATCAAATTGGTCGAAATTGGATAGTGCTTGACCACCAACCTAGAGTGACGAATTTGTGGGCCCCCTTGAGGTTGGGGTCCAATCATGAGCAAGTAAAGTGGTTGGAGGTGGTCAAAGGGCGAGTTGACCTTGGTACAGCGGGTATGCCATTAGGTCCATGACATTGGACTCCATATAATACTCCAACGTCCGGAATTCGATACAATCCTCCACGATGTACTCCGTGTGTACAGTATACATGTACTATCTGACTTCGTTAAAAAAGCGCAATAAACATAGTGCCAGTCACCACAGTCGCATAGTGTCACCGACCATCGAATCGCGCCACCCAAATTGGGTGCGATTTCAGTGTGCGAGCGTCGCCAACCAACCCGCGTGTGCGTTCTCGTGAAATCCCCGTGAATTGCGTTTGGAATTGCCCAGCCAATTCGAGCTCGCCAGGGCGATGCTACGTAATCACGACGGACCTCGGGAGCGAACACAGAATCACAGACAGCCCGCTAGTACCCCCGTCCAGCAGGCAATTTTGCATGCGCGCTGGCATGAGCATGCCTACGGACCCCCTCGGTTGATGAGGCAGACAGAGGTCGTATTTACACTCCGCCAAATCAGTGTCTAATCAACGACCGAACTACTTCGCCGGGCTCAATTATCTGGTCACAATGAGGTTACTCAGGAGAACATCGCTGACGATAGCTATGAAGGTCGGAATCTGCTGACATGCTGAAGCGCATTCACACCTTCGACTCGCCGACATCGCTCGGTGGTGTTTCACGAGATACGGTATTTATCCCGGCCCCAGCACCGTGGGAAAAATCCTGAAGGAGGCGGACAAGTGGAAGGCTCCTGGGCCAGAGAGCTCCGCCACTCGACGTCTACGTTCCGCCTTCTACCCACTGCTTGAGCAGCGGCTGAAGTCATGGTTGGGCCGGGCGGCAAAGGGTGGGCTGCCAATCACCATCAACGTCATCCAACAACGTGCCAGGATTATGGCTCCGGACGCCGGCGTGCCAGTTGGATTTAAGGCCAGCATCGGGTGGGTGCAGAAAGCATTGAAGCGGATGGGATACAAGTGGCGGCACAGGCAGGACGAAGCTAACGACCAGGACCTAGGCGCCGTGATGACGACGAAAGCCACATGCCCACAGTTGCTCACTCTGCTCGCCGTCGCGCCTCGCGACTGCTTCAACTACGACGAGACTGGATGCGCTTGGAACCAGATTCCGAAAATGACTTTCGCAGAAGGCCCTGTGAGTGGCGGCAAAAACAGGAAGGACCGCATAACTGTCGCACTGATGTGCAACGCCGACGGCTCGCAAATGTTCAAGCCCCTCATTGTGAGCAAAACCGCCAATCCTCGCTGCTTCGCACGGAAGAAATTTGATCCTGCGACGAAGTGCGTTTGGCGCGGCAACGGATCCGGCTGGATGACTAGCCAGGTAAGCGCATGAAGGAGTATTGTTCGCGCCCTTTTGAACCTAGTGCGTGCATTTTGCGATTGCGACATTGTTGCTGTTGCTTTTATTGCCCGCCTTTTTCCGTAAGCTCGAACTTCGAATTGTGAAGTTTCACTACTCTCCCGCCGCAGTTATTCACGGAATACATCGAGCACATCAACGCTTGCTGTTTCGCCGAGGGCCGCAGCATCGTCATCCTGCTGGACAACGCTAGCTGCCACAACCTCATGTCTCCACTCGCCACGTCGGCTGACATCCTCGGCTTCCGCACACGCGCGCTCAGCAACGTTCGTCTTGTGCTTCACGCAACCGCTGGACCAGGGGCTCATCGCGACGCTGAAGGCTCGGTACCGATCGTACCATACCCTCGACATGTTCCGCGAATGGGAAGAATTTCAGAGCGAGGGAAAATTGTTGCACTACAAGCCCGACATGGTGCTGGTCATAACATGGCTGTCGGACGCGTGGTTCTCGATCGAGCCCGAAACCGTCCAGAAGTGCTGGTGGCGGACGGGTATCCTCCCTGCTAGCTGGCTCGCGAGACTCCCCCTGGTCGGCACCACGGTCGCTGAGCAGGAACATAATTTGCCGGCAGAGTTCACGGCAGTCGCAGAGAATTTGGCACGGCTGCCATGGGCCGACGAGGACCGCATGGATGCGGTTCAGTTCGTCACATGCGACAGCGACGATGAGATATGCGACCCTTGTGGCGAGGATCCCCACGCTTTGGAACCTCTGGGCACTCCCGCAAGCGGCGCATGGTATCTCTGTGCCCCGGAAATTCCGCAGCCAGTTCATGATTCGCGTAATCGCCGGCATCTTAGCCGCATGGCGACAGAGATGCTGGTCGGTTATTCGCGGTCCATCGGGCTCATCCCGAGGGACCTCCGCATTCTGTTCGACATTCGAGATCCGTCCGTCATTGATCGTCTTGAACGCGACGGCCGCATGGACGGCTGGGTGGACTCGGCTGAGTGGATGCGCTGAGAGAGCACTGTGTTGTGCTCCGTGTTGTGTGTTTTTCTGCTGCGATTGCTCTTGGGAGTGTGCTGACTTTTGCTGGGCCGGGCGTGTTTTACCTTTGTGGTTGTTTTATTTTGCACGTAGGATTTGTGTTGTTGCTCGGTTCTGTTGCCGCGTCACTACTTGTGTCAGTGCTGATGTGTCGCTTCGGGTTTTTCTGGGTGGGTTTGAGTGTTTTGGTGTTGTTGGACTATTTGTTGTGTGTGTTGGAAACTTTTTTAATGAAACGGGTTTTGAAATCCGACGTGTCTCGTGGTAACACAAAATGTCGCACCATCGGACAAGGCACCCTTCTATGAACAGAATATACCAGACAAGTCACTCCGACACGCATGTTCACTCGTTAGTCCATTTTGCCCCTACCGTACGGGCCCTATTCGACTAAGTCGATATCTGCGAGTCGCAGATTTGGAGCATAGAGCATAGCATACCCGCTGTACACCTCCCAAGAGGGTGGTGAAGCACCAAGAGACTTTGGTGCACCTCCCCTAGTCCCAAACAGGTGGAACCAATCAGATTTCGCGACTCCTATCCAACCATTCAACTACAATTCGGTGCGCATTCGGAAGACTAACGACAACCACCGAATTTCGGTGCATATTTCGGTTACGAAGCTCGGATCGAAGTGGGTCAATGCGAACCGCAGCTGAAACCGAACGCGGAGTGCGCCGAACTTGTTCCTTGCTTATTCTTGCTTGTGTTTAAATAGGTGTGTGCGAACTTGCATTGTAATCCCAACTCTTTACTGAAATTGAGCGAAACTTCACTTGTTTTCACTAGAGAAGAAGTCTACTTGCTATCCTCAGCCATAGCAACCTCCTTTGCTGGAGGCACTGTCGAATTAAAGCTGCTACCACTCCTACGAAATCCCACTAGACTCCCCCGAGAACTCACGAGAGCTCACCAAAATCTCGCTAAAACACTTCTCCTCACAGATTCTCCCGAAATCTCGCGAGCTCTCGCCAACACTCACTAAATTTCAAGCATATAACTCAATCACGCGAAATCCTCCCAAACACTCGCGAAATCTCACGAGTAAATCTTGCCATCACAAACAAACCACTCTAACACAGAGCACACACAGCTTCACAGAGCACGCACAGCTTCACAAAGCACGCACATTTCGTGGAGGTAAGAATCACCAGAGAAGGAAGGGAAGGGGCCTGAGAAGTTGCATGAATTCACATCACTGACGAGCAGAGGAAGGGGAGACGAGAGGAAAGGGGAGAAGGTGTGGCAGAGAATACAGATGCACAGCGGATACAGTAATTGAGGGCGACCAAGTGCAGTGAATCGGAAATTTTGCCGATGCTGATGAATCGGAACCCTTTGCCGCACTCGGTGCCAGTGCAAACGAAGCACAATGTTGACATGCCAAGAGGTGCTGGATACAAGAGGTGCTGCACTCTGGTTCATTTGCCACACCTGATCTCTCCAGACACCATGCCTTGCTAAGTTGGTATCGTAGTGCACTGCGAGCTCACATGCGATAGTAATCCATCCCTTTGTTGTTGACCTTTGAGTCGACTCAAAAGTCACCCTGTGCGAGGTTTCTTTGAGAAATCTTTAAAAAACCCTCAAAAGTCACCCCGTGTGTGCGAGCTCACATGCGATAGTAATCCATCACTTTGTTGTTGCTATTGGATGGCGCAGGATGGATGTCCAGAAAGAAATCCAGCCCGCCAGACAGCGGATTGTGGCTCAGATTTCTGCTCAAGTGCCATGCACAGAATGGGAAGAAGCGGTGGTGTTGCTGAGGGCCCTTAGGGTTGGGGGTAGACATGAGCAACGAGGCGAGGAATTCCTCGCCTCGGAATTCCTCGCCTCGGAATTCGGCTATTCGAGGAACCCAACTTGGCAAAATTCCTCGCCGAGGATTCCTCGCCTCGCCTCGCCGAGGAAACGAGAATTCGGATTTCCTCGGGTGCAGAATGGCGAGGAATTTCATTCCTCGCGGGGAATTTTTCCCTCGCGAGGAAAAATTCCTCGCGTCATTTTGTTCCAGCGCGCCTCGAAGCGCGCTGGTACAAACTCAAAAAATGTGGGTTGGCTGATCCATTTTTTTAGGATCAGCCAAGCCTAGCAGTTTCGTTTTGAGGTAGTGTCAAGCCTACGCAGGCTCCTATGAGCTAATGTTTGCCATTTCGTTAGCTTAAACTCGATTCATGGGGGGGGGTTGTTGACTTGGCGACACTAGGGATAGTGTTAGGGGGATTTGCTGATGCAAAAAACAGCATTGGGAGGCAAATAGGTCTGTAGGGCGCAAGCACGCCTGTTCAACAGCCAGCAAGCTCCAGGCCCGGGAGGAATGGGGGGCCGCTCAACACGTGGTGGAGGGAGGGGGAAGAAGAGGGGCCGCGGTGCTGCTGCCCGCGGCGGAGGGGAAGGGAGGGGTGGTAGAAAGGGAGAGGGGGAGGGGGATGACGGGGGATCCGCGCCCACGGCAACGCAGCAGCGTCATTTTAAGCTTGCTGCCGCCGAGGCCGACCTTGAGAAAGCGCGAGAGGCCGCGCGTGATGGGGCTGGGAGGAAGGGTGGCGGCCTGATGTGTGCAGGGATAAGTGGCGCCAAACAGTGCGGGAAGGGGGCTGGTGACGCTCAGCGAATCTGCAACAATGGAGGGGAGGGGGAGGAAGAGAATGAGGAGGAGGAGGGGGGGGAAGGGGGCGCGAAGGGGGAGGACGAGGCTGAGAAGGAGGAGGAGGAGGAGGAGGAGGAGGAGGAGGAGGAGGAGGAGGAGGAGGAGGCGTATGACGTGCTTGCTGGTGGGGATGGTGATGGGGGGAGAGAGAGCATTAGCGGGGATTACAGCGACGAAGAGGTGTACGAGGGGGCCGAAGGGGAACCGGAGGAGCGTGAGGAGGAGGATTTGGCCGACTTGGTATCTGATGATGGAGGGGACGGGGTGGGGATGAAGAGGAAGGAACTTTTGAGGGCCATAAAGATTGAGAAGGGTCAGGAAAGTGGTAAGAGGACAAAAGTGAATGCGGGGCAGAAAGCAATCGCCGCCAAGGCTAGAGGAGGGGGTGCCGGCAGGCGGGCGGGCACTATTGCTGCTCGGGGTAGGGGGGCTGGCGGGCAGGAGAGTGCCCGCGCTAGGGGTGGGGGGGCTAGCGGGTGGGCGAGCGTGTACTGGCAAGCCAAAGTCGGGGAAGGCAGTCAAGGGCGATGGGATGGCAGCGAGATGCTTCGAGCGTCGCCTCGAGCTCGGTATCAAGCGCCGCTGCAGGATGTGTAGTTGTCCCATCACTTGGAAGGGGAGCTCTACCACTGCAGGGCGTGACCACATGAGGACCAAGCATCGTGCGCATTGGGACATATGGGTGCGCAAGTGGGAGGCTCAAGAAATCGGCCCGGATGAAGTGTTTCCCGAAAAGGGCTTTGGGGAGCCAGGCGAGGTGCCCGATGGGAAGGCGGTATGGCCAGACTCGGCTTGGTGGCCTGGGGATCCGCCGCCGGAGGTCGGGGGAGAAGGGGGACAGAAGGGGATGAAGAAATACTACTCTGCACGCATGGACAAGGATTATCTGCATTAGATGATCGTGGAGTACATCGTCGACTCCGACTCAGCCTTCAGCACCACAGATCGCCCATCGGTAACCCTCAACCCTCAACTCAGCGCGTACTTGGCCCATGCCAGATATGTGTCATGTGTCGTGCACTTAATCCATCTTGTGTGGCCAAGTGCCAAATGGCAATGGATACATGCGACGCCCGAATTTCACGCATGCTACCATGCCCCTGTCCTGTATCCTTGCACCGCCCTTCTCCACAGTTTCGCCGCATGATGGCAGCTGCCAACCCCCTTTGTGCCGACCCTGGGGTCATCCCGGGGCGGCACACAGTTGGGCGCGACTGCATCCGCCTTGCGGATCTTGCGCGTGCGATATTGAAGGAAGAGATCGCGGAGGCCAAGGGAGTCGGGATGATCAGCCTGACCACTGACATCTGGACAGGGGAGAACAGTCGTGGGTACATGGCCGTCACAGCCCATTGGCTCACGGCAGAGTTCGACCTCAGGCAGGGACTGCTTGAGTTCGTTGCACTACCGCCCAGCCACACGGCCCAGGTGATTTCGCAGGTGCTGGAGGCTGTAGCGCGCGACTGGGGACTAGAGGGGCGACTGATGGCAGTGACCACGGACAACGCCGCTACCAACACTGCGGCGATGCGGTGGTTGTCTTGTGGCAGCGCTGGCGGGCGTGTTCCTCCTCTATTCAAGACGGGACTTCACATCCGGTGAGATTCGACACTCACCATACTCGGCGTTCAGCTTGTGGTGCTCGAACCTTTCCTTGCCAATATCAGTCAGTCAGACACTTCCTATTGTCTGCCCCTCCCTCCCCCTGACGCACCTAAAACCCCCTCCACCTTTACCCTACGCCTGTGTTGCTCCCCTTTTTCAGATGCCTTGCACACATATGCAATCTTGCAGTGCAGCAAGTGTTGAAGACTATGGAGCCATGCAAGCTGCCCCTGGGGTTGCTGCGTGAGCTGGCTAGCTTCATCGGCTTCTCTACCAAGCAGACACCGCACGAAGCAGTCCCCATGGCTGAGCTCACAAGGTGGTAACCATGCCGTGCCGGTTGCACTCCACTCCCTCCCAGGTGCTGCAAAGCGCTTCTGGGTTCGGCTCCCCCAGCTTCCAACGCCGCGCAAGCAGCAGTAGCACTCGCACTGGTGATCAAGGGGGGCGGCACGGCAAGAGCGTGGAGCGGGCAGGACAGGAGCGAGGAGGAGGAGGTGAGCGCCTTATAGCAGCCTCCCTGCTCGCCGCGTTGCTGGGGTTGGTGCAAGTAGCCCCACTGCGAGCGCCATGGGCAGGAGGCGGCTCAACGTGCTCCGAGCGACCTGTGGGGGGGGTGGGTGGGACTCGCCTGCTGCTGGGTGGGAGGATCCTCCGAGGATCGTCCTCGCTGTGGAGTGTGGAGTGTGCATAGCGTACGCGTGTGGCGCGGTGGGCACACCACTGCAGCGCACTCTGCCCCCATGTGGAGAGTGGAAGTGAAAGGGCCTGAGCATGGTATACACGCACGCCTGAACCCCTGTGGGAGGTGGCTGCGCGGCCCATGATCTACTACTATCCCCGTTGGACAAAGAAAACCAACCTGGGGGGCAGGGCAGGTCGTTGCCCGCTACAGACCTGATGAGGTCAGGTACCGGTATGGGCCACCCGGGCGGGCCCCACAGTCGCCAACTGCCGTCCAGGCGGCAGGACATCTGGAAGCCTAACTCAGCCGGCGCAATGCAACACTCTGGATACCAACCAGGTACGGAGCTTGGTCAAACGGACAGATGCTTGCCGTGAAAGCTATTTTATGTACCCTTCTTTTTTATTTCACCTAAGAAGCCATTTTTATGTCGCTGCCATAAAATCGGGCATTTTGGGGTAAAAAGGACCTGCCAGAATGGATAGGGAGCACTCGCAGCCACCGAATTCTGGCCCCCAGCTGCGACGTGCCACGTGAACCATGAACATCTTTAAAGCAAGCCGTAGTACTACTCCTTGTACTGCTATCACGATGCCGCACTCGCAGCCGTAGTACTCCTTGTACTGCTATCCGCGTCTCACATTGCGAGGGTGCGAGCATGATGCCACCCTGGTCCGGTGCTGCCAAGCGACGCCGAGCGACCGACGGACGACGGCCCGCCGCGACAAGCGCCGAGGCAGCGGCTTGCGACACTCGCGACCCGGTTACTAGGCCGCCGGTGTGGCCGTCGGTTGCAGCGGCGGGAGAGAGGAGCACGACGAGCAACATCACGCGGAGGTAGTGGTATGGGTGGCTGGGGTCGACTCGGAGCAGCGAGTTTCGCGCCATGATCAGCGAAAAGAGAGAAAGGATGTCTGGCAAATGCACATTCGTCGGGAAGCGACTGGGCAACGTCACGGTGTATAAGGAGAAAAGAAACTAGTAGTAGGCGGAATCTGTGCGTAAAGTGCTCCGTGGCACTCGGTTACGCCCCGAAGTTGTCAGGCGAGGAGTTGGGCGTACAGTACTAGGAGATTCTGCTTTCATGTTCAGCTCTCGTCAAACTCCTGGAGTGACCATATGTCAGGTTTCAGGTATGAATGGGCTTGCCCTGCGCGGTTTAGGGCGCGTGGAAAGTAGAACGGCGGCTCCGTTCGTCCACTCCATTCGCCCGTTCGTCCGTTCGTTCTGCCCGTCGGGAGATTTTGGGCTGATTTACAGTCACGAGGTGATTCAAACTAGGCAACCCAACATCTTGACTTCAATTTTTGAAACTGTAACACAAAAACGATGATTTCGACAATCCGCCAAAATGCAAAACAGCTCGCATTTTGTTCAGAGTTTGCGGGAAACAATTCGCGATTTCTGGGTTTTGCGGTTTGGCGAAATGAACATTGATGTTCGTGCCGGCGCGCACGCTCAACTTTCAAGAAACTTTCGAGACCTGCCCATCAAGTTACTTGAACTTTTGCCACAAAACATTTTGCAGGCACGCGATTAGCCACAGACCCGCGGCTCCGTTCGTCCACTCGTCCACTCCGCACAGCGACTCGATTGTCTGTTAGGTTAACATCCTTGCGGTCGCAACGGTCAATCGCAACCTCTGGTTGCGACCCGTCGAGTCCCTTAGCTCTTTCGTATTCTTTCGTCCAACCTCCTCGTGTAACCTCCGTTGACTCGCGTACCCGACACGTTCTTCCTCAAGTGTAGTGTTACACATCAGAAACGCTTAAGTCTTTGAGGTATTTCCAACACTCCCCTTCGTTTCTGGAGTGCTGACGTGTCCGGATTTGGTGACGTTTATCTGCCCGGTCAGCAGCAT
The DNA here is from genome assembly GCA_027943415.1 of Closterium sp. NIES-67. Taxonomy (NCBI): domain Eukaryota; kingdom Viridiplantae; phylum Streptophyta; class Zygnematophyceae; order Desmidiales; family Closteriaceae; genus Closterium; species Closterium sp. NIES-67. Next base: position 136,303 of record BQMB01001867.1, read on the forward strand.
GCAGGAATCGAACTTTGCCTTCGCCAGTTTCTTCGTCAAGTAATCTGCAGCCATTTCTGTTGTGGGGCAGTAACTGAGTTGAAGTCTCCCCTTTGCGATCTCATCCTTGACGAAGAAATACCGCAGGGCGATGTGCTTGGTTCGATTGGCGAACCCGTCTTTGTTCGCAATTTTGATCGCGGATTGGTTGTCGCAGAATAACGAGAAGGCCGGCATAGTCGCGATTTTCGCTTCCTCGAGCAGCTCCCGCAGGTAAAGTCCCTCTTTGGTTGCAGCGCAGAAAGCTATGTACAGTGGCGGATTAAATTGTCCACATGTTTTGCCTTTTTTGGCATTTTTATGAGTGCAGAGGCGTATACATTAAGCCTTAATGTACGGTGTGCATTAACGCTGAGAAGTTCAGTTAGAGCAGTCACTCCAGTGTTCAAACACCAAAGTAGTACCACACATGGTCCTTAAACTCCTAAGCATAGCATGGGAGAACATGTGGACAATTTGTACCGGAAAATGGTATCACACTAGATTCTAGGAAAACTAGTACCTAGTCCAGCGTCCCTTTGCCCGAATCACTGCCTTGATCCTCCTCGGCAGGCTGTCGATCAGGTTTGCACACACCTCCGGCGGTATCTTGTCCCATTCCTCCTGCACCCTCTCCCACAGCTCCAGCATTCCCCTTGGCGGCTTTTCGTACTTCCCCAGCTGCCTTTTCAAGTATGCCCACAGGTGCTCAATTGGGTTAAGGTCCGGGGAGCACGACGGCCATTCCAGCACCGCGTACTCCTGCTCCCCAAGCCAGTCTTGGACCAGACGACACCTGTGCTTGGGATCATTGTCGTGCTGGAAAATGACCTCTGAGGGGGAAAGCTTGAAAAAATCGATGGTCTGTTTGAGCTCATCTTGCAAGATGCTGCGATACAGCGGCCCATCCATCCTGCCATCTATCTTGCACATGAACCCCGCCCCCTCATACGTCATGCAACCCCACACCATCACAGAACCGCCCCCATGCTTAACTGTCTGTTGGACTTGGTGGCTCCGAAGGCTGGTGCCCTCGCGAATCCAGGCGTACGCACGTCCGTCGGAGCAGTAGCGGTTAATCTTCGTCTCGTCAGACCAAATCACCCGCTTCCAGTCCTCCAGCGTCCAGTCGGCATGCGCCCGCGCGAAGTCGAGACGATCGCGGATGTTTTTCGGTGAGAGCCTGGGTTTCTTGGGCTGATGCACGGCGATCAGCCCCGCGGATCGTAAAGAGTTGCGGACCGTCTTCGAGTCTACGGCGAGATCGTGCTTCTCCAACAACATCTTGGCCGCGTCTGAAGAGCTTTTCGCCTCGCCGCTAGTAATCGCACGTATAACTCCGCGCTGGAGACGGGTTGTGATTAAGCGGGGGCGGCCGGCCGAAGGCATCGTAGGTCGCACCTCCTCGCGACTAGTCTCCTCAGCGAGTTTCATACCGTAATCGTGCACGGTGCTCTTGCCTATGCCAAGAAGTTTCCCTATTTTCCTAGTCGAATGCCCCGCACGCAACATGCTTCTGATCCTCGCGCGCTTCTTCTCATTTAACGGCTTCATAGCGATGCGGTCGTAGGCTCGCTTCCGGACTAACAACTAAGCTAGGAACTGGTGCGCGTGACGATGTACACACTGAGCGACGGGGGAAAATAGATCTACTCTTCCGCTCGGTAGGAAATGTCCACATCGACAGTCGAGTAGTAAATTTCAACCCCACTTTCCGTTAGTGTCACAATCGCGCCAAGCAAGAAACGGATGAAGCAGAACTCAAAAACCGAGTAACAGAATGGAAAAAAACGGGTGTTACTATTTTCGAAACATGTGTTGCATAACGATACGTTTCAAAGTGTTAAACATCCGGGCAATTTAATCCGCCACTGTATTCCGCTTCAGCCGAGGATAGCGCGATTAATTCCTGCTTGCTCGACTGCCAGGAAATAGTCCCGGTAGGTTCTAGTCGGTAGATGTAGCCTGTACTGGAGCGTCGATTTTCCTTATCTCCCGCGTGGTCGGCGTCGACATAGCCGAGTAGTTATACGGATGACGGTGTTACTTTACTGTAGGTGAGTCTGAGTGTTGGCGTAGAGACGAAATACAGCAGTGCCTGATTCAGCTCCTCGAGGTGCTCTTGCTCCGGCTGCTTCAGGTGTGTTGCCAGTTGGCTAGCGTTGTAGGACAGATCCGGTCAACAGGTTACTGCTGCGAACAGGAGGCAGCCGAGCTTCTGTTGGTTTTCCTAGGTTTGCTTCGCGGGGAGCTTTGCGGAGGTGTCGCTGTTGTCGTTCCCGTAGCGATAGGGAGTCGCAACTGCGATCGGCGTTTGTGAGAGTACGGTCCCGTTACACCACTTGTCCCTTTTCTGATTTCCTTCTTCGTTCATTTCTCTCTTTATCCCATCTCATTTGGTTTCCTCTTTTCTATTTCCCATTTACCTTTGGTTTATCCTGCTATTATAATTATATCACCGACCAGGCTTGGAATGTACTGGTGCGCTATCTAGCGTAATCCTGCCGTAATCCCTTAAAGCCAATAGCCTCGCGTGGCTATACGCAGGGTGATTCTATCTTCTAGAAGGGTCTATTCCCTTGGGATAAGATAAACCTGGTTACCTGATGTACTCTGGAAGTATAAAAGCGCCTTGTACTGATCGATAGTGCAATCTTTCCTCGAGTCATTCGATCCTGTGACACTTGGTAATCAGAGCTTTTCTCACTCGGCCGCGCTCAACAAAGCAGCAGCAGCGGGAAAACCTGCCTCGAAAAAACCGCCGGGGGCGACCAATTCGACGCCGATTCTGGTAAGCACCAGCTCCGCGTTTTTTCGAATCACCCCCCCCCCCCCCCCAGCGCGTGTTTTGAACAGGAACGCCGAGGTTACCCAGTAGCTCTTCGTGCGTATCGCAGCTCTTAAGGAGGAGATGCGAGCGGATCGCGAAGCGTGGCGAAACGAGTTCGAGCGAGTAACTCGACTCGTCGGAGCGCAGCACGACTTGACAACGGCGACGACTCAGCAGTCGCAGTAGTTTCTCGAGGGTCCGAAACCGCGCCCACCTGAGCCGATCGATCCGAGCGATCGAAACACCGACGTCCGCAGATGGATCGCCGGGATGGAGATCTACTTCGCAGCCGTCAGATGGAGCTCGCCAGTCTGGGACGGACAACGCGTACGACTCGCGGCGACGCTGATGCGAGGGCCAGCACTCGAGTGGATTGGCGGTAACAGCACCTTCATATCAAACTGAGTGAAGTGAATAATTAGATAGAGGGAGAGTACAAATAGATATACCTAAGTATTGTACCCTCTAAGAGATGACCCTATACAGTCTATGCAAACATAACAAATACACATGTTTGACACACCCCCTAGACTGCATAGGGGAATGTTCTAAACAAGCAGCTCAGGGCGGCACTACTAGTCCAACCTCTGAGACAAGGGTCTAAGAGACCAGTCAGAAGGAGTACAGACAAGGCGAGAACAAGACCAGGGCGGTACTACTAGTCCAGCCACTGGGAGAGGACACAAGTCCAGTCTGAGTATACATATAAAGGACAGTACAAAGTCAAGGCCCTAGCAAGTGAGAGGCTACATGAACTAGACCAAGCTGTACACAGTGCCGCTGATGATCTTTAGGCGCAAGCGCCTTCGTAAAGATATCAGCTGTGTTGGCACCTGAGGCCAAGTGTACTACGCGAGCCTGACGTCGCTGCTGTAGCTCACGCAGGAGGAAGTACTGCAGCTGAATATGCTTCGCTCTGCCCTCGAGTCGAGGCTCCTGACACAGGAGGATCATGGCCCTGTTGTCAACGAACAGGACCGGGGCAGAGCTAGGCCGCTCACCTAAGTCAGTGAGCAAGAAGGTCAGCCAGCGGAGCTCCTGTGCCGCCATGGCACCAGCGTAGATCTCAGCCTCACAGCTGGACTGGGCAACAGACGAGGAGCGGGTAGCTCTCCACGAGACGGCACCTGAGCCAAGGCTGAAGCAGTAGCCCTGGGTAGACCTGAGTGTCTCAGCGTCGTCTGCCCACGAAGCGTCTGTGTGTCCAGTAAGGACCACTGGCATGCGTCCTCCTAGCACTAACCCCATGCCCGATGTACTAGCAAGATAACGCAAAACCCTTTTAGCGGCAGACCAGTGCTGCGGCCGGTGTCTGCCTGTGGCCACAAAGCGAGCCAGGATGCTGAGAGGGTATGCGAGATCTGGGCGAGTGCAAGTCATCAGGTACATGAGGCAACCCACCAGCTCTGCGTAGGGGCCGCTGGGCTCTACCGACTCCTCAGACACTGGAGCGGAGAGTCTGTGGTCTACAGGCAGAGGGGTGGGCTGTGCAGAGGAGAACTGAAGGCTGAACCTCTGAAGGACCTGGCGCACCAAGTGTGACTGAGTCAGGGTGATGGTGCGCGCAGCTCTGTCCCTGGAGATCTGCAAGCCAAGGTAGCGGCGCAGTTCTCCAAGGTCAGTGTACGTGTGTCTCTTCAGCAGCTCTGCCTTCACGGAGGCCAGTGCGTCCCTGTCTGCTGTAGCAAAGACCAGGTCGTCGACGTAAACAAGAATGTAGAACAGAGTCTGGCCAGCACGAACAAAGAGTGAGGGGTCTGCGGAAGACGGAAAGAACTGCAGGTCAGCAAGCGTAGCACGGAGAGTGTCGTGCCACTCACGGGGAGCCTGGCGCAGGCCGTAGACGGGGCGCCGCAGGAGCCACTGGGTCTCAGGAGGGAAGGTGCCAGTAAAGCCCTGAGGACGACGCAAGTAGACCTGCTCGTGTAGGCTGCCCTGAAGGAAGGCAGTGGAGAAGTCGAAGCAGTGAACCTCCTAGTCACGCTGAGCAGCTAGGTGTAACAGAACCCGAAGAGTAGTCATCTTCGGGGTCGGAGCGAAGGTCTGGAAGAAGTCCACCCCCTCACGCTGACTGAAGCCTCTAGCCACATAGCGCGCCTTGAACACAGGCGGCTCTCCAGGAGGGCGCTTCACCTTGAAGAGCCAGCGGCCATCGACTACGTTCACCCCAGGCGGGGGAACTGCGTCGACGAAGGTGCCGGTGGATCTCCAAGATGCCATCTCCTGCTCCATGGCAGCTGTCCACTGCGAGGCCCAGGGTCCCGAGGTCGCCTCAGCGTAAGTGCGAGGGGTCGGAATGTCGAAAGCGTCTGGGTCACCCTCAGGGACTAGCAGCATGGAACAGAGATGGGGAGCAGCCTCGGAGAGGAAAGCAAGCTCGAACTGGCGGTCCTCCAGGACGTCACTGCCAAGGGCAGGAGCACCCCCGACAGACGGAGGACAGGCAGGGTCAGAGACCAGAGCGGTGGCGTAGTCAAGGCGGCGGGTAGAGGCGAAGTCAGCGACCGCAGCGACAAGAGCGTCAAGGCACGAGACCGGAACAGACGGGTCGGTAACAAGAGAGGCAAGGACCCGAGGAACAAGAGGACGAGCGGCACGAAGGTGGTCAGACAGCGGGGGGGGTGAAACAACAAGGGAGGACGGAGGAGGCGACGGCAGAAGGGGAGGACGAGACGCGTGGGACCGAAGCAACATAGGGTGGGAGCGCAAGACAGGCGAGGCAGGACGAGCACGGGAGGGACGGTGAGACCAGACGTGCGACGGAGGAGTCGGGTCAGGAGACAGGGGAGGGGACACAGGAGGGGAACGAGGGGGAAGACGGGCCGGGGACGAGTCCGGCGGAGGGAACACAGGGCCGTAGACGGGAAGAGGAGGAGGCGGTCGGAGAGGAACAGACGCAGGGTCGGGGGACGGAAGGCCGAGCAGGCGAAGGGCTGACACCGGCGGGGACTGCTGCTGCGACGGCACAACGGCGACACCTGGACCGCAAGCTGCTCCTTGGCTACCACCGGCACACTCCACACCAGCACCCCCAGAGTGACCACCCCCAGGGCGACCGGGACGAGCACCCCCAAAGTCAGCGAACGGGTGCTGCGACGGCGGCGGCGGCGGCGGCGGCGGCGACGGCGGCGGCGGCAGCGACCACGACGGTGGCAGCGGCGGCAGAGGCGGTGGAGGAGGGGACGCCGGGGGAGGGGCGGCCGGCGAGGACTGCGCAGCAGGGCCACCAGAGTCAGAAGACTCCTCAACCGGGTCCACCGACGGGAGGGGGGTGACGTGGGACACACCAGAGGGGGCAAGACGGGGAGGAGGAGGCGGAGGGGCAGGGACTACTGGGGAAGGAGTGACCAGGAACAGGGGGGGGGTAACCGGGGGACCGCGGTGGGTGAAGCGACGGTAGTAGGAGACGGACTCGTCAAAGGTGACGTCGCGAGAGTGAAAAAAGCGGTGAGACGGGGTGTGGTAAAAGTGCAAGTCGGACGCGTCAAGGGGAAAACCAAGGAAGACGCAGGGAAGGGTGCGGGCAGTAAGCTTGTCCGTGCCGGACAGAACCTGGGAGACCAAGGACAAGACCGTGCTGGGACATGTGACGCAGACGCGGGAGCGCAGGGTGACCTAGACGGTGGTGCCAAAGGAGAGTCGGGTGAGTGAGGGACCGACAGGAGCAGGCAGCAGCAACCTGGGTGAGCGCTCCAGCCGGGGGGGTCACGGTGTCCACAGTGAACAGGCCGGACACCGGGTCCCGGGGGAACGTGGACAGGGGGGCACCAGTGGCGGCCTCGGTACAGACAGCATACCGCTCGTGACCAGGGAACGTAGTGGTGACGCCAAGGTCCTGGAGGCAGCCGACACCAACTAGGTTCCTGGAGAACAAGGGGATATGCAGACCTGTGAGAGAGCCCGAAGGAACCGCCGGACAGGGAAGGGTGGTGGAACTGCGGGCGACTACCGGACCACCGAAGGGGTCAGCAAGAGAAACGGCAGCAGGAACAGGAAGCGGCGTCAGTGTAGTGGCGTCGCGGAAGAAGCACCGGGAAGCGCCTGAGTCCAAGGTGAAGGAAAGCGAAGCAGAGGCGTCTGGCGTGGGGTTGACGGCGGAAGCACCAAGACTAAACAAAGCAGGGGATCCTACGCCTGACGCAGCAGGGGAGGCTAAGCTAGGCACACCTACACTAGATGACAGTGAGTAATAATTGGGAAGCACACTAGAGTCATCAGCATACATCACATGCAGAGCAGCAACAATGGCATCCATGTCCAAGTCAAAAATCGGAATACTACGTCTAAGCATGCTGTGCCAGTCCGGGAGGTCTGGCGACGGGCCGTAGCGCTGACGGAACAGGTCGTCTAGGCGACGAAAACAGCGGGGAGTGGAATGACCGATCTTACCGCAAACGAGGCCACGGCGAAGACCGGTCTGGAACTGGTACTGACAACGCACGCCCCCGGAATCACCACTCGGTACACCACCACGCGCCCGACCACCGCCAGCGCCGGGCCAGCCGGGCGGGAGGACACTCGTCTGCCTCGGCTGCGGCGGCTGCTGCGGCTGCTGCGAAGGCTGCGGCTGCTGCGACTGCGGCGGCTGCTGCGGCTGCGGCTGCTGCGACTGCAGGGGCAGTGGCTCAGCTGGACTAGGCAGGGTACCCTCGTCCGCTCCAGCACCAGACGACCCGACTCCACCACCACCCCCTCCAACACCCCCGCCTCCTCCGCCGCGCCCAACCTTGGGGCGGCGGCCCTTCCCCGAACGAAACTGCGCTGCAGCAGTAGTCTCAGCCACAGCGGCAGAGCCGTCGGAGAAGGTACACTGAGCGGGGGCACAACCCTGAAAGATAGGGACCGGCACGGTACCGCTCGCCTGGGCGATGGAGCGGTGGCGGGTCTCAATCACAGTCAGGGTGTCAACAAAGTCAGTGAGGGTGAGGTCGGCGGGGTGAATGCTAAGGAAGCGGTCGCGGGCGACAGCAAGGCGGTCAGGGAGGCGGGTAGCAAGCAGGTAAAGGGTAGAGGTAATGGGCGGCTGGTGGGCTCTAAGCTGTGCGTCAGTGCAGGCAGCGCGCCAGGTCTCATCTATCGAGCGCAGGTGGGCAGCGAGGTCAGAGACAGTGGGGAAAGATGCAAGGTCAGGAAAGAGCATCGGGAGGATCAGGCGACCCACCGAGGCAGCAGGAGGGGTGGAATAGCGCTGGATGACAGCATCTAAGTAGGCCTGAGCAGTAGTGAGGGACCTAAAGCGAGGGCGCTCGGACAGGGGAAGGGCGCTGCTTATGGCAAGCTGGGCGACAGCATCGCGAGAAAGCAACACAGAGCGCGCACGGGCAGTGGCAGCAGTAGACTCGCGCTCAGTGGGTGTGGGGTCAGCGGGCAGAATAGCAGGGGGGTCTGGGCAGGGGAGCGTACCGTCAAGGTGTGCGGAAAGCGGTTCACCATCCTGCCGCTGGCCAGTGAGTTGGCGCCGGAGGTCGGCAAGCCACGCCTCGAACTCTAGAGGCTGGCCTTCAGCATCGAAGCGAAGCTCCGCCGCCATCAGGGGCAGGGCAGGACGGGACAGTACGGTGCAGTGAAGTGCAGTGCAGTGCAAAGCAGAGCAGTGCAGGGCGGTGCAGCACTGGGCAGGGCAGTGCAGGGCGGTGCGGGGCGGTGCAAGGCTGTGCAGTGCGGTGCAGGGCAGTGCAGGGAGGGGGGGGGGGGGGGGGGGGGGGGGTCCGTACCAGTGAGGAGGAAGGGGCCGGGGCAGGGAGGAGCGCAGGGGCCGGGCAGGGCGCAACGGGGCCGGGCGGGTGCGACGGGGCCGGGCCGGTGCGACGGGGCCGGGCTGGTGCGACGGGGCTGGGCCGGTGCGATGGGGCCGGGCGGGTGCGACGGGGCCGGGCGGGCGCGACTGGACTTGGCAGGCACGACGGGGCCGGGCCGGTGCGACGGGGCCGAGCAGGTGCAACGGGGCCGGGCCGGTGCGACGCGGCCGGGCGGGTGCGACGGGGCCGGGCGGGCGCGACGGGGCCGGGCAGGTGCGACGGGGCCGGGCTGGTGCGACGGGGCCGGGCAGGTGCGACGGGGCCGGGGGCGGGTGCGACGGGGCCGGGCGGGCGCGACGGGGCCGGGCAGGTGCGACGGGGCCGGGCAGGGCGCGACGGGGCCTGAAGGCTGGACAGGGCCCAGGAGGGGCGCTACGGGGCCCAGGAGGGGCGTGACGCGGCCCTGGAGGGGCACTATGGGGCCCAGGAGGGGCCGAGGCGGGGCGCGACGGGGCCCAGGAGGGGCGCTACGGGGCCCAGGAGGGGAACTACGGGGCCCAGGAGGGGCACTACGGGGCCCAGGAGGGGCCCAGGGGGGGGCGCGACGGGGCCCAGGAGGGGCACTACGGAGCCCAGGAGGGGCCCAAAAGGGGCGCGACGGGGCCCATGAGGGGCGCTACGAGGCCCAGGAGGGGCGTGACGCGGTCCTGGAGGGGCACTACGGGGCCCAGGAGGGGCCGAGGCGGGGAGCGACGGGGCCCAGGAGGGGCGTTACGGGGCCCAGGAGGGGCGTACGGGGCCCAGGAGGGGCGCTACGGGGCGAGGAGGTCGCGACGGGGCTGGGGGGTCGCGACGGGGGCTAGGGGGTCGCGACGGGGCCCAGGAGGGGCGCGGCAGGGCTAGGGGCACGACGGGACCCAGGGGGTCGCGACGGGGCTAGGGGGGAGGCACGGCGGGGCCTAGCTAGGGGACGAGCGAAAGCGGTAGGTGGGGGGATCCTAACCTACGCGTGATACCATATCAAACTGAGTGAAGTGAATAATTAGATAGAGGGAGAGTACAGATAGATATACCTAAGTATTGTACCCTCTAAGAGATGACCCTATACAGTCTATGCAAACATAACAAATACACATGTTTGACACTTCATCCACGGTGAAGCCACGTGGCAGCAGTTCCGCACCGACCTGCTGAAACGTTTCGAGTCGATAAATTCACGTTTCCTTGCCCGGGAAAAAATTCATCGACATCGACAGTTCGGGAGTTTAGCGCAGTACACGCAGCAAATGAAAGAATTTTATAACCAAATTCCCGACCTGACCGAAGGGGAAAAAGTACAGTCGTACCTCGCCGGGCTGAAGACCGAAGTCAAACGACAAGTAGCAGCGTCAAACTACGCGAACTACAGTGATGTCGTTTCGGCAGCGGAGCGCTTCCACATGGTCAACGCCGGAACACGACGGACGTACGTCGGCAGTACGCGACAGGGTGACCGCTCGGCTCACCCCACGTTCGCCGACCCAATGGAAGTCGACAGGTTCGAGGGGCAGCCACGTCCGAAAAACACCAACTACACATGTGATTTTTGCGGGGTGCCGGGTCATCGAATCTTCGATTGCAACAAAATGAAAGCCGCACGCACAGAGTATCGGGCAGGCATTAGTGGCGGAATTCTTTCAGAAAATCAGAAGACAAAAAACGGGAGTCGCCAGTGATCGCGGATCTAGCTAGCGAAAAGGAAAAAGATCCAAAAACGGCCGCGGGATTCTGGGAAAATCATTTTCGACGAAGCCGATTCGACGCGAGAAGGAGGAAATGATGGGGGCAAATCTCCACCCCACGGCTAGTCTTCGCCAGAGAAAATCGCCGAGGAAAAATACGCCTCCGCGAAAAAAGACTCTGCCGAGACGGGGAACCTCCTTGAAGACCCAAGAAATTATAAGGATCCGTTAAAGTTATCTTATAAATATGCTTTAATGAAAACTTGTCATTCTCGAGGGGCTAGAGCCTTGGAGAAAATTCGGGAAGGACAACAAAAGAAGTAAAAAGCTATGAAGATTATACCAGTACCGGACAACTTGGCGAAAAAATTAAGGAGTGTGGAAAGAAGCCGACCTTTCCACGGACTCAACGTCCTCTCCCGGCACCAGCCCACAACGACTATCCGTTCCCCAGGGAAGACGTCAGTGGAGCTGAAGCAGCTCAAGAGGAAGCTGGGGGTCTACAAGAGCTGCACAAACCCCGAACTCCTCCTCCGGATGCATCCAGTTCTTCGGCATCAATAACGCGCACAGTCGTCAAGGAAACTCCGGGCCCTGGAGAGGAGCCGTTCTCCAAGAAGCCTCGGCCAACTGCCAGCTCAGGAGTAGAAAGCAACACAAAGGTGTGTACGGAATATTGGGATGTACCCTATGACCCAATCAATGAGACTATCTTTGGGTACTCCGCGCAACGCCTGCCCCTCGTGCTCGAGGTCATCTGCAAAGGACGACGCCTCCAAGCACTCGTGGACAGCGGAGCATCGCACACCGTCTGCGACAAGGCAGTAATCGACCAACTTCGGGAAGAGTACAAGCCTTCAGGATTCTCTGCAACGATGGTGGACGGCAGCAAGTTACCAGTACACGGCGAAGCAGTGCTACACCTACAAATTGGACCACTGCGCTGGAGACCTGCAATCCCCATCACCAACATCAAAGGGCTTGACTTGATCTTCGGGCGAGACTTCCTAAAACGATTCAACCCCGAGATCAAGTGGGTGAACCGCACCGCAAGCATCTACAACAATGGACGGAGAGTGCAGCTACCCAACTGGGACGATACAGGAGATATCCCAGTGGAGACACTCGCACGATTTGAGAAGGACGTGAAGCGAACCGACACCGGGTTCCTGGCGATAGCAACAGAGGTGGAGAACGACAGGGAAAAAACCTCGGAACCTCCAGGAAAGATCAAGGAATTATTGAAGGAGTTCCAAGATATTCTTCCTGACGATCTTCCGAACGAGCTACCGCCATACCGAACGCATCAACACGAGATCGTAGAGGAACCGGTTTCGAAGCCAACCTTCTGAGCACCATATCGGCTCAGCCCTACGGAGCTGATCGACATGAAAAAACAGATCGAGTATCTCCTAGCCAAAGGACTGATCCGACCATCCACTTCGCCGTACGGTGCCCCAGTACTCTTCACACCGAAACCGGACGGAAGCCTGCGCATGTACATCGACTACCGAGCTCTTAACAAGCAGACCATCAAGAATAAATATCCGGTACCGCGAATCGATGACCTGCTTGACCAGCTTCGGGGAGCTACGGTATTTTCCAAACTGGATCTGCGGTCCGGATACTGGCAGATACGGATGGCGGACAAATCTATCCACAAAACTGCTTTCCGAGCTCGGTATGGATCGTACGAGTATTTGGTAATGCCATTCGGACTCACCAACGCACCGGCAACATTCCAAGCTGAAATGAACCACATTCTACGACCACTTTTGGACGAGTGCGTAGTGGTGTACCTGGACGACATACTCATCTACTCGCGCGACACGAAGCAGCACGTCGAACACCTGCGACGCGTCTTCGAAATTCTTCGACGAGAACGGTTCTACGTCAAACTATCCAAGAGCGAATTCGCCCTTGAGAAGGTCCAGTTCCTATGACACATGGTGAGCACTCAAGGAGTTCACGTCGACCCCAAGAAAATCAAAGTCGTACGTACGTGGAAGACACCCGAGAACGTGAAGGAGTTGGAGCAGTTCCTAGGCTTCGCTAATTACTACAACAGGTTCGGGCCACAGTATGCGAAAATCGCAGCACCACTCACGAATCTGCTGAAGAAGAACACGCCCTACAAATGGGAGCCGAAGCACCAGGAAGCCATCGAGCAGCTGAAAGAAGCACTCACGTCCGCACCAGTACTCACCTTGCCAGATCCCGAACGCGACTACGCCATCGAAGCTGACGCCAGCGACCATGGAGTGGGAGCAGTCTTGATGCAAGACCAGGGGAATGGACTGCAACCAATCGCTTACCTAAGTAAGAAACTACACGGGGCAGAACTCAACTACCTGATACACGACAAGGAGGACCTGGCTATCATCATCGCCTTCAAAGCGTGGAGATGCTATCTCGAAGGACGAAGAACAACTGTCTACACCGACCACTGCAGCCTGAAATACTTGAAGACACAACCCAACCTTTCCAGGCGGCAGGTCCGGTGGAACGACTTCCTCGAGACACACTTCCACTACGACATCGTGTACAAGCCCGGTCACAAAAACAAAGCAGACACTCTCAGCCGGCCTGCACATGTTGTCGTTATTCAGGTCGAAGGGATGAATCCACTACTCAAGGGACTCTTCACACACGGGTACGCCATCGACCCCAAAATTCCCTTGGCAGAAAAGCGACATCTGCTACAGTGGGACAGTGACATCACATACCGGAAAGGATCAACGAAAATCTGGGTACCCAATTACCCTCCTTTGCGCTAGATACTACTCGAAGAATACCACGACGTCCTCTGCGCCGGACACTTTGGTAGCAACAAGACGCTGACCGGTATTGCAAAACACTACTACTGGCCCCACATGGCATAGGATGTTCAGAAGTTTGTCACCTCATGTGATACATGTCAGCGGATGAAGAGCAGCAAGCAGAAAAAGGCGGGACTACTG